>CM031234.1:859810801-860391164 GCA_018340775.1 Taxus wallichiana var. yunnanensis
TTTGTCATTTATAATAATATCAAGCCCTCTTTATATTTCCAAGTAATTTGGGTGGTCATTTTGGGAAATATTAAGTTTATTTAGTTTGTTGTCCTAACCGTAAAAATCTGGTAAAATCAGTATTTTATGTGGTTGCACATTTTCAATATTTTTGTGCATTTTTAAGTAATATCCCATTGGGGATATTTCAATGTCCTAGGGACATCACGGCGTCCCCAAAGCCTTTTCCGTGCCACAAGCTTAAAACATAAGCTTTAAACTTATTTTTATAACTTTTTTTTTTTTTCTTTTAATATATTCTAATATTGTATTACATGCCCTAACCCTAAAAGCATAAAAAACTTATAAAAAGAACATCTCACACTCATTGTAATCACACAAAGCAAAGACTCAAGAGCAAGAGTAAAAAGAAAGAGAAGGCAAGAGCAAGAGGTATGTACATACAACCATTCTTTTTTTTTTTTTTAATTTCCAAATGCAAAGTTGAAAGTGAAGGCATTGCTTGTATTTTTTTATTTGCAAGTGTATTCAATGCTTTTTTGTTATTTTCTATTTGGATTAGCAAGGGAGGGAATGAGATAAAGGGAGGGCATTGCATTACTTGTTTTTAATTTCTAAATGTATTCATTGCTGTTTTTTTTTTGTAAGTGTATTCAATGTTCATTTTTTTTCCTATTTGGATTAGCAAGTGAGGGAATGAGATAAATCATAAAGGGAGGGCATTGTATTGCTTGTTTTTTTAATTTTTAAATGTATTCATTGTTGTTTTTTTTATTTTTAAGTGTATTCATTGTTTTATTGTATTGTATAGTTATATTGTTTTATTTTTTAATTATTGCAGCTGCAAAATGAGTTCAGATAGTGATTATGAAGCTGAATGTGAGGTTGAAATGGGTGTGCAAGGAGAAGGAACAAAAACACCTAATACTACTAGTTCACATGGGAGTGTGGACAAGTTCAGTTGCCCCTCCACAATGTTGAAAAGTATGCTAGGGGACCTTTTGATAAGAAAAAACCTTTGAAACAATTTGGTCAAATTATTGAGGGTCCTAGATCAAACATTTCAGGGGCACTAAAACATGGAAATGCAACATATGCTCATTATCTTGGTCAGCAACATTACTAGGTTGAATGCACATTTATTGCACATCCCGGGGAAAGGTGTAGGCATGTGTGGACAACTATCACTTGAAGAGAGGTCAGAAATGGTGAGGTCTGTATAATGGAGATATGGTAGAAAAAGTTCCAGAAGTTCGTGTCCGTCATGTTAGTGGCACCCCTTCTAGTTTTCTGAGAATTAATATTGGTAGTGGTTTCTCAAATATTGCAGGTGCATCTTATGAGGTGACTGAAGTGGATGCTTTTGGTAGTAGTAGGGGGAAGAGGAAGGTTGTGGCCTCCAATCCAGTTGTCGACATGTATGATACAAAGGCTAGAGAAGAGGCTGATGATGCCATTGGAAAATTCTTTTTCTTTCTTGGCATTCCATTTCATGTTGCTCGCTCTCCTTATTACAAGGAGGCTATGGCTAAGTTAGCCAAAGTAGGTGTAAGTTATGTGCCCCCAGGAGACACGAAGTTGAGAACCACAATCTTGGATAGGAACTATTCCAAGGTTAATTTATTGATGGAGGAAATGAGGTGCACATGTGTCTCTCACGGTTCTTTGCATCATCATGAATGGGTGGAAAGATATTAGACACCACCACTCATAAATATCATTGTTTCATGTAGAGAGGGTTCTTACTTTTGAGGGCGAGTTGATTGTTCAGAAAGAAGAAGGATGTGGAGTTCCAATTCACCATTTTGCGAGATGCCATTGAGGAGGTTGGCCCCACCAACATTGTGCAGGTTGTCACAGATGCAACTTATGTGTGCAAGGTAGCAAGTAAGCTTGTTGAGGCTCATTACCAACATATATTTTGGACCCCATGTGTGCATGCCATGAACAATGCACTAAAAGATATTGGAAAAATTGATTGGGTCAAATATGTAGTGGTTGATGCCGAGAGATGTCAGATGTTCATCTGCGACCACCATACGTCATTGGCACTCTTTCGTAGCTTTTGAGGAAGGAATTCCTCGCCAAGCGGTGAACACACGTTTTGCATCATACTTTATTTTCTTTGGATAGGATGGATGAGTTGCGTAAAGAATCATTACAATGTATGGTCATGAAATCGAGTGGTCTAGATGGGATGGGTCCAAGATAGAGTAGGGGAAGAAGGTGAAAGCAATTGTGGTGAAAGAACTATTTTGGATGGATGTGAGATATATCACATCCATAGTATCTCCGGTTTTCAGTGTGATTAAATATGGGGATTCTGAAAGCCCTAACCTTAGTGAGATATATGAATGTATTGATAATATGCTTGGCAGGATGAAGGTCTTTGTGCAAAGGACCCCACCTTGGAGTTCTACCATCACCATATTCAGCCTATCATTGTGCGGAGATGGGAGTAGTTGAACACTCCTTTACACATGGCTGGATATGCACTAAATCCAGTGATATGTTGAGAGGCCCTGACTGAGAGTTCTCCCGAGTAGATGATGATGTGATGTCCCCTTTTTGGACAAATAGAAAATTACAACTTCAACCCAAATCGAACCAAGAAGGATTAGATCCTTTTGAATCAACCTAAAATAGCCCAATGTCAACCAATTACAACCCAAATGGGGTTGGAAGTGGTCAAGGTGGTGAGCTAGATTGGTGGAGACAATCAAATTTTTATTCTTCTCAATTCTGATTTTTATTACAGCAGTGAATTAATTTGAAACAGTTGCCAACAGCTGAAAACTTCAAAAATTCATAACTCAATCACTACTCCATATTTTTGCATGAAACCAAGTGCATAATAAACTAGAATTTTAGAGCTTTCCAATGAACTAAAGATCAGATTTTTCTGAGCACTTAAACCCCTTCAAAATAGCATCTAAACTTCCAGATCTGGGTGCTAGGGTTAGCAGAAATTAATAAATTAATAACCAACACTTCCCTCAACTGTTTTCACCCTCCAAAAGCTTGTTTTGATGCACAAAAATGCCAAGAACAGATCTGAACTGAAACCACAATTTTTAAGCATCAAAATGTGTCACAAACAATTAATAATCCAACCCTGGACCGTTGTAACCAATCAAAAACAAAATCCTCAAATTTTGGATTTTGGGCTACAAAATATGAAGAATAATATTCCAAAATTAGTTTTTGCACAATAGACACAAAACCCTAATTTTGCCCTAAAAAGTAGGTCGCCTAAAGCACATTTAGGGCATCAAATCATCTCCAAAAATTATGAAATTAATTGCAA
This sequence comes from Taxus wallichiana var. yunnanensis, assembly GCA_018340775.1. NCBI lineage: Eukaryota > Viridiplantae > Streptophyta > Pinopsida > Cupressales > Taxaceae > Taxus > Taxus wallichiana. The sequence continues at coordinate 859,814,109 of CM031234.1, forward strand.
AACATAGCAGATCTGAAAACCAACAAATATGCTCCAAATCATGCAATAATAATCAAATTTGCACCATAAATAAATTCGCTAGGGCAAGGAATTCTTTTCCAAGCAATTCGCCACACACTAGATGCAACACACACACAAATGGATCCTTATCAAAATCAGATTTGCTTCAATTCCAAGTCGAATGAGAGAGAGAGCACAATGAGAGCTAGGGCATACATCCCATTTCTCCAAGCATGGAGAGACATAAATGATCAAATCAACATGCCCAAAAATGGCCATGCAACCTCCTTTTATAACATAAGGGGTGCAACATTCAAATGGCCAACCTTTTCCCTTTTGGAGGGAAAACAAATAAAACTTAATTAAAATATTAAAAGACTCACTTAATGTGCACTTTATTATTTTCTAATTAAATAATAAAGAGTAACTAACCTATGTGCACATTTAAAGACTAAATAAGACTCCCACTTGTAGCGCTTAGGCATGCCAAGGGGTTATAATGCAAATGAAAGAGATGAACCGATATATTAGTAATGCCCCGGAAAAGGGGACATTTGAGATGAGGAGGTGAGGAAGGGTTTCTTGAAAGCCCTAATTTTTTTATAATACAGAGGATGTTCATGAGTCGGAACTAATTGGCTCAAGTTTGCTTATCCGGATGGCTACAAAAATCAACAAAGATAGACAGGACCACATTGACACAAGAGAGTTTAAGTTAGTTGGTGGCGATTGATGGACTGTACTTTGATTGCTACGCACACATGTTATTCGTCTTCTTTCTTAGGTTTCTAGTTTATCTCGCTTTTGATAGAAATTGGTCAACATATGGGTGGATCCACTCTCTTAAGAGGAACAGACTTACCTCTAAGAGAGCAGAGAAACTTGTTGTTGTACATAGTGCCTTGCGTCTCATGGATCGCAAGACACCTATGTACAAGGAGACCCCAACATTGCGGTGGGATGTGGATCCTAAGGATTCAAGGCAGATTGATGAAGATCAGGAGCAACGAGGATTGGTTGATATCTCCTTTGCAGATCTTTGATACATATACTTATACTTCTAGTGAGGAGGAGCGGTTCACAAGTGTTCCTTCAGAGGGCTCTGATAGTGATTTTTGAGTTGTCACTTGTCATTTTGGTTATGTAATGTCATATAATGATATATGTACTTTTGAGTTATATGACTACGAGTTTATGACATAATATTTCATAGCATATGTAGGTGTACTCTTCTCATGTTGATTATTGAAGAGTAAGACTTGTTTTTAATTTTCAACTTTAGTCTTTCATTGTCATGTTGAAGTTTTGAAGGTTGATATATATATATATATATATATATATTATATCTATATATCTATATAGCATTTTGGGCCTTAGCTTATGTGATGAATAATTGGATTAATCATTAATGGTTTCAATCTTCAAACTTCCAATTTTAAGTCTTAGTTTATTGAATTATTCATGTTATATTCAGTAAAATTAATAAATTATATATATTTTTTATTAGTGTTCCTCGCCGTCCCCCTACCGTCCCCAAATTTTCAAAAAAAATTGCCATCTCGGAAACCCCGCCCTACGTCCCGCCGTCCGAGTCTTAGGTAACTATGCTTAACAGCTGACTTTACATGCATCAAGTTCCTCGATATCGCAAGTGTGTCCAACCATGCCACTATTAGGTCGATTTACACAAACCTCGATCAAACTTTCCACTTAAAATAGTATCTCTCGCCTTTTCAACAATTTATAAAACTTTCATCTTTGGCTTTTCATTGAATGTAATCCCCAAATGTAATATCCCCTTGTGGGATATTAACTGAAAATTATTAATACTTGCAAAAACTAAACACTTAGAAGATAAACCCTCCTAGGTTTACCTCAACGAACCCTAGTGTTAGCTTTAATACAACCCAAAAAGGGTTGGAGTGAGCCAAGGTGAGGGTTTGATGGGCTATCCAGTTGGTGTTTGTACTTCTTGATTCAATACAATTTGCGAAGTAAAATAATAAATAACAATCTGCTGAAACTTAGTTGAAACTTTGAAAATTCATAACTCTCAAAATAATAACTCTTTTGCCTTGATTCCAATTGTAGTAGAAAGGGAAAATTATGGGTTTTTTATCAAAATAAATAACAAAACTTTTTATGCCCTAGAAATCACTTGAAACAGCCCTCAAAGCCCTAAACCCAGTCGCTAGGGTTAGGGTAAAATCTGCAGTTCAAAACCAGCACTTTTCCTTTGCTTAATGAGTCACAAAATGTAGTTTCAGATCTGCGAATAATTAAATTAAAACAACAGATTGATAATCACTTCAAAATACTTCAAAACCCCATTAAAATATGCCCATACAAGTCGCTTTTATCAAATAAAAACCAGCAGCATATAAACAGAGATTTCCACCATAAATCACATTCCAAAACCCCTCAAAGCAAGCTTAGATCTTCTCCAAAAATGGCGCCTTACATATATAGAGAAATGATTGCAAAACTTATTACTTCAAGCTTCATGGGCACACACACTTCACAAATGGTGGTGTTAATAAACACCTTTTATTTTTTATCATAAGTGGGCATACATCCCTTCTTCAAGCATGAAGATAAGTTTCATAAACCGTCAACATGCCAAAAAGGAGTAGCCATCTCTCTTTTATAGCTTTTGCTTGCTCATCCTCCAAGGTTCTTCTCCATCTTTGGCGCCATACTCTAGGAGGGGATCTTTATTTAATATAAACCTGAAAATCAAATCCAACAACAAACATTAAATGCATAGGGATTTAAAACAAATGTGGCCCATATAAGTCGACCCATGCATAGAAGGAATCACTTTATTTTTAAATATTAAATATTAAATAGTCTCCCAGAAAATGCGACTTGCTTAGTCACTTGGTTCACCTTTTTAATTTATTATCCCAAGGTGAAGTCGACTTGTTCTTTTATTTCTATAATTGATTTGCACATAAAAATATTCATTAAATTCCTCCTTCCTCATATGTGCAAATCGATGTATTTTATATTTTAATTTTTATTTAAAAAGGGGACATTACACCATATCACTTTGGATTTCAACATGCTTTAAAGGTCCTTGTTAAAATAGATTGACTGGTTGCCATTCCAAGGAAAATGTAACATGATGAAGTCTAAGTTGCCGAAACGTTTTGGATACGGGAGCGGGAGCGGGGTATCCGATATGTGAAAGCAAATTTTTTTGACCCCGGATACGGTGTAGGATACAACAGTACAAAAACTATATAAAAATTAAAAAATATATAAATTTCAGCGTTTTAAATAGGAATTTAATTATTAACCACATATTATGCATATGAAAGATAAGATAAAAGACAAGTTATAAGCTAAATAAGTGAATAACCACAACAAACAAGCTAGGATACCGATAAAACTTAGAAACTTAAAAGCTTAAAAGTTAAATTAAAATTTAAAATATTTAAATCGAACACAATGTGAATGTCATGATATATTAAATTCAATCATAGATCAATATTCAAAGTTCAAACTATCTTTCACCTGTCAATATTCATCATATTCCTCTTCATCAAGATAATCAAAACCAGCTACATCATCATCATTATGTGGTTCATTAGAACCACATGGGCTCAAACCACTCGCACTAGGGCCATTGCAGATTGCACCCCTTGTGCATGTAGGTCTCATGGTGCCGAGTGCCACGTAACTCCCCTCATCATCATATGCTCCATGGTGGGAAATGGAAGCATCCAAGTCAACTATCTCGGATAATGTCCTAATGTTGTGTTGACCCTTCCTTGTACTCGACGCTTGTGGGATAAAAGGTGTAAGTTGAAATGTATGTATACCAAATCTTCAGCCCTTTTAGCTCTCAACCTGTTGCGTTTCTGTGAGTGAATGAAACTATATGTACTCTAGTTGCGCTTAGAGGAAGATGAACTTGCAACCTATTAAGGCAACCCAAACATCAAAGTCAATGCAAAGTTCAACTTCAAACTTAAACACTCAAACTTAAATTTTAAAAAAACTAAAAGAAACTTAAAAGAGAATAAAAAAATTTAAAAGTTACCTGTGCCAAGACCTTGATTGCAAGAGGTTGCAAGTAAATTGATGAAGTACCATGGAGGTACCACCACATATGAGCATCCATCTTGTATTTGCTCCGAAGAGCGAGAAGGCTATGACCTGTTTCTACTATGAAATTGCCAAACTCTACCATAACTTGGTCTTGGGCCTCAGGATCAGGGAAGAGCCTAGCCAATGCTGCCATATATCCCTCACTGACTTCCGCATCCTTGTATGGTGCTACCCTTCATGGCAAGGAAAGGATCTCTGTGCTATAAAATCTAGGAGTCAATGCAAAAGCCAATAGATGTAATGGGGTGGTCATTTTGTTCCACCGCTCAATGAGGATTGACTTCACTTGTTTGAAAAATATTTCCTCGGGATCTTGTTCTTTTGCATTTATGACGACTTTTATCTTCTCAATCATTGAGTCGATGCCGTCATATATCTCTCCTAGACATGGCTGATCCATGTCAGTAAACCGGATCATGCTCATAATGGGCTCCGTAAAACTCAACAGATAATTCACTCTATCCCACCAAGGGTCCTCTAAGATCAGGGTCTTCACTTTTTGAGCCCGTTGAGTGTTTGATTGCCTCCATATAGACCAAAGATTGGATGTTACCATCCTCATGATTGCCTCTCACACCTTTACTAGTCGTCTCAAGACGATTGTGTGTGATGTAAACCGAGTCTCAGAACCTAATAAGAATGAGGAACAAAAATTAAAAATAAAATTGAAAGCTAAAAGAATACTAAAAAAGTTAAAAACTTATATTTAAATTTTAAATTAAAAAGAAAGAAAGAAAGTTTTTCCTTACCTTCAGTAGCTCCAACTGCGAGAATGATCTAAAAATGCCCTGTGACATGTGGTGGTTGGTGACAAACATTTGGATCTCTTCAGCTTCTTCATACACTTGTTGGATCCACTCTATTTTGTTTGCCATTTTCTTTAGCATTAAATTCAATGAATGCACAACACATGGTGTCCAAAAAATATGCCCATACCGTGCCTCAACTAGCATCCCCGCAACTTTGCAATTTTTGGCATTGTCCGTTATGACTTGGACAACATTTTCAGGCCCCATTGCCTCAATGGACTCAAAGAGAATGTTGGCTATAAATTGGGCATCCTTCACTTGCCCCTCACAATCAACCGCTTTTAAAAACATTGCCCCCTTAAGGCATATTGCAATCACATTGATTCAAGGGCGGTTTCTTGCATCTTTCCATCCATCAGAACAATGGACACACCTGTTTTGGTCCATGAGTCCCTAATTGGTTGCAAGGAGGTTTCCACATATTTTTTTTGTTTATCCAAAAGGGTGGTGCAGATCTTCTCATATCCTAGTGATTTATACCCTTTTGGTGCCTCATTGATGGCTTTCACCATCTCATGCCAATAAGGTGATCTCACAACATTAAAAGAAAGCCCATTAGCATATACACACCTTGCAATGTGTTCATCTGCAATTGCCCTGGTCTCATTTTGAAAGGCCTTTTCCAATGGCCCTTTTGTCTTGCTTTTCTTTCGTGCAAGGGAAACATCCTCATCCGTGGAGATAGGAGCCACAAATGGATGTGGCATGGCCACAATTGGGGATCCACTAGGTGATGGAGCAACTGGAGGCCTCGTTGAACGAGATGAACCTCCTCTTTTAGCCAATGGATGACCCGCTCTCATAGCCACATTTGCCTCTGCATCTTCCTGCTCTTTGATATATGCCAAAACTTTTGCTTTTGGCACCCCAACATTATTCTTCCCTTGCATACTCTTATGCCATTACCCGTTATGGCACACAAGTGGCTTTTCACCCTACTGTAAGAGCCTTTGAATAGTCCATCACAATCATTGCATTTCCATTCAAAACAACCACCACCTGCAAGTTGTTGAACTATTGTTACGTGCCTCCATAACGGTGAATTTGGGTCAAAGTCCTTGGCCAAAGATTGCCCAGAAGAAGCAGAACTTGTTGTTGCCATTGTAGAAATACCTACAAGGTTCCAAAAAAAAAAAGCAAAGAAAACAATGGCATGCAATTGCATTGTGATTGAACAATGAAAATTAAAAAGTTAAATAGAAAGAGCAAAAAAAAGATGAACATAAGCAAAAAAATCAAAATGTAATGTGTGCAAGATTAAATAACAAAAAAACAAGGTTAGAAATTAAAAAAACTTACTTTCACTTTCAGTAAACCACAAATCCTTCACAAATCTTCCTTTTGACTCCTCACACTCCTACAAGCTTAGCAATAGCTCCTCAAACCCTAGACAAGCACAATGCAATTTTGGAGAGCCAAAGGTAAGTTTCTTTGCTTTATGTTTTGTTTTTGTGTTCTTTTGTTTTATTGTTTAGAGTTAGCTTTTAGGGTTTAGATTAGAAAAATATTTCGTTTTTTAAAGGAGTGGTGCTTTTAAAACAAAGAAATCATTAAAAAAATGAAAAATCGTGTTTTTTTAAGTGGGAGTGGGCAAGGAGCGGTGGCAGAGCTGCGGAAATGGCCGGGTGCGGCGGCATAGCTCGCCACCGCTCCGCCCGCTCCCAGCCCGCTCCTACTCCCGCTCCCAAGCTCTGCTTTTAGCCGTATCGGTTACCTAGATCGAAGTTTGGTTTCACCGCATGAAATGTTTGGACACCATTATGGACAAAATATTTTGCGGATGTTCTATCATTACATGGTGGGGCAAGATTGACTTGGAATCTTTAATCCTCCATCATATTCAAGCATTCGCATGATGAATTTTAATAATTTAATGCTTTGGCAATTATGACCATACGATCCGCTTGAAAATCAAGGTTACTTACATGCATCTTTATCAAGAATGGGTCCAACCGCTTTCTTGTCTTCATCAACTATGACAACGGGAGGCGAGTATCGTGCATACTTCGACATACTCATGCAACCACCACCATAGAAAATCAGTAACATTTCACCTAGGAACAAGTGATGCGACTTGGGTAAAAGGGTACCAAGTTAATGGCAGCCTCTCCTCGCAGCCGGACACACTTGCACAAATAGGCACACATATCTAGACTCGTAACCACAACTCGGTTTGTTTATTGAATTCAAACTTGAACACAGATTAGACACACAAAGTCTCCTTCCTTTATTGAAATGACAACATAAACATGAACAATTACATCAGTCCCTCAAATGGATTCTAACACGCTTCTACACTGTTTTAGACTTTCAACAAAAATCCCTCCGTAAGCTCTCTCTCTCTCTTGCTGCTTTGTCTTCCAACTCTCTTCCACAAGTGAAAATTGTCTCTTGGTCTGTCGGATCTTTTCGACATTCTTTGTGATCCTCAATGCCCCTTCACCTTCCCAATATATTTGGGAATGCTTGAAACCGACAAATCTTGGATCTTGGGTTTACTTTGCGTGCACACGCACCATAGGTGAAATCGTTGCTTTGTGAAGTCCGGTGGTTGTGAAATCACTGTGGCAGTTATGAAACTTCTTGGTTAACGCGGATGCTGGTGGTTTTGTAGCCACCACCTATGTAAACCAAAGTGGTTTCGCCATCTGCCCAAAATGGGATCATTGTGATCTTCGCATTAGTGAAACCTCCTCATTCCTTTTCGGGGTGTTGGAACTCTAGAGATGCCTTTCGCTTGATCAACCTCCATGTGCACGATGATGTTGACAAGGTGTGACCCACCGAAAGATCCCAAACCCCTTTTTGCCTGAATACTTTTTTTTAAAAATATATTGCTCTGGCTCAAATCTGAACTGATAACATCAAAAGGATCCATAGAATACCATTCTAAAACTGCATAGATAAATTAAATAAAACAAACCCCGCAAACCGGGTGAATACAGAAAAGGTGCCTAGGGTTTAACAAGCAGATTTCTTCATAAACAATTCAGCCGTGTATTTAATAATGATTTCTGATGCTAAATATTACGGCAACACATTTATAAATTTGTAGATAGATAAATAATAAAGATTGTCCAACAAACCCACTGTAAATGATTCAAACCAAATCGATTTGATATATATCTGATGCTGGGAATTACAATAATTATCTATCATGAAAAATACCTCAGATACTGCATAAAACAACTGTAGAATAAGTCGCCCACTCTAGAAGAAGTCTGTATGCCCACTGCTGCAATTTATTTCTCTCTTCTAACTGTGAAATGGAATAATAAAACCTGTGAATACCATGAAGATCCCTGAATGGAAACTTCTCTCACTGCTCCTGGGGTTTCCGTCCGCAAGAGGAATAATCCAGAGGGTTTCCGTCCTTGGATTTTGTCTGCAAAAGCTCAGTGCTAACTGCTGGGGAAAAATAATAATAATCTGAATGCCCTTTCCCAAGTCGCATTTTTCCCTTATAGCCAAAAAACCCTCCAAAGGAACAAGTCACACTTTTTCCAAATCCTCATAATTAATTTTTAATTAATTATTTCCTTTTTCCAACCAAGTCGCATTTTTGGCTTAGGTAGGCACATTAAATAATTTATTAATTTATTTAAATGCACTTTCCTAAGTCAAAGTCACTTAAACAGTCTATTAATTAATTATATGTGCTTTAATGATATTTTACTTTATTTTGAGCACAATATAATAAAATTAATAAACCGAAGTCACCCTTGAAAACACCCTTTGGCCGTCGGGTAGACAAAACAGGCCAAAGGTCTTCGACCGAACTATTCGAGAAAGAGGGACATTACAGTCCTCCCTTCCCGAGATTGCTTGTCCCCAAGCAACTGTAGAGTTGGATGTTGTAATATAGACTCGCCCTCCCATGTAGCATCCTCCACTGGTAACTCTTTCCACCTCACCAGGAACTCCCGAATAACTCTATTCCTCAGTCTCCTCTCTCGGCTATCCAAGATCTCCTCTGGCACTAAGTCCAATCTCCCTTCCTCATCCAGGGGTGGTAACTCTGTAGAAGAAATAATGTGCTGCCCCAAGGCCTTTTTCAAGCAAGATACATGAAAGACATTGTGTATCTTACTCTCAGAAGGCAACTCTAGCTCATATGCCACTTCACCAACTCTCCTCAACACCCTGTATGGCCCATAGAATCGCGGCTTGAGCTTTTCAGCCCCACTCTTCTTGAGAGTACTGTTTGTAAGGCTGAAGACGTAGAAAACCATGTCTCCTACCTCAAATGATCTCTCCACTGTGCCTATCTGCATACATCTTTTGCTGATTCTGGGCCCGCTGAATATTTTCCTTAAGTACCTTAAGGATGTCCTGACTATCTTGTAAACTCTCCTGAGCCTTGGGAGCTCTACTGTCCCCAAACGCCATATCAACAAAAGATCTCGCATCATACCCATACAATGCTCGGAATGGAGTCATACCAATAGACATATGGTAAGTGGTGTTATAGCAATACTCACATAAATATAACAACTTTACCCATGCCTTTTGTTGTCCTGCAACGTAGTTGCGAAGATAACCCTCTATCCATTTGTTCACAATCTCTGTCTGCCCATCCGTCTGAGGGTGATAACTAGTGCTAGGAGTCAACTCAGTGTGAACCAAACGGAAAAGCTCCTGCCAAAATATGCTCATAAACCTGCTATCCCGGTCACTAACTATGTTCTTCGGAAGTCCATGCAACCTGAATATCTGACGGAAGAACAAATCAGCCACATGAGGTGCCTTAAAGCTGGTAGGGACAGCGAAAAAGTGTGCATATTTTGTCAACCGATCAACTACCGCATAAATGTGATCATTCCCTTGCACCACGGGAAGACCTGTAATGAAATCCATCGAAATACTTTCCCACTTTTGCTCCGGAATCGCAATGGCTGTAGCAAACCTGCTGGGAAAGTATGCTCTGACTTGTTCTGCTGACAAGTCATACACTCACGGACATGGCGCAAGACATCATCCTTGAGACCCTTCCAGAGAATCTCTCTAATTTTGCCTGTATGTTTTAAAATACCCTGGATGTCCTGCAAGTGGTGCATCATGGAAAGCATGCATAATCTTCTCCTTAAGCTCAGATTTAGGAACTAGGTAAATTCTGCCCTTATACAAAATCAAATCAGCTATTACCTTATATTAGCCATCCTGAATTTTTCCATCCATAATGTCACATGTCCAAGTGTTTTTGGAATACTCAACTAATAGTTGAGATTTCCAATCTGCTGAAATCTCGCTCAAAGAACATAGGGCAGCGAGATGGGGTTTCTGGAAAGTGCATCAGCCACTACATTCTTCGTCCCCTTAACATACTCAATGTCAAAATCATATGCCTGGATTCTGTTGACCCATTTTTGTTGCCTCTCATTGAGTTCCTTTTGTTCTAGGAAATATTTCAAACTGTTGTGGTCGGTTCTCACCACAAATTTTCCACCCACCAAATATTGTCTGAACTTTGCCAAAGCATGCATAATGGCAAGCATCTCCTTATCATAGGTGGAATACAATCTCTCATTATCTCTCAACTTCCGGCTCTCGAAGGCAATAGGATGGCGATCCTGCATAAGAACTGCACCAATCCCCAATCCCGAAGCATCACACTCTAAAATGAAGGGCCGTGAGAAATCTGGAAGAGCCAAAACTGGACAGGTGCTCATAATTACCTTGAGCCTCTCAAATACTACCTGTGCCTCATCTGACCAACTGAATGCACCCTTCCGTGTAAGATCTGTCAATGGAGCTACCAGCTGAGAATAACCCTTCACAAACCTCCTGTAGTAACCACATAACCCCAAGAATCCTCGCAAGTCAGAGATATTCCTGGGTGGTGGCCAATCCTGCATTGCCTGTATCTTCTCCTGATGGACCTTGACCCCAGTGGCCCCAATGACATGTCCAAGATACAATATCTCCGTAAGTCCAAATTCACACTTGGACATCTTAGCAAATAAAGACTGAGTCTCCATTATGCTAAGTACCTCATCAAGATGCCTCAAATGATCATCCCATGTCCTGCTATATATCAGAATATCATCAAAAAATACCAACACAAACTGCCTCAACTGTTGAAGAGATGGTTCATACATGACTGAAATGTAGCAGGGCATTAGTGAGTCCAAATGGCATCACCAAGAACTCATAGTGCCCGTAGTGACACCTGAAGGTTGTCTTGTGAATATCCTCATCCCGAACTCGAATCTGGTGGTAGCCCGATCGAAGATCAATCTTCGAAAAGTAAATAGATCCATGCAACTCATCTAAAAGCTCATCAATGCGAGGAATGGGATACCTGTTCTTGATGGTTTTCTTGTTCAGTGCACGATAGTCAATGCACATCCTCATGGTCCCATCCTTCTTCACCAAAACAACTGAAGAAGCAAAGGGACTAGAACTAGGACGGATGTGTCCCATCTCCAAGAGCTCTCTAATGGCCTTCTCTATCTCATCCTTATATGTCTTAGGATGGCGATAAGGCGTAGTCATCACGGGTTTAGCACCCTCCTCAAGCTCTATAACATGCTCAAACCCTCTATCTGGTGGTCTACCTGGAGGAATGTCACCAAACACTGGGCCGTGCTTATCCAGTATGGACTGGATGTCAATGTGAAAAGGCTGCTCACTGTATCTGAAGAAGATTTGGATGAAATGAAACACTGGGCTGCCCATGCAACCTCTCCATGTTTGACTATAGACTCCATCCTGCGTGCTGAAACAACTCTAGGCCCACCGTCAGAAAGAGCCCGAAGCACAATCTTCTTCTTATCCACCATAAACTCCAACTCCATCCTTCGAAATCCTGCACATATCTGCCAAGGGACTGTAACCACTGAATACCCAATACTGTATCAATCTCACCAAGTCCAATAACATAGAAGTCATCGGTCAATGTGTAGTCCCCCATCTGAATACTAAGCCGTGGAATCCTCTTAGTGCAACTAATAGCAAATCCATCTGCTACCCGTACACTAAACCCCTCAAATTCCTCAACCTGTAATCCTCGCTTCGCAGCCAACCCCTCATCAATGAAGTTGTGCATAGCTCCACTATCAACCAAACAAACAATCCATTGTCCCTTAAGCACTCCCTTCAGCCGAAAGGGATGGTACCTAGGAACTCCTGAGAGTGTAGCAATAGTGACATCGGATGAATCCAATGCCTCACTCTCGCCAAGCTCTATTTGGGGCTGCTCCCCCCGTGCATCATGGTCACCGCCCTCATCCTCTGCATCTGTATCTGGTGAGTGATCATCCTCCCCATCTGAAATCACCTCAATGAGATGCACCTTGCCTTTACCAAGGCAACGATGTCCAGGCTCCCAATGATCTTTGCAATGAAAGCAAAGCTTCTTCCTCCTTAACTCATTACGAGTCTCCTGATCCACCTTAGGAGGTGGTGCACTCTTCTGCGGAACGGTAGAGCGCTGAAATGGCCTGGAGCTCGTGGGAAACTTCTTATTGGGCTGATAAGAAGTGGGCTGATAGGAAGTGGGGGATGTGTCCAAATCAATGCCATCTGGATGGCATCATGCAATGTCCTAGGCTTAAGAGCCTTGACCAATCCTCTCATCCTGTCATGAAGGCCCTCTATAAATAACATCACCACCCTCTTCTCAGGCATCTCTGGAACCATAACTGCTATCCGCTGAAATTCGTTGATGTATGAATCAACGTGTCCACTCTGTCGGAGCTGTGCCAAGTCCCTGTAATACAGCTCCACATCCTTGCGATCAAATCTCGCAATCAACCTCTCGCTGAAATCCCTGTATGACCGTAGAAGCTCATGACCCTGTGTAACTAACCCATGGTGCCACCAATCATAAGCCACCCCCTCAAGGTGTAATGTAGCGAACTGTATGGCCTCCTGCTCCCTCATGGGTTTGAGGGTAAGATAGGTGTCGAGCTTGTGAATCCAAGCCCTGGCACTGATCTTTCCACTACCATCAAAAGTGGAGAGGGTTACCTTATTGGTAACCTGCTGCAAATCCCTGTTCTGCTGCGCTCTAGGCCTCCTGTCCTGTCCAACCCTCATGTTATCTCTCCTCTGAGCACAATACTGTGGGAGGGGAAATACATCCCTCACATGTTGCGGCAAACTCCTCCACTCATCATTGACTGCCATAATAGTATCTAGAAAAGCTACTTCTTCCGGTCGTCCCTCAATCTGGGTGGGTCACTCTCAGGCAGAAGTTAGGCCGCATAGTCCTCATCTCGCATCCGAGGGTCTCCTCTCATCTGTATGAGTATGCCTCCGCTCACGGCGTGGCGATCCCCTAACACTCCCAAGCTCTGAAGGTGATCTGCTATGATCCCTGTAACCACTGGCAACTGATACGGATCTATCCCTCCTGCCGTGCCTGTCCGCGGCCTATCTAGTGCCAACCTGTCCAAGGTAGTGCCCATGCGCTCCATGGTCTGTAACAACTGCCTCTGAGTGGCTGCCATATCCCGAATGAAATCCCTATCTGGATCTGCATGTTCCTCTCGAGGAGGACTCTCAGGTCTCTCACCCAAATATTCCATTCTGTCACCTCCTGCAATACCAGCTTCGAGTCGTGCTCGTCTGCGGGTGTAGTATCTGTGTGGACCGTCCTCTCTGTGCTGCATTCAAAGCTGATTTTTGTTTTAATACACTCTCTGCTTCCTTCCCACACAGGCTGGGAGGATACACTGCTCTGATACCACTAAAAGATCCCAAACCCCTTTGAAGGGCCTGAAAGATCCCAAATTTTGCCTCGAATTTTTTTTTTTTTTTAATATATATTGCTCTGGCTCAAATCTGAACTGATAACATCAAAAGGATCCATAGAACACCATACTAAAACTGCATAGATAAATTAAATAAAACAAACCCGCAAACCGGGTGAATACAAAAAGGCGCCTAGGGTTTAACAGGCAGATTTCTTCATAAACAATTCAGCCGTGTATTTAATAATGATTTCGATGCTAAATATTACGGCAATACAATTATAAATCTGCAGATAGATTAATAATAAAGATTGTCCAAAAACCCACTGTAAATGATTCAAACCAAATCGATTTGATATATATCTGATGCTGGGAATTACAATAATTATCTATCATGAAAAATACCTCAGATACTGCATAAAACAACTGTAGAAGAAGTCGCCCCACTCTAGAAGAAGTCTGTATGCCCACTGCTGCAATTTATTTCTCTGTCTAACTGCTGGAATAATAAAAACCTGTGAATACCATGAAGATCCCTGAATGGAAACTTCTCTCACTGCTCCTGGGGTTTCCGTCCGCAAGAGGAATAATCCAGAGGGTTTCCGTCCTTGGATTTTGTCTGCAAAAGCTCAGAGCTAACTGCCGGGAGAAAATAATAATAATCTGAATGCCCTTTCCCCAAGTCGCATTTTTCCCTTATAGCCAAAAAACCCTCCAAAGGAACAAGTCGCACTTTTTCCAAATCCTCATAATTAATTTTTAATTAATTATTTTCTTTTTCCAACCAAGTCGCATTTTTGGCTTAGGTAGGCACATTAAATAATTTATTAATTTATTTAAATGCACTTTCCTAAGTCAAAGTCACTTAAACAGTCTATTAATTAATTATATGTGCTTTAATGATATTTTACTTTATTTTGAGCACAATATAATAAAATTAATAAACCGAAGTCACCCTTGAAAACACCCTTTGGCCGTCGGGTAGACAAAACAGGCCAAAGGTCTTCGACCGAACTATCCGAGAAAGAGGGACGACCTGGATGCTTCTACATAAACATGGCCATTCAAAAGAGAATATGAAGATTATGTATGGCCATAAAGCTTCCATGATATCTTTATTTATCCCTATGCACTGTCTTTGTGTCAACAAGAGACCCAATATATAAAAAAATTGAGTTTTAGTTCAACATGTGTCATATACATGTGAAACTTGTTTTTTTCAATTGCTCAATGTTGTTTCATTTGCAAGCAAATGAATTACTTGGTGAAGTTTATTTGAAAGTGGGAAATTTTCTGTTTCCACTGGGTATGCAGAGGATAGTTGGACTATGCAAAAAGTTATCTGGGTAGTTGAATGACTATAGATTGAGAATAATGTCTCCTAAAATTCTTAGATTGAGAATAATGTCTCCTAAAATTCTTATAACTGTTATATTGAATGGATGGGGCTTTATAAATACAGTCGTTTGGGAGTATAAAAGGACTCTTTTTCAATGTTCCTTTTATTTCCACATTACTATTTTTCCAGGCAGTTATATAACTTCCAATTTGTTTGATTTCAGGGCCGGTGGAGCTTGCTGCTGTGGGGGTTTCTATAGCAATTTTTAATCAAGTTTCGAAAGTATTCAATTTCCCCCTTGTAAGTGTCACAACATCCCTAGTGGCTGAAGAAGATGCTACTACTGAGATGGTCATTGAGGGGTCAAATATTGAGAAGTCTTTAAAGGAATCTGCAACTTATGATGAAATAGAACTACTAATTTCTTCTACTCGTATGTATTTCCAATTTAAGCCTAACTCAAACTACATTTTAATTGCAATGTTCTAATTTAGTTTAATTTTTTCTTATTTTTCTTTGTCTTTGTTAGCATGGCATAAAGTTCTTGAATTGTGTTTATATTCAGCGGATCAAATGTTTTCGCATTGATTCTTTCTTTGTTTTTCACTATCTCAGATAGCTTGGACTCAAACGGCAACACCTCAAAGGCTAACACAATTTTAAGCTCAACAATAACTGAATCAAGTGTCGAAAGTTTTTAATTTTTAAAAAGAGTTCTTCCATCCGTTTCATCGGCATTGGTAATTGGTGGAGCTCTTGGCATTCTTCAGGCTTTTATTCTGATTCTCGGAGCAAAACCCATCTTGAACATTATGGGTGTTAATGCAGTAAGTGTGCTGGAGATAACTGCTTTGTGTTGAACTGTATGCTCAATTTATGTAACATGGTTTTGATTTTTTTTTGCTTAACCAACCTTTCTTTTGTGTGTATCATTTTGATTTCAAATTGGACCTGTAATCTGGTGAGTGCCTCTGTAAGAAACTGAGAAGATTGATTATTTATGTGAAAGTAATGATATAACATTATAAACTAATGCACTACTAGTTATGAAGAAAAATAGTGGCCCACTTGAACAAAGGTGACATAAGCCAACAGAAATGGGATCTGTGCTCTAAGCTTTCCCTACAATGCCTCTACTATGATTTACAAAGTACTTAGGATCATAGAATACTAGCCCATGTACTACACACTTGGTTATGAACCCTACACACTGGATTGTTTTATGGCATTAGAGTTGCTAATTAAGGCATTCTTGTTACCTCTAATGCTCAAGTTGTGTATAAATTTGAGAGCTGGAAAAATAATGATCCATTCTCATTCTAATGCTTCTCAATCAAATGCCCTTGTTTGCCTCCCTAGGTTACAATTCCGAATAAGGACATATTATAGCCATAGGCATAGAGAATGTTTTATGTTTCTAATTAACATGTTAAAAGTCTTAGTAATGAATTGTCCATTACATGTCTTCTTACTTATTAAGGCAGTAATGGTTCTGGAAATATCGATCTCCCGGATGACTTGCATGTCTATGAGCTGACTCTTGATGCCTTTCATTGTCTTAGAATTGGCATTTGGAGGGCGATTGACCTTTTCATGCGACGCATATATAAATATTTGAAATGGACCAATAACTTTAGCATGATTCATGGATCAATCCCCTCATAAAAACAAGTGTTGATACCCAATTGCAGTAGAATTTTTGAAAAAATAAGTAAATGTCTACCATATGATATGTCAAGTTGTGAGGCTGATCATTGCTAAAATATGCTTTTATGATTTTATCAGAAATAAATGCAATGAGCGTGGCATGACCTAGATAGACCTAAGCTGCTTATATGATCTTCTCCAATTCAAGCCACTGTAAATAATATTATTTGGGCAAATGAAGGATTGAAATAAGAATTACCCTCTTGTCGATAAATGATAGCTTACTTTTCCCTGACTACCCTCTTAAGGGAACCTTCTTCTGTTCTTGACATTATCCACAACCATACTTGAGATTTTCTACAAACCTCTTAATGAAACCATAATCCTTCACCACATAATTTCATGGCAATCTTTCTTTTGAAATAGATGATAGATAATGTTGTCCTGTATCATCAAGTGCTTAATGTTAAAATTACCCTACAAGTGTTTGGGTAGTCAAGTCAAATACCAGTTATGTATATAGGAATTTGCAACCACCCATGACATAGCATATGCACTACCCTCACATAAGAAAAGGAAGGCAGCGAATGTCAATACCACGGCCACATGTTTATTACTTTTGAAAATGTGACCTCATATAGAGTAATTTCCCGCAGCTACATTTGGGGAGCAATATGCTTGATATTGAACTCAAACTTTTGGATGGATAAATTCACTTAAGAAAGACCAGCTAAGTGGAATATATCAACTCCAAAGTCGACATTTGATTGTCAAGGGAAAGTTTCATCGACAACTTGAAATTTCATATTAGATGCCTCCTAACCACTCTAGAGCTGGCCATAAATATTGCTCTAAAAATTGGAAATCTATTAGAGAGAACTTGTATGGCCATTAATAACTCTATAAAATTGAAATTTTTGAGGAAACTAATGATAACTGTGGTAAACTAACTTTCAATTGGTAAAGAAAATATCTTCAAATACATCCCTCCAAAATAAATTCTCACAAAAAAGTGCAACTAAATCTAGAACTGAGGAAAAAAGAATAAGGTGGATCGACTAAAAATTACAAGCTAGTAGGACTAACCTTACTAAGAAGAAGACAGTTTGGAACTAATAAGTTCCTATAAACTAATACCATAGAACTTAGTAGGGAAAAGAAGATGAGGAAAAAGAGGTCATGAGTGATAAAATAGAGTACACAAAGAGATAAAGTCTACGAAATACCCTATGATAAATGATCTTTGCAGTGTATTTGAAAATTCTGAGCCTATTAATGTTTTTGTAAGTAGACCTTAGATACACTTTCATCTCTCTATCACAAGATTTCAAAAGGAATCAAAACATATTATTAAGGAGGCTCCGTTTACATCCGAGCATATAACAACATCAAGGGATGACCACACAAGAAATAGTTTCTTTGTCTAATGTTGGTATGCGGGAATTAAGTGGTGGTGTCTCAATATTTTCTTGGCTATGGGATAAGTAATTGGAAATTCAAATAGTTAACAATAGCAATTTAGTTGCCTTTACAAAATTTCTTGATGCAAAGTGTTAACTTCTAATGATCTTTAAGTGTACTTGCTTTGTGTAATATGACATTTAGCAGTGCATTTTTTCCCGCATGTAAAGTGAGGAAAAATATTTTGTTGGTCATTTATGATATCATCTTTGGATTTTAAAATTATTGCAATTGGTGGAACCGGTTGCATCAAGCACTATTTACTTTTAGAGAGTTAGATATGTTGTAATATCCCCTTGTAGGATATTAATTGATTATTATTAAATACTTGCAAAAATAAACACTTAGAAGATAAACCCTCCTAGGTTTACCTCAACGAACCCTAGTGTTAGCTTCAATACAACCCAAATAGGGTTAGAGTGAGCCAAGGTGAGGGTTTGATGGGCAATCCAGTTGGTATTTACACTCCTTTATCCAATACAATTTGTAGAAGTAAATAATAATAAAATGCACTGAAAATTAGCTGAAACTTTGAAATTAATAATTCCCAAAATACTAACTCTTTTAACTTGAAACCAAATGCAATAGAAAGGGAAAATTATGATCTTCTCATCAAAATAAATATCAGATCTTTGCATGCACTATAAACCACTAAGATCAACCCTTGAAATCCCAAACCCAGTCGCTAGGTTTAGGATAAATTGCATAAATAATTTCTAGCTCATAAAACCCTTCCAAAACACTCAAGCAATCAGCCCTTGATCTGAAATAATTAACTAAACACAACAGCAAATAGATCTAGCATAAACAACCTCAAAACATTATAGATCAAACCCCAAACCAAGTCAATTTGCCTCTAATAAATTGCAGCCATAATAACAATCACAAAGTACCAAAAACCCTTCACATATAATGCAGATTTATGCTTCAAATAAATGTGCCAAAACCCAAGACCAAGTCGCCAATATTAGAAGGAGAATCACCAACAAGTATATTTGCAAATCTCATGAAAATACTTCAATGGAATATCAAACTAGCACAATAACTCCCACGCAAGAGAGAGAGAGAACATTAATGGGCATGCATCCCAACTCCAAGCATGGAGCATAAAATCAAATGATCAATCAACATGCCCTCTAAGGAAATGCGACCTCCCTTTTATAGAACTAAGGGGTGCAATATCCAATAAAGACCTACCTTTCCCTTTTGGAGGAAAACATAAACTCACATTAAAATATTTAATACTAAGACTATGTGCACTTTATTTATTTTTTAATTAAATAAATAAAAGTAACTAACCTATGTGCACATTAAACTAACTAAAAGACTCCCACTTGTAGCGCTAGGCATGCCAAGGGGTTACAATGCAAATTAAAAATAAATATTAATAATGTCTCGAAAAAGGGGACATTATAGTCCTCCCCTCTCGGAAATTGTTTGCCCTCAAGCAATAGCAAGCTCATAGATCCATGCATCATGCCCCAAAGAGAAGATGTGGGGTGGTGCATCCAAAGCCTCGATCCGGTGCCTGTCAAGTGGCGAAGAGTTGGAAAGAACAAATTTCTTTCCCTCATGTCAACCCAAAAAGATGGGTCATCAGCTCCATAACATGTGCTCCAAGAGATGGTGTCCTCAACATGGCATAGAGAAGCATCAATAGGATGAGCTTTGCTAAGCTCCAAGGCTGCCCACTCAAAAATGCCCTCATGAAATGAATAGGACAACAATCTTCCATCATATGTCTTCAATCTTGCACATGAAGCAAACTCATTAGAAAAACAAGTGTTGAGAAACACTTTTCCTGTTTCTTCTTCATGTCTCCAAGGCATGGAGAGCTCCCAAATCTCCCTCATGTATGGGTTGTCCCCAAAATTTGTTATGTGGCTCCCAACACTGCTGTAATCATGCATTATTTCCTCAAAAATCAGAATTAGGATGGCTGGTTTCCACCCCCAAATAGTCACCCATGAGCCAAAATCAAATACCAACAACCATGTCACCAAATGTATGTAAAAAATCTGAATTTTGGGACTGATAGTGGAGCTGGTCCTAATAGTATTATCCATAAAAATGAGAGGACAACAGCTAGCATAATTCAGAATTCTTTTCCCAACATGAATGATCATCAACCTAGTCAATAAAAATGGCTCCCATATAGCTGAAATTTCATCCTCAATCATAACAAACTGAAAATTATTCACATGCTGAAAATGAAATGCCTTGAGAAAAGTTCATACCATGTTCCTTCAAACTTCTCATACTTTTCATTGAAGCCCAAAAGATGGTGGTCATGCAAGCAACATCACTCATACATTCCCAATACTTATCCTTGGTTGACTTTACCCTTGGAAGCATCTCAATCAAACACCCAAATGGAAGACATAACTGTAGCTCAAAATCTGAAAATGAACTTCTTACCATGCAAAGTGTAGTCCATGTGATCCATCCTTCTTTCACGTCTTCCCAAGAGATAGGAGTTAGCATCATTTGACAAAGGAAATGAAATGATATTCCTATATCCAAACCAAACTTGCAAAACCCAAATCCTTTTATCCTCTTACCACATGAAGCAATATGTGCAAGATAACACCACAAATTTTCTCTTCTTCTATACTCAAAAGAAAGGAGAGAGCTGAAATATAATGCATGCATTTATGAATATTATCATAGAGAAACCAAGGAACCTTGTACCTTACTTTGTGCCAATGATTTTCCCTTATGATAGGAGGCAAAACACATGAAATCATCATACCTTTGTGCCTTCTAATGATGAATTCCTCATACGGACCAGCAAGCTTATTGTTATGGTTTCCATCATTGGGAAGAGTGATGATCACTCTTTCTCCTTTTCCATCATGCTCCATATGCACCCAAATGTTAAGAGCAAGAGTACCAATAAAAATGCAACCAATATACTCCATGTTGCACCTCATATCCATCTCCCTATCATGCTCAAAATCATATCCATCAAAACTCAACATATGAGGAGAAATAAAACAAGAAAGATCATACCTTGGGCTGCCCCCAACATCTACAAAACTTAGAATTTCTGAGTTTGGAACAACACTTAGTTCTTCATTACTTTCCTTGTCTAAAACCCCTTTGTCCTCCCCACAAGCTTTCATACTTGGTGGGTAATGACTTGGGACATCCATGAGACTCATGCTTGGGTGAAAAACCTCATTCAATTGCCCATAAGGGCCTGTTGTTCGGAAAATTACAGCGAACTGCAAATTACCATAAACATTCCATGATGTCCTTTCTTCATAAGCATACCTCTTCACAAGCCCATCTTCATAGTCCTCTTCATGCCCATCAACCAAATCTGATTTCTCCTTGCACCCATTCAAACCCATGCAATCATTAGATGCCAAAAATTCATCATCAAAAACAAAAGTGCTCATACCTTGGATGCATGTCTTTACTTTGCTTGCACATTGATTCACAACTCTTCTTGCTAAGGAGTGAGCAAGACATGACTCCTTTTGTTCCAATCCTTCCACAAGTATGGATAACAAAGGTTGTGGAGGTTCTTCATACTCATTCAACATTAGAGACATTATTGTTTGCATAGCATCCATTACTTCATGTGAATGTTTCTCATGTATAACATCAAAGAAAACCTCAAACATGTGCAAAATGAGGTCATTACAATCAAGATCTAACATTGGAATGCAAGACCTTACCTGAGCCATGTTCTTCAAGATCTTAACCCTCTTATCAAAGTGAGGGTTTGTGATGTCCCAAAGCTTTTGAAAGCTTCCAACCATGAGATCATATACCTCCTCCATAGTAGTATCATCATATGGCAATCTTGGGGCTGTTATCCGTGTGACCTCACTAATGCATGCAATGACCAAAAGTCTCACATCCACCTCCTCATGTCTCAACAAATTAGTTTTAGCCAAGTGTGTTACCAAAGGAGCTACAACTGAAAACATAGAGCTATAATCAGATTGCTCTATCAAATATAAACAACTCACTATCTCTTCAAGAGTGTGGAACAATACACTTTTCTCAAATGAAATCTTTTTGAGCTGTTTCCCAAGCTTATAGAGCTTGGTTCTCAAAACTCCGTCATCACTGCAATCTCCATGATCTCGCAAAACAATACCCGCTGAAAAGAAGGAAGCTACTCTGATTTACCTCAAACAACTTGTAATGAAATATTATAATATATTTTCCCAATCTGAATATGCTAAAACCATTTTTTTCTAAATCTGAAAATGGGAGACTTATTATAAATAGTAAGTTCGTCACTATCCCTAGCTGAATTTAGAAAAATTGCATAACTTGCTCAAAACACCTCGGAATTGCATGAAACTTTGGGAATGGTAGATAATATTATGGAGCAACTTTTCCAAAAGGAATTTTTTGAAAATAATTGAAATCTGATTTTTAAAACCTGAAACATTGCAGAAAAATATAGCAACTTCAAAAATCCGTATCTTTGGCTAGACAAGTCCAAAAGAGCTGAAATTTTGGATCTTGGGTCACAAAAATATGAGAAACAATATCCCAAAACCAGATTTTGACTAGCCAACACCAAACCCTAATTTTTGCCCAAAAATTAGGTCGCCCAACACATTTAGGGCACCAATTCAACTCCAAAATTTATGAAATTAATTTCTCCTTATTCCTCCTTGTTTTTGCCACACAAACCCCCACAAGAGTAGAGGAAAGAAGCTCTGATACCACTGTAATATCCCTTGTAGGATATTAACTGATTATTATTAAATACTTGCAAAAATAAACACTTAGAAGATAAACCCTCCTAGGTTTACCTCAACGAACCCTAGTGTTAGCTTCAATACAACCCAAATAGGGTTGGAGTGAGCCAAGGTGAGGGTTTGATGGGCAATCTAGTTGGTATTTACACTCCTTTATCCAATACAATTTGCAGAAGTAAAAATAATAAATAATAATTGCTGAAAATTAGCTGAAACTTTGGAAATTAATAACTCCCAAAATACTAACTCTTTTAACTTGAAACCAAATGCAGTAGAAAGGGAAAATTATGATCTTCTCATCAAAATAAATATCAGATCTTTGCATGCACTAGAAACCACTCAAATCAGCCCCTGAAATCCCAAACCCAGTCGCTAGGGTTAGGGTAAATTGCATAAATAATTTCCATCTCATGAAACCCTTCCAAAACACTCAAGCAATCAGCCCTTGATCTGAAATAATTAACTAAACACAACAACAAATAGATCTAGCATAAACAACCTCAAAACATTATAGATCAAACCCCAAACCAAGTTGATTTGCCTCTAATAAATTGCAGCCATAATAATAATCACAAAGTACCAAAAACCCTTCACATATAATGCAGATTTATGCTTCAAATAAATGCGCCAAAACCCAAGACCAAGTCGCCAATATTAGAAGGAGAATCACCAACAAGTATATTTGCAAATCTCATGAAAATACTTCAATGGAATATCAAACTAGCACAATAACTCCCACGCAAGAGAGAGAGAGAACATTAATGGGCATGCATCCCAACTCCAAGCATGGAGCATAAAATCAAATGATCAATCAACATAGCCCTCTAAGGAAATGCGACCTCCCTTTTATAGAACTAAGGGGTGCAATATCCAATAAAGACCTACCTTTCCCTTTTGGAGGGAAAACATAAACTCACATTAAAATATTTAATACTAAGACTATGTGCACTTTATTTATTTTTTAATTAAATAAATAAAAGTAACTAACCTATGTGCACATTAAACTAACTAAAAAGACTCCCACTTGTAGCGCTAGGCATGCCAAGGGGTTACAATGCAAATTAAAAATAAATATTAATAATGTCTCGAAAAAGGGGACATTACATATGTCCTTAGATTGAGGATGTGATAACCTAGGATACGTTTTCTCAATGATCCATCGAAGATTGTTTAGATTTCTCTTACCTTACTTCTTGCCTGAAAACATTGGTTTATGATATTTTCATTGTCATGTTATCACTCTCATTGGGTGAATGCCATACCATAGCCTTTCCTATTTATTAATGGGATTCTTTGACTCATTCTATTGTGATTGAATCGTTAGGTTGGGCTGCAAAGAATAACTTATACAATGTACAATATACTACTCTTGATGCCTGTTTTCATATTTGTTCAATTCCCTGCATCACATTAAACAATCAAGTTTTACATTCTGTTGGACATTATTTTGGTTAAATGTTTGCTAGCTGCATTAGATTAAGCATTTTCTACATAAAAATCTTGAATACATTGAACATCGGTATGTATGTCCAAAATGCTTAAAGCCCTTAGAAAACAAGTGCTTGAGAATTTGAGATCAAATAAGAAGACAGCATAGGTGAAATCCCCCTAAAAATGATTTCTGATGACAACTACTTTCTGCCTTTTAGAGTTTCCATTATATATCCTTTGTCTTTAGGTGTATAGCAATTATTTTGGCATGTTGCTAATACTTGTGGGCATCCTTTCTGGTCTTTGGATTGGTCTGAGGAGGTCTTGAAGTTTTCGGGGTTCTAGACACATTGAACTTCTGCTCTCTGTATGCTGGGCATTTTTATCCCTTGTCTCAATGGACTTGGAAACTTTTCGCTGAAATACCTTCTTCAAGTTTATTTTCACCTAGTAAGATGTTTTTCAGTTCATATTGTTAAATTCTAGCAAACCCTTTTCTCACGATGACATTGTAGAAATTCTAGATTAGAGTTTCCTTCTTCATTCTTGTTTTAAACCCCGCTGTACTCAGAAGTCATCTTTGATGGCTTTGTTCATTCGTGGTCATTTATGTAATTTCTTTCCTTTCTAAAAAAATGCATTTTGTCAGAACATAAAGTCTACACCAAATATTCACATGTACCCGCAAAAGGTCTAGGTCAAGTGATGACGGTATTAATTTAGTTTCAAATATATAACAAAATGCTTGTTTGTTTGTCTGACATTAATATGTCATTATGAATTTATTCCTTCTGTAATAGTGACTTTGGCAGTACAATTCTTAAATTCTGTCTTCAAATTAAATTAATTCTATGATCCCTGGGTTACTTCTTTATGTGATAGTTAGATTTATTACTTTAGCAGGAAAATAGTATTATTATTTTAGAAGGATTGTCATTTCTCAAAAAGTTTTCCCTTGTGATAAATAAAGTATAACTTGGTTTCGTTTGTTTACGTGCAATCATGCACGCTACTCCAAGAAAAATACAGGCTTTGTAGTTTTTGCTTTGTATTCATAAATCTTTTGTAATATGTTGTCATGATTTATCAGGATAACCTGAAATTTCTATTTCCTTTAACAATGTTATACATGGATTACAATGTCCTGTTGGATCTGTGGAGATGCTTGTATGAAATGTATCTTAGAAATGAAAAAATATTAGGGTTAAAATTTTAAGCTCTACATATTTAGATCAAACAGAGCTCCATCAATTTATTTGCTTGTAATAGAAATTCTGGTGTTGAGGTCCAAAAAGAAAAAAAAGTTCCATTTTTGTAAATAATTTTTACCTAAAATAGTGAGAATAACATACAAAGATTTCAGGAGTATAAAACATATCATTTATGATAAATATGATAGAAGACAAGCAAAATAACTCTTTGCATTGACAGGAATCACCTATGCAATCTCCTGCAGAGAAGTATTTAAAATTGCGTGCACTTGGTGCTCCAGCAGTTGTTATATCCCTTGCAACACAAGGTGTTTTTCGAGGTTAAAGGACACAATGACTCCATTGTATGCAACAAGTGAGTAGAATTCAAAATACTTTCAAATTAATCAAGATTCAAATTTGTAGCTTTGTCACTAAGCTTTTATAGGTGCAATTATTTAATCTTTTTTAGTGTGTTTATGATTAGTATGGTCAATTTGGTCTTTGAAGAGAAAACAGTGTTTAAAAAAATATTGGAATAAAATTTACAAAAACAAGCCATAGATCCCAAGAGAAGGCATCACCTCTAACAAGGGCTTATATAAACTTAAAAACTAACTGGAAGTGTAAGCTGAATGAAAAACAGTCATTGAAGCAAAGAAACAATCTTTAAAACAACTAAGCACGAGATAGTCAGGACACAGCCTGCCAACAGAAGATATTCATGTCTTCTTAAAGTAAGCATCTATCCTTTTGAACTTATAAATGCTTTTGACTGGGCCCTTAAGCTCAACACTAGGAACAACAGAGGTATGAGGATGAACTTGTTCCTCCAAATCCAAAAAAGCAGCATCAACACTCTTCTCAGAAACATTGACCAATCTGGGGTAGGCGGAAGTCGCACAACAGGAAGCTCTGCAACCTTTTTAATATCCTCTCTTCACTTACAACTTAGGATGAAGGATCTTGAGGTTGGAAAAGAAAAAGATTATCTGTTGTACAAAAAACAACACCTGCAGCCACTGGAACCTTATGCGTGCACACTATTCTTGAGTATCCCTCATTAAAGGGCCAGTTATTCCTGAGAAATATCTTCAGGTCTGCTTGCATCTTGACACTGGAAGCAGAATTAGCTGTCTTTCACGCCACCTGGGCTACAGGTTAGAGCAAGAAGCTTATGCGAATCAACCTCTTTATCAGAAACACATTTGAAAGAGAAACTTTCCTGTCCATCCTCGGATTCAAAATGCACATTGGATTAGGGGACATAAAAGTCCTAGAGGCTCTCTCTCCTTGCATTCTGTTTTTTATCCCTTCCCATAATTATGTCAAATATTTCTTCAAAAGAAATAGGTTTTCCATCAAAGTCAACCCATTTGCCTTGAACTGGATGTGTATGTGCCGAAAACTCTAAGCCTTTAGAAGAGATAGAGGAAGAGGAAGACTTATTTCCTATAGCCTGCTGATTCGTGTTCTTCCTCCTTTTGTGGATCCTTCCGAAGGCCAGCCTCCACAAAACATTGTTTTGACCGGGAGGTTGAAGAGCTCTTGGAAGTCTTTTCACTCAGCATTAGTACCCACTAGCTGCGCAAAGAGTAAAGCTTTTCTGAAGGAACTGCCTCAAATCACCTTGCTGCATATCCAAACAAGGACACCTGCACAAGAATGAAGGACAGAGTGATTTTACTAGCGAGGTCCATAGGGTCTCCGCCATCATTATCAAACAAATGTTTATTCCGTTTATTGATTATTCTAGATCCATCACAACCTACAGATAGATCAAACAATAATCAAACAAATAAAGAACATCAAAAAAATTAGAACTTTGACATTAGCAATTGAAGTGGACCCAACATCGTCCGAGCTAATCACAACTTTTTGCAAATCATGGTCACCCATACAAAATATTTCTCTAGAATTTCTTTGCAAAACATAGTAAAAGAACACATCTTATAGTTTCATGTGCACTACACAAAAGACAATTGAGACAGCCATTCCACTTTTTCTCAATATTTCATAGGTATTAAATTTATGCTCCATTAACAGCCACCTAAAACATGAAAATTGTGGGTTCAAGGGTAGGAGACCAAACAAGAGTAAATACTTGTTGTTCCAAGGCAGTCCATAGCTTTCCCTAAATATTCCTCACATGTCAAATTTCATTGAGTTTGAAATACCAGTCCAATCTTTGGCCAACAGCTGATCCCGGATTATTACTCTGTGGAAATATTCTGCATGAGGTGCCATTTATCCTCCTACTTAGTGTTAGCTGTGTCTTCACTCATCATCCCAGCCATAAATGGATCAATGCTTTTGCCTCAAAAGCTTTAACCAAATAGAATAAGTTTGTTTGTAGAGACTTCAGATAACCCGTGTTGGGCAATTCCTTAACTAGTACTATTCCAAGACTTTGTCCATTTCTGGAAATATCACCAAAGCAATCTGATGCCTTGCTTAGATCTTAAAGCAGAGCATTCTCATATATTGGACAACCTTATGTCCCTGGATAAAGATTCCAAAAAAAATTGAAAATTGGACATTTTGAATCCGAAAAACATATTGAAAACTAGTGCTTAACACTTTCATCCCGAATTGATTTAAAAATTAAATATTCTTCATTTTGCTGGGAATGAAATGCCGAAAAAGGATATCAAATTGTTAGCATATGCAAAGAGAAGAAAGAATAGAGAAGGCAAACTGCACTGCTCAAATGACACAGGCAGAGTGAATTTATTATGTAGGAAGATGGTGGTTACATTTAGTTACATTTGGTTGTTTGGTTACAACTCTTCAATCTGCTACTAGAACCGCATTACATTCTATATAATGCTCTATAGCTCTATATTTTAACACCCCCTCTTAATGACTAAACCGGAAACAATACCAAGTTTGTCCCGAAATTTTACAAATTTCCTAAAGCCCATATGTTTAGTCATTACATCTACAGATTGTGCCATAGGTTGTACTTCAAAATCAGCAGTCCATGATTGTGTTGCGGTTGTCGAATGAAGAAGAACCGCAAAACAAAAATCTGGTCCCATGAACAAAGGATATGGCAAGTGGTCCACTGGTTCTTTGTTACGTGATTCATTGACCAGTGATGAATCACCAATGGCTGAGAGTGTCAGCCCCATCTCCAGAGTGCTGAAATCAGAACCTCGGAGAAGTGGATTGAAAAATCTGTTCCAAGCTTGTGTAGCCTGTTGGAGTCTGTATACAGAGACTCAGTTATCCTGCAATCGAAGTCACCTCGATCATGTCCTTGCAACACCATGTAGTGCTCATCCAACTTTCTCAATAAGAGAAATGTGACCATCTGTGCAGTAGGAGTTAGAACCAACTCCGCAATAGTAGGAGAAATAACCATCTCCGTCTCAGCAGTGGTCTCCATCTCAACGGGAGAAATAACCATCTCCATCATAGCAGTGGGAGGAGAACCAACTCTTCATCTTATCTATTTGCTCATCTATCCCCCTCTGTTGGGAAAGATCCTTCACAACACAATGAGCAAACTGTTCATGCTCTATTGTCCTTCGAGCAAGTACCTCTGAGTGAGTGGCTGGGCATGCCATCTCACCATGCACCGTCAATGCATTTGGAATAGTGGAGTCTCCATCCACAACAAATTGTTCTTCAGAATGAGGAAATCCATCCTCCCAAGGCATGTCCGCCTCCCGTACACCTAGTATAGTGGATACTCCCTCCACAATAGGTGCATGTAGGTTGACTATATCCAAGTCAACAAGATTTGTGAGGAATGGCTTCCTCCCAAGGCATTGCAGCCTCCTGCACATCCTGAATGGTGGAGTTGTCCTCCACACGTGCATTCATGTTGATCATAGCAGGATCAACAAGCCGATATTGACCACCTTCCCCAATACCAAGGGCAATTATCCATCTCTATTTCACATCAAGAGACAACACACTTCTTCCCACATAAATCCACAAAAATATTGGGATTTTCAGTTAATTGATGAATAGATAGAAGATTCTTTTGTAAAGAAGGTACATATCTAACATTCCGTACCAACAGTTTATGAGCATTATTCAATACAATGCATATATCTCTCCTATCCCTTCACGCAAGTGATTCTCCATCAGCTAGTACTACTGATTCAAAACAAATATTTGCAGTAAATGAAACATACCAATCCCTACGACATGAAAAGTGTGTGGACGCACCAAAGTCAATGATCCAACAACTAGTACCATTATCATTCGAGCATGATGTCGTAAGACAATAAAGAGCATGCCCGTCATCCGAATCCCGTTCTTCTGCAACTGCTGCCACATGTTCCTCATCACATGGTTTTTTGTTCTGCTGCGAAAGATCATACTTCCGCTTCCGACAATCCTTCTTGAGGTGCCCAACCTTGTGACAGTAATAGCATGTGACCTGATACCGAGTGGAAGACTCACCAGATTGACGTTTCCACTTTCCCTTTGACTGAGTGACAAGAGCACTCTCTGAATGGTCACAATTAGATTTTGCCTGAAGTTGTCTCCGCTCCTTTTGCAACAGGTAGGAACTCACCTTGTCAAACGTGAGTGTTTGACTTTCAACCATTAAATGGAGTGCCTCCACAAATGACTCATACGAAGAAGGTAAGTTGTTCAAAACCAAAGCCACCATATCATCATCGTCCACCTTTTTGTTGATGGAAGATAATTGGTCTCGGAGATCTTTCATCCGAAGTAGGTGCTCAGACAACGATCCACTTCTTGTAATTTTACGGAAAAGAGCATATTTTTAGGTATAAAACCCGACTCTTTTCTGACGTCGTTTGATATTTACCCTTCAAACTGGCCCACAATGTGCTTGCCACAGTGGCATTCCGCACTTCCGATATCATATCATCCGACACCGATAACTTGAGAAGCAATAACGCTTCCTTATGATGTTTGTCATAATCCTCGAAGTTCGTCGTTGGTCGACTTTCATCACCCTTGATTATTTTATCACAATCATGAAACTCCACGACCATTAAAATCTTATGGCTCCATACATTAAAATTAGTGCCCGTTAATTTTTGTGTCTCCGTGCAAAAGTCAAGTGTGAAATATTTGCCATTTTATTATTCCAAAATAACGGAAATAATAAAATAAAATTTTGCCCACACTTAATAAATATTACTTTTCCAAAAAATTTAATTATGGAAATCACCCCTCCAACTATATTTGCTTGTATTAAAAATTATTATTACTTATTCCTCCAAATTTGATTATTCAAAAACAAGGTAAATACCTTTGTTGGAAAAATGAATATTATTTCACCGACCTTGGATGAAATGAAACGATTCTGCCTTTTGCCCGGCATGACTTTATCTCGCTACAATTTTGCCTCACGAGTAGGGGTTGACCACGAATCTTCTCGCCCACGTGATTTAATGCATCAATCGTGATTCTCGTGTCTCCTTTCTTCACATGACTTCTGCCCTCACGACTCGGCTTGGTCACGTTATTTCTACCCTCACACAAACACGAACCACGATTTATGAAAGTATACTGCTGAATAGAACACTGTATTCGCGACTTTGCCTTTGTTTGCCCACGAACCACGATTTTTGACTTTTCGACTGGGTATTGCTACAGTCAGATGTCGTGTTTCCTTTCTCCCTCCAAGAACCCACGATTTTGTGCAAAATCGACTATATTGCTTCACATTTTTCTTTCACGACTTTAGGCCCTCGTACCACATTTTCTTGGCCTCGAATGGAGGAATTTCTTCCTTCTTTGCCCTAGCGTCTGGTATTTTTCTCCAAATACCCCACGTTTTATCAAATTCGTGCCTTGTTAGGGCTTCCTCGAATTTATAGTCTTTACCTCTTGGAGGCTTCCTCAAACTGCAACCTGGACGCTCTGATACCAATGTTAGCATATGCAAAGAGAAGAAAGAATTAGAGAGAGAGAGAGCAAACTGCACTGTTCAAATGACACAGGCAGAGGTTTATTTATATGTGAAGAGGTGGTTACAGTTTGGTTACAACTACATAACTGTCTTACATGCTATATAAAGTGCTATATTTTAACAGTTTCATAGTATTTAAGGGCTCTTATGTGTTTGGATTACATCATCTCATTGCATATAATTTATAAGGGTGAAATATGGTTTTACATTGAAATTTGGAGGGTTTTGGCATGCATAATCAGATCTGAAAATATTTATTTATTTCTACAACAACTAGGGTTTGAAAGAAATTCATTCCAACATTCCTAGGCTTCCAAAAATTATAATTCCTTCACCAATTGATTGCTTATTGGCTAGATTTTCTACACAAGCTGAAAACCTAGGCGAGTCATGAGTTAAATCTCCTCATTTACCGATGAGGCTCCCATGTAAGATTTTGTCAGTTATATGTCCTAATATCTATATGTTGGTATTACTTTAACTATTTAGCTCATGAACCATAGCTAGGGCAGCTTCAGCAACAAGTAAGCAATCGTAAAAGAAAGAAAAATCTACAAAAAGGGAAAAATAATGGGAAACGAGAGAAAGTAGAGAGGATGTGCAACCCAAGCAATAGTTTACAAAGTTGATTGCATGCACATAGATTAAAAAAATAGATCATTAAACACATAATTCAAAGCAAAGGAAACTTTCAGATCTAGATCTATAATAACACAAAGTTTATGAATAGATCTAGAAAGAAATAAGAAGAAAAATGCACCATTGACACAAAGTTCTTTGGAAATCTCTTTTCTATTCCTTTGCTTGCAGAAATCAGGGGTTTCAACTCAAAGTCTGGAACACAAGAATGCTGATTACAAATTCCGATCCTTTAACCCGTAGGTTCTTCCTCTACTTATAGTGTGTAGGGGGGAAATTACAAATCGAAACTCCATCGAACTAGAACTTGAAGTAGTAAATGGAACATTTGGTAGTTATCTTCCTAAAATTCCTCTCTTAGTGACATGCATCAGGAGTCTAAGTCAAAATTGTGCACATCTGTCACCTATCTTAAATAATCTTCCCACATAACTTAAAGTAATGATTTTTCAACCAATAACTTTAATTTTACATTTTCATCGGGAACATAAGAAATAAGAGAAGGAAGAAGAGAAGAAAGAAGATCTGCCACTGTAACACTTATACTTTATTCTTGTTCTGATATTGAATATACTTGTCAAACATGTAATTCAACATCTTCCCATCTGTTTTAACAATAGCATCTCTCTCGGTTTTGAACTGTAACAACCCTCTGGACAAAGCAACAATTAGCCTTCACTTTCTCTAAACTAGGCCCATATCCCTCAATATCTGCCTGAAGCTTTATGAGTCTACCAATCGAATCCATCGTGAAAGGTATGGTGGCCTCATCAACTTCTTTTTCCGCAGAAATCAACATAAATTCCTCATGGGAAGCGGGTAATTCATCTAGGATGCTCCTTGGACACTTCTCCCATCTTACTCTCCAAAGAATCGCATCCTCTTCAACATGAGCTTGAGGATCTCTATGCGGAAGGAAACTGAAATTCTAATTGCTTCCCCCTTTCCACCAATCCGCAGCACAATCGCTTCCGCAATCAGCACATCCTTCGACAATGAGTGTATCTTAGCCAAAGTATCCCAATGACTTTCAACCACTATGTTCTCATCTTTTATCTGTGTCATCAAATCCTTTACCATTGAGACACCGCCCGTGCATGTTCTCTAATTCAGCCGGTATTGGTTCGAATTGCTCTGAAGCTTGGTGAATGATTTGCTCCTTCCAAGGGGCAATAACTCGACCTGATCTCGCATCTTCCACTACCCCGTATCGATGATCACTCACCCGCTCATGTGCCAAAATGGGTCGAGAGGAAGGTTTGGCAACCTTAGCAATGATCTCGCACACTGGAACCTCGCTGCTCGGAGCTTGGATCTCTCACCTTCTCTTTGTCAATCTTAAGGAATAAAGCATTCATTAGCGCCTCTGCGTATCCTCGCTTTAATCCTTCTATGGTAGTTTGACCTATCGCACTTTGTCACCGCTATATCAACCGCCGTGAGCTCCCCTTGTGCTTTCCTTCACGGAACAGATAACTCAAATGAAATTTTGTCCCGATTCCTCAATAATCAACCTAGAAGTCGTTTTGGCAACTTTAGGCCTTCTATCTCCTCCTCCCAAACTCAGGAGCAGCTGAAAGTCGTGTTCTTCTAGGTTGATCTCCTCTCTAGATTCTGCGATTTTCTGCAAAGCTAACCAAGATGAAAAGTTGCTTCTTGGGGAATGAGAAGCCGCGAGTGCACCACCATCTCATGCTCTGACTTTGCTCTATCAAAATTTGCCACCGTGTTATGACTGCTACCCTCTGAATTATCCAAAGATAATGCCTTTTCAAACTCCGCCATTTGTGCTTTCAACTTCTCCGCATGGATAGGTGAAGACCTGAGTGGTCGAGGAGAAAATACAAATGACGTTGGATTCAAAGGAGGAACAACAAGATCTCTCTGAGGTTCCGGGGCTGCTGAAGTGCTATGAGTTGATGTTGGAGAAGCTGGAACTGGAACGATAGCCGTAGATTTGGCCTTCTCCTGTATGTGAGACTTCTTGTGAACTTTAAGCTTTTTTTGGCCTTCTGCTACTTTCACCTTTGTGCTTTCTTTTGCTGGAATCTCCCGTGGTAAAGTTGCCTGTGATCTGATTCATCAAAGCTTCATCCAGGCAATACCCCTTTTCACAAAGAACCGATTCAAAGTGTTAACTAGAACCACGGAAGATCTTTCTTCAATCGTCTGGCAGCCACCAATGTTTTCCTAAAGAGCAGCTCTATCTCCTCCCATCTGATGATACGAGTCAAGTATCACATGCCCATCATCGGCGAGATCTACAGGTATCCGTGCCAAACCATAATCAAACACTTGTTGCGCCGATAACCTGCTAAAGTCTTTCTTTTTGACTTTATACTCGTTCTTGCACTTCATCGAGAAGTCCTCCAATGAAGGCACATGTGAGTATTCCTGGGAGATTGTCTTCTTCGCTACTCCATATGGATCAAAGTTTAGCTGTGCTAGGAAGAACTCAGGCTCATACTTAGAAAACATTTCAGCTTCGACTCCTCTAGCTTTGTGGATGCTCTGGCAACTGTAGTAACCCACTGTGACTGGAAAGAAACTTGTAGACTTGTGTCACTTTGATTGTAAGTCATGCATCTCCACGAGTTGTCTGCACAACTCCATGATGACCCACTTGTCGTTTGGATACCTTGGCAACTTTACTAGTTCTCCCGAAAAGCCAGTCACCCTGAGATAGGTGAAGTCTGCAAACTGGATGAAAATGCAGCCATGTTGAGATACAACTTCCCAAGCTTCTTTGCTCACCCTGTTGGTCTTCATATCACCATTTAGTTTGCAGATGAATTCATAGAAGAACCCATCGTTGACCGCTTTGTAATCTTTGTGGCACTCAGGAACTGTCAACTGTGGATAGCAATCAAAGATAGGATCTTTCGCCAGTACGCCTCGTCTATCCAGCTTGGAAAATATGCCTCGCGAGGTTCTTTGCATATACTGTGTTTGAAATCATTTGAACTGTAAGTCCGCCTCACACTCCGAAGTTGCTCACCGATGTTGTCACTGATGATCTCTGCCCAATTGATTATCGAATCAGCTCTATTGATCTCGATAGTCCTCACGAAAGCATACATCCATGAGCAAAAGTTGTGAGTATTGGCTTCTCCACTTATCCTGCAAAGCAATTTAGTGATATCATCCACCTCTCGCACAAGTTGGATCGCGGAAGAGTTCTCAGGAACTTTGATGGAGACCTGGGCTTCTTCATATATCGGTTGTTCATTATGCTCACACAATCTGCTTTGTGTTTCTCCCATCTGTTACTTGCATCCAACATGCTGATTGCAATCACCACCGTTCATGTCGGAATCTTCAGACAATAATTGATAAACTGTGCATCCAACCTAATAATTGTCTTTCCCGCAACATCCTGATTGTTCTGGAAAGAGGATGATATGATCTCGCACACTCCATGACAAATTCAGGCAACTGAGTTGTGACTGGGAATGTTGATGTTGGAATAATTCCACTACTTTTCATCGCCGCATGAGAAATGTCTTTCCGGCCCTGGATCTGTTAATTATTTCGGAGATGGGTTCTGGGCCCATGTCTGTGTCATTGATATCAACAAATCTTGAAGCTATGCATGATTCTGCTGATCCCTCTCTATCATCACGCTTCATCATGGCTGGAGCAATCTTTGTCTGAGCAATCTTTGTCTGTGTTCTTTTTCTTTTAATCCTGTCAGAATTCTTTATAATTGGATCAATTCGTGCAGATCTATCAATTTCTTTAGATTCAGAAGATATATTCAATGTACCTGACATTGATTTGAACTTCCTTTCACCTGTATGAACACCGTAATGAATACCTGCAATTATTTAAGACAAAGATGAAGTCCAGAGCATGAATACTTGATTTTGTCACCAAAAATCTGCATATGAAGCCCGCTGCCCTAAAATTTGAGGTTTTGCTTGCATGCAAAGCAAGCATAAATATTTTTAAATTCACTTGGGCACTTATAGCAACATGCAGATAATTATCATAGCATAAATCAAGCTATTCCAACCCTAGGCGCCAAACCTTGAAGCTTCCTGGCAATGAAAAACACCTCTAGATGCACAAATCCTCCTTTCTTTGGTGCCAAAACTGTCCGGCTGCAATCCTTAGCAAAAAGAATTAATTGCTTCTTCATTATGGCAGCCCATGCTTATATAACCCTCACATTCTATTTCTAATAATTGTCCATCCTATTCCTGACAATTAATTAATAAACAAACATGTTTATTCACCCAAATTGGGTGCCTATTTTTGCATGCTGCTGGCTGCCATTAAATAAATTCATTTTATTTATTTTTAGCATGCTTCCTTTAGTTCTCTTTGGCTTATCTTCATGCATTGACTTTTCCTCCATCCTTGGCGCCAAAATTAGACAAAGCAGCTATTAATAAATATCATTAAAAGCTTTGTTTAATGCCCAAATGGGTCGCACTTTTTGGCAAGGGTGAATTCTAAAATTAAGAAGTCAACTTCTGGTGGGAATTTTCACCCTGCACTGCAGCTCTAAAAATCCCTTCTTCCACTTAAGTTATTTGACTTTTATAATGAGAATTTTTACCCTGCAAGGCAGGTAATAAATTCCCACCTGCCTGCCACCTCTAATTTTCCCACTGCAGCTTAAGTGACTTCCCAAAAAGTGCGACTTGTATTGAAAATAGCTTCTTTTGAAAAAGTGCGACTTGTATGGGTGAATAAAACCTTCTGATGGGAAAAGTTAGCCTGCTAGGCAGGCAGAAAATTCCCATCGGTGCTTTAAGTGATTTTTCTTTATTTTATAATGGGAAATTTCACCCTGCAAGGTAGATAAGAAATTCTGCTTGCTCTGCCGCCTCTAATTTTCCCATCGCAGCTTAAGTGACTTTGACTTCATGGGAAAAAGTACCCTACAAGGCAGGTAAGAAATTCCCGCCTTCCTGCAGCTACCAAAAATCCATTGCAGCTTACACTCATTAATTCCAGAAAATGCGACTTGCCTGGGAGAGGCTTTTTGTGCATGACTTCATCATTTTTGGTCAGAAGCTTGCATTTTGAGGCTGATTCCTTTTGTGTGTGTTGGTAGATGATCTCCAGATGCTTTGGGCAATTAAACAAACTATATTGGCAAAGGAATTGACCTAGGGGAATTTCACAGAGAAACCGAGGAGAAAACCGGAGAAAAACGCAAAAGAAATAAATAAAAGCTGAAAAACGTTGCCAGAAGTTGCAGACAATGCCCTTAATTCATTCTTGGTGAAAACCCTAATGAGATGAGTGAATACTGACATGCAAAACTTCAACAGGATTCAACCGGAGCATAATTTACTTCAAACGGGGCAAACAAAACTGGCATGAGGGATAAAATGAGTTTGGGCATTCGGGTATTTGTCAAAATTGGCTCATATGATTCATCGGGAATATTCTAACATAATATAGACATTTTCTCGCAATAAAAACACACAAAGCCCCGTTATTTTAAAAGAACATTTTTTTCAAATGGGTAGTCCTGCATTTCAGAGGTGAAATCAAGGGACACCATTGTTGAGCTTGAATAATAATTTCAGAATATATTTGGAGTGATCTTGCATGGTTTTTAGGGCATTTCCAAGAGGCGAATTGCTTGAAAGGTAGGTTTGGCATGTTTTGGTGGATGTTTGGGCAAGCTGATTTGATATTTGCATTCGTCATATTTTTAAACCCCAAGATCCCAAGTTTCATGAATTTTGGAGCTTCCTAGGTAAAGTTATGAATTTTTAAAGTAACTTTGCAGACAAGGGTTTATAGAAAATTCATATCTTCATTTCGGGGCACTAAAAATCAGTTTTCTTGCATCTAACAATTGCTGGTTATTTCTCATAAATTTTGAGCATATTTCCTAAAGGTTTGAGTGAGATTTGTGCCTAGGAAAGTGTGTTTGACTTCTCCTAAGAGGTCGCTGCCCTAGGAAGGGCATAATTTGCAGGTTGCAGGGCTGATATCAGTCATCTACAACAGCTTACTAATCTGATTTTTAAGTTACATCTCAGCTCTTTGGTCATTTCCCGAGTCCCCTAAAAGGGACATTACAACAGAGAATCACCATTTTGTGCGTGACATCACTAGGAGCACTTTCAGAGGCTTATGTTACCACCATGAGTTCATCACATTGCGCCCATGTACCACTAAAATAGGGAGATCATTGGAGCTTAATTGAGATATTGTGCAAGATTCATTTGAGGATCCAATGTGCAATGCGCATGCATAAGGACATAGTTTAGCGTGTATCTTTTGGAGTTTCAAATGCAACATTGTTTGAAGGAGCTAACAACAATTCACCTAACTCATAGTTGTGACTATTGAGATGACTCATTTACATTGAGTGGTGTTATGACCAATTGGGTCCTATTCTTGCGTAGATGATTGGACCACATCTAATGTCTTATAGGTCACTTGTTTTGAGGTAACATTGTAAGGCGGGTCTTGCATCTATACAAGCATGCCACTATACTTGTGTCAAGGACAACCACATGAATTAGAGCTAGAATTTGGACTAGTTAGTTTAGGTAGTTTGTGTTTGATTTAACAGAATTAAATCTTTATCAGAAGATTGAGATCAAACATATATAACAATAATAACAAGATCTATCATGCAAAAGGACAAACAAGTGTAAGCAATAGTGAAATAAGAGTTACTTAGCTTGTATTTGATTTCATGGGCTGATTTTGGGATGGAAACCGGGTGGAACATGCTCGCCTAGGTCAGGTTGTGCATACTTTGTCCGGAAAAATGTGATACGAAAGGCCTCCGGATAAAACCGCCCGACGCTAGTATTCGAACCGGGCACTAGTGTCCTGGCAATTGCTCTGGATTTGATCTTTTCAGGGCCTGATAATGTCTTCTTCCTTTCGCTTTTTGTCGCTCTGGTTTTGCAGTAGGGTTTCACTATCACACTTGAACCTGTAAAACAAACCCTAGCTACTTGCACAAGGCTCAAGCAAACATTAGATGGAACAAATAATGCATATGCTTGAGTCGGACTGACCTCGATGGTCACCCCAATGTGATTGTCACCGAGCGCTGCACTACATTTTAGACTCTATGTAGTTTTAGTGTGTGTATGATAGAATTGTGTCCTCAAGCTAGGTTATCCTTGTGTGCCGCACGAAGATGACGAGCTACAACTACTTTTCCCCAAGATGAGATAGAATTTAGAAATAACCCTTCCTATGCAGTGAATAATGTAGCCCA
The DNA here is from genome assembly GCA_018340775.1 of Taxus wallichiana var. yunnanensis. Classification (NCBI taxonomy): domain Eukaryota; kingdom Viridiplantae; phylum Streptophyta; class Pinopsida; order Cupressales; family Taxaceae; genus Taxus; species Taxus wallichiana. The sequence continues at coordinate 859,853,285 of CM031234.1, forward strand.
AATGCAATCCTTGAATATTGCTCTTTGCCCAAGTAGTAGATAGGAAGTAATAGCCCAAATTGCCCATTCCCTAATAATAAAGCAAGTCATGTATATGTATGATTCCTGTACGGATGAAAATTGACATGCAACCTTCAACCGCACTCGACCCCGAGGTCGTGCTGGAGCAACCAATGTTGAATGTGTGTGGCTAACTATAGGAGGATTAGTGACTAAGATTTGGTAGTGTGATCTCTTGGTAGCTAAATTGGCAAAGGGTAGATTTAGAGGCTATGAACGGGTAACATAAATTCCCTATGGTTTGTTTGCCTAAATAATATCTAAGTGTTGATCTAGTTTGAAGTGTCCAAATTAACTAAGAACCTTTGCTTTCTTGCTGAATGGGAACTAATCTAAACACATCACAAAACTGAAATATTACAATCACAAACAACAATTTGCTTTTATTCTAGATAACCAAATCTACTTCTACTCTAAAACTAAACAAACAAAATAACCCAAAGTGTGGTTATTCACCCACATCTTGAGTGTATTGAAACTAAACTAACTTTTCCAAATGATCTATGATGTGTAGACAACCTCCTATGATATTCTCTCCTTCAGATCCACAAGGATGGGAAGAAGAGGATCCGTCACCGAGAGCTGCTATTAATGATTTAAACCCTCTTGGAAATTAACTAATTACTTGCAAATGAAAGGAAATTGATTTCTACTCTATTTGATATGATGTAACAATGATAAATTGCAAGAATGAAGGAAATCAAACAACAAATCCAACCTAGAATTCATAAAACAGAGGTAAATCCAGTTGTGTAGTAATTTGTCCCTCAGTTTGTCTCTTTCTTTCTCTTGTGTGTCCATATGAGTCCAAAGAATTGGGAATGCAAAGGCAACAACAGAGAAGACGCTTTGAGCAATGGCAAGCTTCAAGGCAGTCTGGTTGCAATGAAGGTGGAGAGAGATAACACAAGTGAATAGAGCTTGGCTATGCAATTTCCAGCAAGATTGTGGCAGCAATACTTTGCAAGATACACAAAATTCTCGTGCCCTTTGCGTCGAATACAAGCATGGAATATATAGGAATTGGTGGCATGTGCCTTCATGCAAGGAAACCTTGGAATGCCATGCAACAAGCGATTGGGATTTGGAATCATCTAAAACAGCAAGAAATGTGTTTTAAAATAGAAGTTGACGCATATATAGTTATGGAAAAAGCGCGGGACAGACCGCCGCCCTGCACTGGTGGCGGTCGTGGCACTAAAGGCCAAACATGCACAAAATGAAGTGGGAAGCTAGAAGAAAGCGTGGAAAAGCTAAGGATGTCTAGGCTACAAATATGTATTGCAAATGGGTTTAGGAACTCGAACACCTTCGAAAGGATATGAATCATCATTGGGAACTTTTGTAATTGTTTTCCACAATGAAGCACATGCAATTTTGGGTGTGTACAATTCCCTTGTTTGAATTTTGTCATTAACAACTAAAAAGGCTGACCCAAAGTGATAGGTAGTAATTTAGAAAAGATAATAATCGATGTGGCATTTCAAATTTGAGAAAAGGAGGGAAAAGGACAGAAGTGCCCAAAGGGCATAGTAACGCCAGGCGCTCCCCGTCCCTAATGGGCGGTACTATCCGAGATGCTCAGAGGATAAAACGAGAAATATTGAGTTGGGTCACATGTTGTCCAATATCCAAAAGTAAAGTAGTCATTCTAGAACAAATAATAGAAGTATAAAAAGGGTAAACAATGTAAAAGAAAAAATAAGTGTTGTTAATGTCATGCATATTATGACATACTTAGAGGGTGTGATGTAAATAGCAAGTGCGGGATTTTGTGTCTACATTTGGCCCCACTTTATGCTGGTGAATGAATATTCGGTAGCATAAAGTAGATAAGAAGAGCGTACCTTGTGGAGAGCCGAAGGAGGTCAGTAGCGATAGTGTGTCGGATGGAGGTTGTAATTAATAGCATGCTTTGAATGGAGATTGTAACATCCGTATTCGGAATCTAAGAGGGGATGAGAACCCTAGGGGTGACCTTGTGTGCATAGTAGAAATGATGCCTACGTTTGTTCCTTGAATATTGCCTTTGCTTGAGCGCCTTGTGCTTGAGATTGCTCCTTACTCCATTTGTGTTGCCTTTTTCGAGTAAGCTCGGACGCAAAAGAAGATAAGTGTAGTCAATTCTCATGATAAATGAAATTGAACTTTAACTTAGTGAATGTGAGAATATAAATGCGTATTGAAAAATAAGTGAATCAAAGATAGAATACACTTGAATGCCGTGAGAGAAGAGATAGAATTGTTCTGTGTTTGTTGCCTTGGATCAATTCCCAAACTGATTTGAACATAGTGAGGATTTAGGCATCTTGTCACCAAGAGAAGAGTGTTGGGAGAGCTGTAGGCTTTTCCCTCCAACCATTGACGCTTCTCCACGGATAAGTGCTACCGCACATGGTCATAAACCCATTAGAAATCGGTCACGGGTGTCACATTGCTCCAATCATATCGCTGTCCCGCATATGCCCTAGGTGCCACTTCCTTATTTGATCATCGAAAAAAAAATTAATTAGTTAGCTCGCTCAAAGTATATAACTTGCCATTGATTTTCTCCCTATTGTGATGGATTGTAACCTATAACTAAGTATCGATATTGAATTTTGGAAAATCCTGTCCATGACTATTTGTTCAAATCAGAAGGTACTGCTTTCGTCCCAGACGAGAGAACCGCCTAGGTGGGACACTAGCGCCCACCGTTCTTGTTTTGCTTTGAGCACTTTTGTCCCTGTTGTGTTTTTGGCCCAAGTCTGATTTTGAAACGATTGCAAGCATCATACATCGTGTGATAAACTGTAAGTAACTGCATTCACCTCAAAGTACCATGTGAACGCGCATGTGTATATGGAAAAAGGATAGAACATACTATGAATCAAAGTAACATGGTAAGCAATGTGCAACATAGAATAGTATAAGCAAGCAAGGATACATCCAATCAAGATCTAAGCTAGTATTTTTGAATTTTTGCAAGTATTTAAATGTTTTTGGATTATTAGAATATGACATAAGTATGACTAGGGAAGGGGAGCATGGTTGCCCCATTGTATGTGTGCAAGGTGAGATCCATGCAGGTAAGTACGCCCTCAACAGTCGTGTTTGAACCTAGAACAAGAGTGCATCGTTTGGTAGCAAGGGGGTAGCATGAGAACTAACCCAAAATAGTATCAACATAGTGAGAGGAGAACCCTATAGAGTCCAAGATCCCAACTGCATGAGTAGGAAGTGTATAAACAATAAGAGTGTGTCCAGTAGGAGAAACTAGAATAGGTGGAACATTGGGCTTGTTGGCAATAGTGGAAAAAGTAAGTGCAAACATAAGGATCAATGTGTGAGTCAAGAGATGTGTAACATATGTAGTGCTAGGAGGCGCAAACAATGGAGGGAAAGACACAACCTAGATGTCATCTTAGTGTCCTTTGTTAGAAATGATACTATTTGGTATCCCATGTAGCCTAAAACCTCTGTACAAACTTTTTCTAGGATGGGTGCATCATCCGTCAAATTCCCGGTATAAAATGAGATACTTTTGTTAGTTTGTCCACAATGACAAGAATAATGTCATGTCTATTCTTAGACATGGGTAACCTTTGCACAAAATCCATACTCATCACTTGCCATTTCCATTCCGTAATCTCATGTGATTATAGGAACCCCGCTGGATGCACATGTTATTCTTTCACCCTTTGACATTCCAAGCATCGCACAACAAATTCCATAGTGTCCTTTTTCATTCCATCCCAAAACTACAATGGCTTCATATCCGCTAAAAGCTTAGTGACCTCTGGGTGACTCAAGTAAGGAGCACTATGAAATTCCTTGAGCACAACTATGTGCAAGTTTCCTTGGGCACATAGATCTAATTATCAGTATCTCAATAACTGATCTTTATTGAACTTATAACCATGATATTGATGGTATTGGGCATTAGTAGTAAGTGCTTCCTTGACTTGTTGATAGAAACTATCTCTAGGTAGTTGTTTCAAAACTTGTTCCTCAAGGTTTTTCAAATGGTAATCACGGCAGCAATATGTCTTCTTTGACTTAAGGCATCGGCAACCCTATTTTCTTTTCCCTTAATATAGCCGATGTCAAAGTCATAGTCGATCCAAAGCATTGAGGTTGGGTTGTGTGAAAATATATTTGTGTCCTAAATGATCTTTTTAAATCAAATGGTTTCCCAAGTAAAAAGTGCCTCCAAATATGTAGTGCATGTACAATAGTTGCCAATTCGAGGTCATGTAGGGCATAATTTTGTACGTAGGGTTCAAGATTACGGGATTTGTAGGCCATTACTTGCCCATATTGCAACAACACCCCATCCAAACTTTCTCTTGAGACATGTGTTACAACTACCAAATAGCATTGGTCCTGCTGCAAGCACAAGTGTTGTAGTTGGCCTTTCTTTGAGTTGGTTAAATGCTGATTCACATTTTTCTCGACCACTCAAACTTCTTGTTTTTCTTTCGTAATGAAGTAATTAGGTTTTTTATCTTTGAAAAAGCCAACATAAACTTCGATAATGCCCTATTAGATCCATAAAATTGAGTACCTCATGAACATTCCGTGGGTTTGGCCAATCCATAATTAATTTATCTTAGATGGATCCCAAAAATGCCCTTTCCTAATATGATGTGTCCCAAGTATTGCACCCGTTTATGAAAGAATGCACACTTAAATAGCTTGGCGTACAATTTTTGTTCCCTTAGACGTTGCATAACTAGTTGTAAATGGTATATATTATCTTCCTCTCGTCCTCGAGTAAACCAAGCTATCGTCTAGAAAAACAAATACAAGCTCTTCCAAGTAATCCCCAAAAATGATGTTCATGAGATTCATGAAGGCAGCAGCACATTTGTAATTCCAAAAGGTAGAACCGTGAACTCATAGTGTCCATACCAAGTTCCAATGCTGTTTTGGGATATCTTCATCCTTGATCCACGGATGGTGATATCCAACCCTTAAGTCTATCTTTGAAAAGAAAATTCTTCTTGCATTTGATCAAATAAATCATCGATACAAGGTAGGGAGTACCCATTCTTAACCATGACCTTATTAAGCATCCCGTAGTCAATGAAAGGCGGAGAGTTCCATCCTTCTTGAAAAAAATTACCAATGCACCCCAATGTGACAACGTAAATAGATTGATCCTTTGGATAACAACTCGTGGAATTGTGCTGTTAATTCAACCAACTTTGTTGTTGTCATTCTATAAGGTGCCTTTGGAATTGGTTTTGATCTAAGAACAATGTCTATTGAAAAGTCAAATTCTCTCTTAAGAGGGGGCCTAGTAACTCTTCGGGAAAGACATCTAGGAAGTTTTGAAGGAAGAGGTAATCCTCAAAAGTGGGTTCCTTGGTTTCACCCAAATCATGTATATGCATTGCATACCGATACACCCCTTTCTATGAGCCTGTTTGAGTTCAGCATGCTGAGATATTTGCCTTAGGATTTCCCTTTTCACCCATTGCATGATGATTGGTTACCCTAAATAATCAAGACATTGCACCTTTTTGGCATAACAATCAAATTTAGCTTTGTGATCTCATGACCAATCTACTCCTAGGATAATATCATATGATCCAGAGGGGCTAAGTATACGTTAAATTGGTGGAGAAATTTAGAAGTTTCAACTATGCTCCAAACAAACATTTGTCTACGCAATGCTCAACTTGGTTTCCATATTGCATGATCCAATAATTTTGCATGTGACCAACTTTCTAAGGAATTTGAAATAGAATTTTAGGGGAAACAAAACATTATGTAGCTCTAATATCATTCAAAATAGTATCTAAAACATTCAATAGAGTACTTGAAGCTTCGACATGTGTGGTCTGAAGTTTTTATTTACGGTTGTCTTTGCTGCATGAATCCTCTATTGACATGCTTTTTCATAGGAGCATGATGGAAATTGTTCCCTCGACCCATTTGAGGGCAGTTTTGTAAAGTGACCTCCCACACATAAGAAACATCCCCAATGGCTCCCTTTTGTCCTGCTGGTCTCCCACCATTGTTTCCACCATTGTTTCCTTGACCATTGTTCCCTGTTGAATCCATTGTCCGCCTCTTAAAACTTGTATTGTTCCTAGTATTATTCTGTTTGAAGTTCTTGTTATTTGTTCTCCCCTTAGTGTTTCTGTTCCCTCTCCATGTTTTCTTCTTGAATGAAGAAGATGATTGAGTGGAGGATGATTGTGATCCCAGTAACTTCTTTCTTTTCTCTTTGCATGAAGCAACAATAATGGACCTCGGTTTAATTTCCTATGTGATTTCCTTCTCAAAAACTTGATCCACAGTTGTGGGTCCATGGACATCCACTTTGCCTCCTATTTGTGGATTAAGTTCCATGATAAATTTATGATCCTAAAGCATTTATCCATTTGATACTATGGCACATACTTCAATAACCTAGTGAACTTTTCATAGTATTCCATCACTATCAATTCTCCTTGGTACAAGTCTTGAAACTCCATTTTCTTGATCGAAGTATAGTTGGGGTAACCAACGACTTTGAAAGAGTTTCACAATTGCTCCTATGTGGTGAATGTGGCATCAAGACCCATAGCAGTTTTCTTGTTGTCCCACCAAGCCGACACTTCACCAAAAAGTTGGTAAGCTCCCAAACAATCTTCGTTTCCTCATAAACGTCCCAAATGTTGAAGTACTTCATTTCGCTCAACCAAGCTTCAGCTCCGTCCCTTAACATTGCCCCATCAAACTTGGGTGGACCAAATGTTTTTAACTCCCTTGCAAGTTCAGTTGCAAAGTGTGTTTTCTTAGCCCTACGTTCATCAAGATCTTGTTATTCTTGTTCCACAATAGAGGCTTCTTGGTTTTGTTCCTCGTTATGTTCCGACACTTGTTCCTCTTCTTGACTATAACCAGGCTGACCACAAACCTCCTATTCCAATCCAGCCATATGGTCCGTCATCTTTTTGAGGGTGGCCAAAAATGGTCTATCTTGGCCATTTGGTTCCCCGGGTGTTGTCACCGACATTGACTCTAGTTCAGGCCATGGTGATCTGTTTGACATAATCTTAGTTTTTTTGTTAGCTGTAGTGTTTCCCAAATAGGCCCAAGTCTAGAACTTGGGCTTTGATACCATAATGTAATACCCTCCTAGAGTTGTTAAAAAAACTATTTTGTCTACTAACTAATTAATTAATAACTAAATTGCTAAGTTCAAATTTTTACATCAATTAATTTATCGTTAACAGTAATATATTTTTTCCCATAACTAAAATAAACAAGAAGGCGATCTCCATTTCAGCATTTAAAACAGTCTCAAGCATCTCAGCATAATATCACGAAAGCAAACATCCATCAATGCAATGATGATTATAAGTACAATAGAATCATCAATACTGATCATAACTCAAAGATGCCATTTCTAAATGAATGAGTATACATTTATCATCAAATGAATTCTCAAATCAAGAAATCATAAAGATAACTGCTGAGGAAACAAGCTTGCCCAATAGCTCAATAAAAATACATTAAGTACAAATAAAGTGTGCAATTAATGTCCAATTGTAAAATCTCTTTGAACATGTAGGTACATCTGTATAATATGCCACTGTGAGGGAGAGTATTATCGAGGAACTTTACCTCCAACCACAAACCGAGAAGGTCTCCCTTCACCTCCCTAAACAGGTGGTGGCCTTGCCCTTCAACAAAGGGGTAGATACAAGAATCCACTTCCTAACAGATAAGTTAGTAGAACTATGTTTATAAAATGTAAACTCCCCTACATGCAAATATGTCAAATAGAACTAGGTTACCCACCACTATCCATCAACTTCCTCAATCATATATGTAGATGTAGAGATTAGTATGGAAGGACAATGAGTACAACAATATTACTAATTGGGCCAATGTATTCAAATTCTCTCAATGGATTCAATTTTAGTAGCAAACATCTTGAAATTAGGTCCTATCCACAACCCAACTATCTCAATACCATACAAGCACACAAAGGCTGCAGGGAGGAGGGTGGCTTCATGAAGGTTGGAGTACACTCTTCACGACCCCAACCTCGTGCCCCCATTCTTTCACAAGACAATTTCTTACAACCCAGTGCACAAGGGTGCACCCATGCATTTGTACGAATACAGATGCATAATGACATTTTTCTGTACAAGGTCCAAAACAAAGATCATAATTACATTCCACATTAGAATAAATCATAAATCCAAAATGCAGATTTGTATAGATTATTAATGTAATGTCCCTTTTCGAAATTAATTCAAGAAAATACCCTTAGCCTAATTCTCTATTTCCCATGGGCTAATGGGGTGGGGAAAAGGGAGAATAAATTAATAATTTAACTTGAGTGCAAAAATAATTTATTTTATAAGCATTTATGTTTTAATTATTAATTTAAAAGTGACTTTTGAAGAAAAAACACAAATAAATAATAAGTCACCACTTTATTAAAATAAAGTACAAATTACTTTATTTTTAAAGAAAGTAAATTGCCAAAGGGAGGTCGTCCCATTTGGGACTTTACTTTGAGTGTTGTGCCATGCCAAAGTATAAAAAGGGGTCGCTAGGAGTGAAGAGCATAGGATACAATGGTCTATAGAGGTTTTTGGCTGCTGCTCCAAAATTTGACATTAGAGGACGAAAACCCTCGTGTTTCATCAATTTCTGCATTAGAGGACAAAAACCCTCCATTGCAACAAGGTTAGAGGACGAAAACCCTCCAACCCTCTTGAGGTAACTCCATCCAAGAGTTGCATTTGGGCTTCAATCAAGGATTTCCAATTCAGATTTGCATTCCAGCTAGGGCATCATCAAATTTGCAGATTTCCAGCTAGGTATCATCTAAATTGCAGATTTTCAGCTAGGGCATCATCAAAATTCAGTTTTCATCATTTGCCAGGGCTGCAAAGGAATTCCAACGAGTTTCCAAGGCTGAATTGTACATACCTAGGGCTGACGTCATCATTTGGAGCCTCCTTGAGGGTTGACATCACCTTTTTGGGGGTTTGATTCAACTTTTTGGTGGTCAGTTGAATGCTGGACACTTCAATAAAAATTCTGAATATTGTCATGTTGCTGTTTTTTCCATTTCATCAAATAAAATTGGTCATTTGCAGTTGTTCACCCTAAATTTCAGAATTTACTGTTTCAAGGGTTGCAATAAATTCCAGAATTCTGCATTGCTGTCATTTGATAATAATTTCCAGAAATTTTGTATTTTTCCTTCAAGGGTTTAAAATAAAAATCAGATTTTAGACTATTCATTGAGGGTTTGATTGAAAGCTAGCGCATATTTCAGTTGCATGTTCATATCTAGGGTTTGGTTTTAGTTTGTCATTTAGGAAATTGCAAATAAAATCAGATTTCAGCCTTGGCACCAAAAAGGGTTTCCTAGGAAATCCAAAACACCCTTATTTTGGCCCTAGAGGGACATTATAGTGGTATCAGAGCATAAATCTTGCATAGCCTGTGAATCCTGAAGTTAATGAGTAAAGATGATTTGAAAACAAAGTTTTGTAGAGTAGGGAAGAAACTTGAGCACGCACCTCATTCAAAAAATGTTTTACTCAAGTATTTTGGAGAAAGTGGCAAACTATTTGGCCATGGTACGACAATTAGAATATAAGTCTATGTTTTGGGCAATGAATCCATCAATGACTCATTTGGTTAAGCCCAAGCTTTTGAGGCACTCGAGATCCGGTTGTGAGACTTGTAGTTATCACTTGTATTAGTGAAATTACAAGGATAACAGTTCCGGAACAGCCATACAGTGACAACACCATGAGGGAAATATTTCAGCTGATGGTGGAAAGTTTTGAGGGTCTAGATGACATCAAAAGTCCTTTTGCTAGGAGGGTCACTATTCTAGAAACTAGTGCAAAAACCAAATCTCGTGTTCTAATGTTATATCTAGAATTTAATGATCTTATTCTCCAAATGTTTGAATATTTCTTTGCTGTTGTCCATAAAAATCATATAGATAAGATAATTATATTAAATATCCAACAAGTGACGACAAAGATAGGTCAATGGGACTGTATGCCATACAAAGCAAAACAGAGACAACGGGGAAAACACAAGAGGGTATCCGAAAACAACAAAAGAAGAAGAAGAAGAAGAAGAAAGAGAGCACAAGGAAAGATAGGGAGGTGGAGGGTAAGGCCTTGACACTAACCCTCACGATTTTCCAAGGTCACCTGAAAAGAAAGCGGTGATGTTCTTATGCGGTGTCGGGACTGGAAGAAAGCTGTTTGAAACGCCCATGTTCCGTGGGATGTCGAGCTCTCTGGGTGGACCTAGTGGTCTATCGTCTAAAAGAGGGGGCCCTTGGCTGTGCATGAATTCGGATATCTCTGGTCAAGGAAGAAGCTCCTCTAATCCTGACAGATCTAGCCAGAAGATCTCCACTAGGATCATGTCCCGCTTAGTGCCCCTCACACCCGGGAGCAAATCAAAGAAAGATGTGATCCGTCGAGTAGTAGCCTCCCTGGAAGGAGGATGGAGGGCCCTATCATGGAGCTTAATAGCTTCCTGTAAATAGAGAGCGAGACACCTCTGATCATCATATAAAATGTAATAGCCTCAATGCATGTAATATCCCTCTTATGGGATCAATGGGAAATGCAACATTCAAGTAGAAAATCAACACCAAAACAGATTAGAACATTGCTACAAATGATTCGACTCAGCCAAGGGCTAATTGTGCATTCAATTAGATGGCTCAATAAACCCAAGAAGAGGGGTTTAATGGCCTCTATCCAAAAGACACCAACAACTGATTTCCAACTGAGCTAATAAACATAGAGTATGCTGCAAAAATCAGATCTAATCTTCTCCTACTGTTTGCTGTAATTAAGACACCAAAGCATCAATATCAAGGCACTAACCCAATCGATTTTCCCCAACAAATATTGCCTGGATAAACCACATTTAGATCTGCAATAGAAGACTCCAAACTCACCTTAATAACATGCAAACACAATTCACCAGGACTGTGATATAGAAAGAGCATTCAAACCCAGATGAATCACTATCAAAGAAGATGGAAAGGCACTAAGACTAAATTGAAAATCCTACCCCAAGTGGTCGCTGCTAAGGACTCCCAAAACACTATTAGATCATGCACAATATATGGCGCCAAGGCTTAACAAATACACTAAACAGTTCGCTGATCATATGAGGCTTAGAATCATGCATCCAAGTGCTTAATAAACTTCACAATGAAGTTACTAGGTTTAGGAAGGAAGAGCAGATCTATACGAACCAAAAATCAGACCATTGCTCATCAAACTTGCCTCTAATTAGCACCACAGACCGCTGATCTTGATTAAATTATTTCCAACACTTGTAACCCTTTGATGCACCCCAATCATGCAAAAACCAGGTCGCCAAGCATGGGAATGAACAGCCAATCAGAGAGGAATACTTATTAAGGGAAATCGCTGCCAATTGATATATTTTGCACACAGATTTACTCTTAAAATTAGTTACCAACAATGGATGCAGTTCGCTAGGGTTTGGAGTGCAAATATACCTTAGAACAGTCCACAAAAGCACAATAAGAAGTCGCTAGGGCAAGAAGAATGCATACACAAGGAGTCAACTTGCAATAGCATCAATAAATCCCTCAAATTGATATCAAAAACCAGTTACAAATAGATCTTCAATACATGAGAGCAAGAACATCAATGGTGGGCATACATCCCTACTCCAAGCATGGAGTCAAATCGAATTCATCATAACATAGCATAGTTTTTACAATGATCCCATGACCTCCTTTTATAGACAAGGAGTACAAAATTTGAATTCCCTTTTGGAGGGAAAACACAATTTAAAAGCATTTTATTTTCCCTATGTGTGGCATCCCCTTTCTAAGGGTATTTTTGACATTAAAAGCCACTCTATTATTATTTAATTAATTCCCTTTTTATTTTGTATTTTTGGGAATTAAATAAAATAATAAATTACATTAATTGCTCAATAAATATTCTTTTGTGAGCAATACTACAAGGTGGTGGAAAAACCACTTAGCATCCATAATTAAATAATTAAATGAATATTGCTTTATAATGACAAATGATTAAAATCACTCTCCAGGCAATATCATTGAATTACTTAGTATAGTTTTCCTTGCGACATCCCAAAAGCCCACGGGAAAGATAGGCTAAGGGTCTTCAAAATGGGGACATTACAATGCGAGACCATTATGTTGTGGTCTTAAATGAGAATGATGATACTTCACAATAGTTGTTATCCGTACTAATGGCTGGTTTTGAGCAGGAAGTTTCACTAGTTGCACATACACTAGCTAAAAATGTTGCTCAGTGTTCAAAAAAGTTGAAGCCATATGTGACAATTAAAGGACATGAAGAAGTGTTGCTCGATGAAGAACCAAAAAAAGTATTAGATGTAGTGGAATCTCCGAAGAAGGAAGAAATTTTGATGGTGGAGCATGAGAAAGAAGAACAATCGAGTTGCAAGAAGGTGAGAAGGAGCAACCCATAGAGGAATCCACCATGCAAGTTGAAGAGGAAGAGTCCTCCAAAGGAAAAGGTATGGATTCAAATGAACAAAATGTTGGGGTTAAAGAGAAAAAGGAATTCAGATTTTCAAGTGCAAAGGATGTAATGAAGACCCAACAAAGGTGTGATGAATGGCTAAGAAGAGCTAGGGAAGCTAAGTTGATAGCCGCTCAAGCAAAACAACACCTATGGGAAATTAGGGAAAATAATTCTCCCTTGACAATGAGGGAAGAGGGAGAAATCATGGAGCATGAGCCAAAGAAAGAAGGAAAGTCAAATTTGCAAGATTGTGGAGAGAATTTTGTGGATGATAATGTTGATGTTCAGCTTGCTGGAATTTTCAGAACAACAATCAATAAGAAGCAAGTTGATGGTGTTCATGACTTTGGCAAGAACTATGAAGATGCTCCATGCATGTGTCAACAAAATATGGATGAAGTCAAGGCAGAAAGGATGAATGTGAAGAGTCTAAGAGGAAGGAGAATGTTGATCCTAACTTAGAAATTTTGAGTCATAAGGATGGAGGTGTTAAAGATATCTCAATCATTCTTCATTCGACAAAGGAAGGTGAACAAGTTGTGGACAACCAAAGGTATGAAAGTGTTGTGGATTTGTTGCTTCCTACTATGTCATTTCAAATGTGTTGTCATCATGGGAAGCATGTTGAAAAGAATGATCTTATGTCAAGTTTGATGCTTCATGGTATATTGCAGCAAATTTGTGGTCATCATGGACAACATAGTGAAAATGGTGATAGAGTGAAGAACCCTTTGAGGGGCAAAGGGCACATAGATACTTTCATACAAGTTCCAAATTGCTTGTACATGAAAGTTTGGGATCCTGGGTGATCTTTGGAGATACAAGAAGGGCAAGGCTATGAGGATAGTCACCATTTCGGGGCAGCGAGATGCTTGATAGGGAAAGTGGGTAAGCCATATGATCTTTATGTACTTGCTGCCATGCAAGTAGTTTCAGTCATTGAAGTGAGTAATTTTCAGTTTGAGGCTATTTTTGAGGAAATTTCAGTCACATGGTGTGAAGGGGAACTCAAGGAGGATATGTTTCTTCAAAAAGGCTTCACTATTCTAGGTTGGAGAGTTGTTGTCATCCTCATTTCCAGCCAGCTCAACAGTTTGTATGCAGCCATACAAGTAATTTCAGTCATACACTTGAGTAATTTTCAGTTTGCTGCTGTTGTTGATGAATTTTCAGTCACTATATGGTTGATTCCAGCCCCTATATCACTGTCATTTCTGAATTTTGTGAATAATCCAAAGTATGACAATTGTTGTCCTATTCTTTTTGCTGTTGTTTGCAACAAAACCAACCCCTTAACACTTTTTATGACAGTCACAAAAGTGTTTTCAGTCACAAGGTGGAAGGATTTTCCACCTACCATCAATGAGGGATTGTTTGTTGTTATAAAAGAGTTTCCAGCCACTACAATGTTGTTTGTGAGCGAGAAAATGCAATGCTACAGCTACAACCATGTGTGGGACAACAAGAATCACATGAAAGGAAATTATGAAGAAGATGCAAGCATTGGAAGAGAGTTGAACGACATGTCTATGAGGCATGATGGAGAGAGGTTGTTGGAATGTTGGTGGAAGCTCTTGATTTCATTAATATGTTTGTTCTATGTGCAGGTCCAAAAATGGAGATGATAGAAAAGAAGAGACATAAGTGTGGTTTAGTCCAGCATGCTCATATGTATGAGAAGCAAAGGGAAGAAGTGAGCCTAATGATTGGCATGCATATGAGGAGAACAAGGGATGATGATATCCTCCGACCCAAAAGTGGAAGGAACACAATTGGGACAGCCATGCATCAAATTTCCAATTTCAATGCTGTTGTCATAAGCATTATCAGCTCCTACAGTACTTCTATTTCATTGATGCACTTACTCCCAATAGCATTTTCAGCTCCTACATGGCTCACACCCTTGATTGGGGAAAAAGGAGATCAATTTTGTTGTTGTGATGACATTTTCAGAGTGCTGGAACAATTGTTATCAGTCATGTACAGTTGTAAGTTGGCACACTTTAGGGGAGCATTTTAGATGGAAGAAGTTGGGGAAAGGGTACAACTAAAACAAATCATCATGGTAGCCACTTTGGAATCATGGCAACCTTTGGCCTTATGGGATGTTCAAATGGGGAATTGCAAATTTCCAAAGATGAATTGGGATCCAAGTATTACAGATATGATTAGTTTGGGGGAGTCAAGGCAATTGAGTTTGCCATTGCTTGAGGGCAAGCAATTTCGGGAAGGGCGGACTATAATGTCCCTTTTTGAAATTAATTTAGGAAAAGACCCTTAGCCTAATTCTCTATTTCCCGTGGGCTAATGGGGTGGGGAAAAGGGAAATAAATTAATAATTTAACTTAAGTGCAAAAAATAATTTATTTTATAAGCACTTATGTTTTAATTATTAATTTAAAAGTGACTTTTGAAGAAAAAAGCAAAAATAAATAATAAAGTCACCACTTTATTAAAGTACAAATTACTTTATTTTTAAAGAAAGTAAATTGCCAAAGGGAAGGTTGTCCCATTTGGGACTTTACTTTGAGTGTTGTGCCATGCCAAAGTATAAAAAGGGGTCGCTAGGAGTGAAGAGGGGAGGATAGAATGGTCTATGGAAGTTTTGGGCTGCTGCTCCAGAATTTGACATTAGAGGAGGAAACCCTCTCGTGTTTCATCAATTTTTGCATTAGAGGACGAAAACCCTCCATTGCAGCAAGGTTAGAGGACGAAAACCCTCCAACCCTCTTGAGGTAACTCCATCCGGGAGTTGCATGTGGGCTTCAATCAAGGATTTCCAATTCAGATCTACATTCCAGCTAGGGCATCATCAGATTTGCATATTTCCAGCTAGGGCATCAGTTGAATTGCATACTTTCAGCTATGGCATCATCAGAAATTCAGATTTCATGATCTTTCAGGGCTGCAGAGGAATTCCAGCGAGTTTCCAAGGCCGAATTGTACATACCTACGGATGACATCATCATTTGGAGCCTCCTTGAGGGTTGACGTCACCTTTTTGGGGTTTGGCTCAACTTTTTGGTGGTCAGTTGAATGTTGGACACTTCAATAGAAATTACGAATATTGTCATGTTGTTTTTTCATCTCATCAAATAAATTCTCCATTTGCAGTTGTTCACCCTAAATTTCAGAATTTCAGAATTTACTGTTTCAAGGGTTGCAATAAATTCCAAAATTCTGCATTGCTGTCATTTGATAATAATTTCCAGAAATTCTGTATTTTTCCTTCAAGGGTTTCAAATAAAAATCAGATTTCAGATTATTCATTGAGGGTTTGATTGAAAGTTCCACATATTTCAGTTGCATGTTCATATCTAGGGTTTGGTTTCAGCTTGTCATTCAGGAAATTGCAAATAAAATCAGATTTCAGCCTTGGTGCCAAAAAGGGTTTCAAGGAAATCCAAAATGCCCTTATTTTGGCCCTAAAGGGACATCACGATTAAGTACAAAAAAACAGTAAAACAGTCGAGCATAGATAGAGTAAATTAGTGAGATATATATTTGCACGTTTGGTCATTAACACAATCAAGTATAGAAATAACCATTGGTTATTAAATTTCAAGGATCAAATAACTCAACTTTGATCCAATTAGAAGTAACATTTCATCTTTCTACTATGCAAAAATACTTCCTACAAAAGTGTACCTCCAACCAAAGTTCATGTAAAAGTGCAGTCAAGAAACATACTCAACTAAGGAGAAGCAACACAAACTTCTAACTACCAGTCATCAATACAAGTTTTCCCCATTCCAAAATCAGTCAGACCTCACTTTAATCTTGCTCAAATTTCCTTACCCTACAAATCAATCAAGCCTTTCATCAGCAGGAAATGTGAGAAAGTCCAAGAGGCTCTTATTAAAGAAAAACAAAATGGTAAACATAATAAATGATGATGTGCAAGAGTTGAAAATCAATATTGAAGAGAGAAGATTAATCAATCAAGGAATATATAATAAAGACACCAAATTTTCCCTCAAGAAAGTCTTGGATCAAGATTTGGTCGTGATTTATACATAAATTCTATACCTTTGTCATAAGACATAATTACAAGAAGAAAACATGCCTATCAAAACTGAAACAAATTCAATGCTGTCCCAAGCACCTTACATATCAAGGTATCAACTGAAACATGTTTAAAATGTTCAAATGATGATCAAATCCCGTCAAAGTTATTGTTGTCACCTAGAAGTGCACCTTGATAGAGAATGGTGTGTGTACTCTCTCTTCTGTTGACAAAATTGGAACACCTCAAGGTTGTGGGTAACCTATGACTGAGGTGAACCTCCAGAGTGGGCTGGTTCCCTTGTGAATCACCTAAAAACTAATAAAATTGACAAGGAAAAGGGAGAAGGAATGCGAGAAATATAAAATTGCGGTGATACACCAATGATTTGACACACACATGTACTACTACATACAGAAAATATAGAGATCCACACACATGCACAACTTTAGGCTAATCTGCAAAAATAATTCAAAGGTTTATTTAGGGACAACAATATAGGGAAGAAATTTCACAACAAAGCAATACAATACCCTGATAAACATGATGAATACTCAGAAAACCAGCGATATGAGAAGGCAAAAATGGAGCTTTTCTATTCAGAGATGCAAGTACAAGCTAGGATTGCTAGAGCAAAACAGCTGGAAGCGTGTGTATGTTTAAACCTTTACAAAAATCAGTCTTATTAGACTGCTGCCCTGTTAAAAATAGATTGTTGTTGATTTATTTAATTCAATTAAATCCACCCTTGCTGCCCTGTTGGTGCCATACCCTTAGATGTCAGCAGCATGCATGATTTATGATTAAATTATTTCCTATGTATGGGCTGTTGCAAACTCAGACTGTGACCAACAGTTAATAAATTTATTAAATTTATCCTTCTCCTTTGGTGCAGACTTTTCCTGGACAGCAGCAACTTTTCCCTTTTGTTTTATTTGTTTTCTCTTATTTGCTTTTCCCTTTTGACTCTCGCGTTGAAACTTAAGTGTAACAACTATTTGCTTTATTAAAAATAACACTTCTATCCTATTTGCTATTTTGGCATGCCTTTTCATCTTATTTTATTTTTATTTATTTTTCAACATGCTGCGCCAAAATTAGGACAGCAGGTGCTTGCTTTTTCTTTTGGCCAATTCACTCTATCTTTAGCTCTTGTTATTTTTAGCAAACACTATTTTTAGCACTTTGCTAATTTTATAACCAATCTTCTCCACTCATGCCTATTTCTATTTTTAGCGCACACTAGTTTTAGCAGATGCTAAAAATAGTTGATCTTCCAAAAATAGCTACTTTTCCAAAAATAGCTGAATGCCATTTTTGGCAATCCTTTGTGTGAAAAATATGGTAACATTTTGGCGACATCACGGGATTGTTTGCCTGCTAAACAAGAGATTAATAGCCTTTTGCATCCATTGGGCTATGGAGTCACATACTTTGTCATTAACTTGCATCCTCTGAACAAAAGAACTGAATTACCCCCTTCAACCAAAAGGAAAACATGTGCATGCAAGCACATCTTGGAAATAAAACTAACTAAGAAAACTAGAAAAACAATGTGCATGCAAGCACTTATTGAATTGAAATCATAAACTACCCTACTCTAACCAAATAGAAAAGGAAAGCTAAACAAAACCACAGATTGGTTGAGAGAAATAACTCCCTTTCCTTAGAAAGTGGGGCCATGAGATCAGTTTTGCAACTAGATCGCATGGTATGAGTGCAGACATGGCATGCACTATTGATTTGCCCAAAATATCAACCCAGGAAAGAATGAACACTTCTATAGGATTTGCACTTTGTCTTTGTAAATGTTGGGGCGATTTTCAGCAACTTGAAGCTCTTTCTTATGCTTTGAATTAAGCACAACTGATGGCAACTCTGTTTGTGGCTTTGAACTAGCCAAATATCTGATTGGACATGGTCTTCTCATGACTGACAAACTGATTTTTCTGATCTGCCCCTCCTCTTTGTGTGAAATTTCATCATTTGGAGTGCTTAAGGCCCTTTCCTGCTCATATTGCTTGTAGACTAATCTGCAACATTTGCCACCTCATCTTTTGCAAATAACTTCATATTTGATTCCTCTTTAAGCTCAAAGGAAGATTTAATACCAAGAGACTTTGTATGGAAGAAGATACATGATGGAGGTGTAATACTTACAATTTCTTTCGGCTCTTCTTCATCATCAGATCCTTCTAAGTCTGATAAAACCTCTTCATCTGATTCTTCAAACAAGAAATTAGAGAGATCAAACTCATCTTCTTTAAGATCTTGAGGCCCTTCTTGGTTCTCTCGTATTGACTACTTGTGCTCTTGGTGGATTATTGCAATCTTCTAAAAGTGCAACAAGTTCTAAACATGCAGAACAATTGGGATCATTGCATTCCATTAAACCAACTTGCTTTCTTTGCAAACATCCTTCTTCTTTTCCTTGGACGGTAATTACTAATAGTGTTCAAAAACACTTCCTCTTCTTTTCCTTTAATTCCAACCCGATTATCTCTCACATCCACCTTATTCAGATCCTCTTCTTTCTCCATTGTAGGCTTTACCAACAAAGTGCTTTACCAATGTGGAACTTGTTTGAAATCAAACTTGAAGATCCATCGTGTGAGATTTTTTCTGGAAAATTTCTTCACTTTGCTCTCGTGTTGGCTGTTCTTCCAAACTGATTTGTTGATTAGCTTCCTTAAAGAATGGATTTGGGAACATGAGGGAAGGGGTGGGTTGGGTTGCTAACTGATTTTGCAATGGCTGAGATGATTGGAGAGGTGTAAGATCCCATGGAGGAGAAGCTTTAAGAAAGCTAGGAATTTGGATGTTGGACTGAGATTGAGTGGGTTGGGAAATAGGAATGGGAGGGCTGCATGATGATAGTGAAGAATTACCCCATTGACAGGGTCTCTCAACACTAGATTGGTAAGCTTCCAATTTTTCATTCCACACCGATATTTGTGGCATCAATTCAGACACAAAGGTCATCTTCTCTAGAGGGCTATACCAGTGTGGGATAGAACCAACCCAAGGGTAGGGTACCCTGAATCCAAGCTTTGTTGCTTTGATAGTGTTTGTTGCTCTCATCTCTACCATTTTCAACTCTAATTGTAGTACCTGCATCTGCAAATCATCATTAGATATGGAATTGCTCCCATAATCTGCATATACTGTAATGTCCCCTTTTAGGAACAATGATAAGATGGCACTCAACAAGAAGATTCAACACCCAAACTGATTAGGACACTGCTGTAAATGATTAAACTCAGCCAATCATACTTGAGCATTCAAGTGGATGACTCAATAAACCCAAAAGAGGGGTTTAATGGCCTCTATCGAATGGCTTAAATATTTTACTTCTAGCTGAAACTAATAAACTCAGAAAAATCAGATTCCAACTGTATAAAATCAGACCTCAGTTCATTAATGAATATTACCAAACAAACAAGAACTCAGCTGCAAGGGATACTTGAAATCATTCTCCAATACCTTCATACGAACCTCAGCCAGACATGATTATTTAGAGCATACAAACCCAAGGTTTTTCTTCTAATACAAACCGTTGAAGTATATATATGATTTGATCTAATATTTCATATATAGATCAAATGAACTCTCATTCAACAAATATGTAGTCAGTTGCAATATGACTCCCAAAACAGATCAGAAATCGCTATCAATACTGGAATACGTCAACCCTCAAGACAAGTAGAAATCGCTGCCATTCGTATATGCTTTGATACAAATATGAGTCTCAGTCAAGTCGCCATATATAAGAAATAAACAGTTATGTGAATCACTGCCCAAAAATACATATATTTTCATAGACATGAACCTCTAGATGAGGTCGTTGAATTAAGAAACAAACAACAGATTATATTGATGAAAATTAGACCCTTAAACATATAGATTCATCACCAAACCTGCCCTACTCAGATCGGTGCCAAAGGCCACAACTAACATGCAACAACCAATCGATTCATGCACTATTTAATTCATGAAAGAACACCATACAGTTCGCTGGTCATATGAGGTCCAAATCATGCCACAAACATCTAATATCCACTCACAATGAAGTCGTTGTATTAGGGATGCAATGACAGATTTTATTAGTCAAAACCCAGACCTTAATTCATAAGATTTACTTGCCAAATATTGCCCAAACAAGTCGCAACCAGACACAAAATATTCACTCTAATGGAGTCGCTGGCATAAGGGATTAAACAACAGTTTTCTATTAATCAAAAACCAATCAATATTCATCCAAAAACTATCATAAACTTGTCTCCAATGAAGTTGTTGCAGCAAGGGCACAAAACATGCAAAAGCTGATCGATTTACCTCAAACAATACTTCAAAACAGTCCACAAAACACCAAAGCAAAGTCGCTAGGGTTGAGAGCCAATACACACAAAATTCGATTTGCAAAAGTACTTCAAAACTCTATAATTTGATCATAAAAACCTAGCTGCTATAGTGACGTCGCTATAGTAGAAAATGCAGATTTTCACTTGCAAATTTAACCAAAATATTTGCCAAGGGCCAAAACATGGATCTCACAAATAACCTTTTTAATTTGATAACAACCAGCTACAATAGATCTCCAAGCATGAGAGAGAAAGTATCAATGGTGGGCATACATCCCTACTCCAAGCATGGAGTCAAATCGATTTCATCCATAAGCATACCCATAAAGGAAATGCGACCCCTCTTTTATAGAATTAAGAGGTGCGATCTCCAATGACCGACTATTAAATGTTTTCTCCTAAAACAATATTTAATGACCCACTACCTTGTGCACTTTATTTAATTTCTTAATTTAATATTAAGAAATAACTAACCTATGTGCACATTCTAGACTACATAGAAACTCCCACTTGTAGTGTTAGGCATACCAAGGGGTTACAATGCTAATAAAAAGAGTGAATTGATTTGATAGTAATGTCTCACAAAAAGGGGGACATTACATACACTGCTCTCGAAAAACACCATGATTAGGATAATCATACAAATTGTTTGGATCATGGGCATATTCATTATGATAGGGCTTATAATACTGATCTGGAGGAATATTTTGAGGAAAAAGAGGTGGAGGGGAGTAATAATTCTCTTGAAACTGGGAATTCCAATGAGGAATTAAAGTCATGATTGCACAACCTCATAAAAATATGAAGGAAAATGGTTTGCTGATTGAGAAAATGAGATTCTTTGATCGAATGGAGTCGCCAGATGTTGAATATTTGTGTCTGAAACACTGATATTTGCTAACAACAACATCAACTTCTTTAGCAAATTTTTGTATTGTCCCCAGGCGTGCCAAAAACTGTTGTCACCCAGTGCACCACGATAGAGAACGATGTGTGTACTCTCTTTTCGTTGAGAAAATTGGAACACCTCAAGGTTGAGGTTACCTACGATTGAGGTGAACCTCCAGAGAGGGTTGGTTCCCTTATGAATCACCTAAAAACTAACAAATTTACAAGGAAAAGGGAGAAGGAATGTGGGAAATATAAAATTGTGGTGATACACCAATGATTTGACACACACATACTACTACATACAGAAAATATAGAGATCCACACACATGCACAACTTTAGGCTAATCTGCAAAAATAATTCAAAGGTTTAGGTAAGGGACAACAGTATAGGGAAGAAATTCCACAACAAAGCAATACAATACCCTGATAAACATGATGAATACTCATAAAACCAGCAATATGAGAAGGCAAAAATGGAGCTTTTCTATTCATAAATGCAAGTACAAGCTAGGATTTCCAGAGCAAAATAGCTGGAAGAGTGTGTATGTTTTTTCCTTTACAAAAATCAATCTTATTAGACTACTGCCCTGTTAAAAATAGACTGTTGCTGATTTATTTAATTCAATTAAATCCCCTCTTGCTGTGCTGTTGGCGCCATGCCCCTAGAAGTCAGCAACATGCATGATTTCTGATTAAATTATTTCCTATGCATGGGCTGCTGCAAACTCAGACTGTGACCAGCAGTTAATAAATTTATTAAATTTATCCTTCTCCTTTGGCTCAGACTTTTCTTGGACAGCAACAACTTTTCCCTTTTGTTTTATTTGTTTTGTCTTATTTGCTTTTCCCTTTTGACTACTGCGTTGAAACTTAAGTGCAATAGCTCCTTGCTTTATTAAAAATAACACTTCTATCCTATTTGCTCATTTGGCTTGCCTTTCCATCTTGTTTTATTTTAATTTATTTTTCAACATGCTGTGCGAAAATTAGGACGACATGTGCTTGCTTTTTCTTTTGGCCAATTCACTCTATCTTTAGCTCTTGTTATTTCTAGCAAACACTATTTTTAGCACTTCACTAATTTTATAGCCAATCTTCTCCATTCATGCCAATTTCTATTTTTAGCACACATTAAAAATAGTCGATCTTCCAAAAATAGCCGAATGCTATTTTTGGCAATCCTTTGCGTGAAAAATATGGTAAAAGTTATAAATGAAAACGAAAAGTTTTGAAGACATCCACAATCCTAATCCTATCACAGTTTTAGAAGAAAAGAACCCATATTCAAGCTTTTGATGATAAAAAACAGTTTACCAATTCCCGATACAATCAAGGAAACATTCCATATTCTTCATATGACTAAAATGAGAGATGAGAGTAATGGCAAAGTGAAGCATAAATCCTTATTAGGGTTGAGGAATAAAATGTTCAAACTCGAAACTATCAATTTTTCAAGTTTCTAGATGAACCGAGACCGAATAGCTATAAAGGAAAAATAGTTACAGCTCCTGTTATAGTCTCACAATGAAACTCACAAGTTCAAGATACAATCCCGTAATCGAATGAAAGAATAAAGAACCCCAAAAGGTTGAATGCATCTAAACAAAATGAGGTGACATTCTTAATCCCTTATCTAGGGTGCAAAGTAGATAATCAAGAAAACAATACATTCCAGTTGCATAGTCAAAGCTACAGGTCTAAATAACCTTATAACTATGATGAGACCCAGACTCCCAAGTGATAAAGACAAAGTAAATGATACCGTCAAGAATCTAATGCCGGAAAATTTAACATATCTAAATTTTTCCATCATCTTTCTAGAAAATTTAGTTTTCACCTACACAATATTACCATTTTTCTTTATATTGAATAGATTGAGATTCAAGAGCTCAAAATTTGCAACTAAAATTGAAAACCAGTCGTCTCTTTCACGAGAAAAAATTGTAAAGAGTTAGAAGAATATAGAAGCATGCCTAGAGATGATGAGATTTAACCGAGATGAAACCCTAGCTCTTCACCTGTATCCTCTACAAAAATTCTTACACTTTCTTTTCCCCGGCCGTTCTCCCTTCTTTTCCTCTTTCAATTTGTGGTTGTCCTAGCCGAATGGCTTTAACCCACTTTCTAGTAGCGAGAAAGATCAAGTTCCACTCATCGGCCACCACCATTCGAGTCCATGACTCAAAGACGTGTTACAATCAACAATTTAGGTGGAGTTTTTACTCATGTCTTTCATCAATGAAGAAGAAACTTAGCTACCTCAAAACCTTGATGATTCTAAGTATCACCCAAATAAAACTCCAGTTGATAGATGTCACTTGGACTATAATAACTTCTCAAGCCTTTAACTCCTCTTTACAGCCTGCAAGATCTCCAACCGCCACCACCGAAGACAACCAAATGTCATAGTTTCTAGTCTAACATTGGCCGCATGAAATGCTTGAATCAAGGAACATGGATGCTTCAGAAAACTGGACCTGCATTTCTAACACCACTCTCCAACTTTCGTCATGCCAAGAAATTAGTGTGTATGTTAGAGCAAGCTTTCTTGAGCAATGTCGGGTTCGAGTGGTAATTGCCACTCATTTACAAAATCTCAGTCAACCACCCCCACAAACTAACTATAATACTAAGAATATGGTCGTGGCCTCAGGCCCTTCCAAATATCAAATCATTTCTCCCTTAAGTCCTTTTGAGGAAAAACATAGATCAAGAGATAATTAGGTCCCTCCAATAACAATTAACATGCTAAAAGTCAAGACATTGTAATATGTCCACTTTTTATTTGGCCGCATGAAATGCTTGAAACAAGGAACATGGACACTTCAGAAAACTTAACCGAACTCAAGAATATCGTAGAGGACCTGCATTTCCAGCACCACTCTCCAACTTTCATCATGCCAAGAAATTAGTGTTTGTTAGAGCAAGCTTTCTTGAGCAACATTAGGATTCAAGTGGTAATTGCCACTCAGTTGTGAATTAATCTCAGTCAACCACCCCACGGGGTGTCCAATCTTAATGAACTAACCATAATACTAAGGATATGGTCGTGCCCCGAGGCCCTTCCAAATATCAAATTATTTCTTCCTAAATTCCTTTTGTGGGAAAAAATAGATCAAGAGATAATTAGGTCCCTCAATAACGATTAACATACTAAAGTAAAGACATTGTAACATGTCCGCTTTTTATTACAAGTCACCAGGTCCCTTAAACATATCAAAGCACAATGCCTTCCATATTTATAAATGATCCTATCACTTCTCAACATTAATGTTCAACGACTATTATTTGTAAGCACTGCAAGGGTGAATGATAATGTTCACGAGTCAATATGTGAGTTGACACCAATCTTTAATTGGTGTCATATTTATTTAGGAGAGACTAGGTATAGGTCTAGGATGTTAGTCTACAATCGACTAACTGTTTAGGTAAGTGTCACTCTTGAAGAGCATGGATCACGATAGTGCCAAAAGTAGTGGCACTCGCTACCGAGGTTACTTTGAGTGGCTTGCCCCACTCAGCGTAATCTAAGTAGTGAGAATCGTTATCTGCACTCGAGCGTGCAACCCAAAAAGCAAGAAGATGACCACAAACACAATCACATAAGTATCAAATGCAAGTATCATATTAGAGAAACCATCGGCATCACCAACACAAGTACATAAAAAACTGAAAATACATACATACAATAAACAAACACTAATACCCATAACCCGTATGTGTATGAGTTCTCTAGACTTCTTTGTGTAGAAGTGTCTGCCTGGATCTGCCGCCTCCTCCCGATGATGCCCCCTTTGGGTGTCCATGTTTCCATGAGGGAAATCCTGTGCTTCTTTCAACTCACATCGAAGATAGTAGTTAGTCTGAGTCATGTAAATAGCGAAGCATAATAAATGCTAATTAAAACATGCTAATAAATTTACATTGATTGAAAATCATATAATCCACTCATAAGCGATTAAAATCCCAATGATCATAAATTAAATTAATCAATGTCATCCACTTAAAATAAGCCATATATAACACCAAAATATTATTCTATCTCCATAACACATAAGGGGGTGTGACAGGGTCCTTGATGTATCTGGTTAATATCAGACTAGATATATGTTTTGCAGTGAACACTTTGAGCCAATTCATGGTTGAGCCGAGGCAGATTCACTGGGTTGCTGCAAAACATGTGCTTTGATACTTGAAGGGCACAATATATTTTGGTCTGAGATATGCAAGGGATGATGAGTTGATGCTGCATGGATTTGTTTGATTTTGACTGCGCAAGAGATGTAGGTGACAAGAAGAGTACTTCACGATGTTGCTTCAGTTTAGGTTTAGGAATCATATCTTGATTTGACAGGAAAGAGACTTCAGTGACATTGAGTTCAACAAAGGCAAAATACATGGCAGAAGACACTACTTTTTGTGAAGCCATCTAGCTTCACAAGTTGATTGCAGAGCTGACAAGTGAGAAAATGGAGCCTACAATCATTTACTATGACAATCAGAGTTGTATCAAACTCTTTTAGAATCCGGTTTTTCATAATTGCTCCATGCACATTTACATCAGACATCACTTTCCTAGAGATAGAGCCCAGAAGGAAGCAGTTGCTCTAGACTACATTTTGATAGATCAGTAGGTTGAAAAACATTCTGACGAAGCCTCTAGCTAAGGGGAAGTTCGATATTTCGGTAGAGATTGGGTTTTGTGAAGCTCTTCAGTAGGAGGGAGTGTTAGATTATGGTACTTCAGAATGCATCCTTTAGCAAGGAGCATGTGTGGACTTTGGACACACTTCAGCAGAGCATACAGTCATAGAGAACAACAGTCCTATTCTTGGCTGTCCAAATTTAGTGGTTGCTTTTATGAAGTTTGTTTTCCAGTTTTAGAATAGCAGTTTGCTTTTGTAAAGTTTGAATCTGTTTAATTAAATGTGCAGATCTCTAGGATAAAATTAGTTTCAAGATTGATTTAATTTTGAGATAGATCCAATTTTAGGATTTGGGCTATTTTAAGGGTCTCTTCTTCAGCTATAAAAGAATGCCTAGGGTAGATGTTTTATTCATTCAGTTTTTCATTTAGTGTGAGTGTTTTTCTAGAGTGTGTTCCAAAGCATTGTAGCTTTTGTTTTCTGATTAATAAAACAGTGATGTGATTTGGAGCAAATCTGAGTATTTTTCAGGTTTTCTACTGTATGTGATTGTAGATTCTAGCATTTAAAGTTTAGCAGTTTTGATTGGCTTTCAGTTTTGAGCTATCTAGTTGAGGGTTTTTAAAGAGGAGGATTGTTTTCATGGTGTAGTGGAATTTTCAACATTG
Source organism: Taxus wallichiana var. yunnanensis (assembly GCA_018340775.1). Classification (NCBI taxonomy): domain Eukaryota; kingdom Viridiplantae; phylum Streptophyta; class Pinopsida; order Cupressales; family Taxaceae; genus Taxus; species Taxus wallichiana. The sequence goes on from CM031234.1 coordinate 859,880,456, forward strand.
AACACTTGCTTCCTGTGGAAAAGTTCCTTCTTTAGTGGAAAAGACTTGTGAAGTAGCATAGAGCCATTTAGCAACATATACAGACATCCCTCCAACTCTTTTTTAAGTACACTTTGAAATTGAAAATCCTTGGACTTTAGCACACCTCTATTATGGTTTGAAACTGGCCTTATTGCTGCAGTGCCAGAATCCATTTTTATATGTTTTTGCTAGTTAAGTCTTGTAGCAATCTTTAATTTGGCCTTTTCCCGTTTGGATATGCATCTTAATCAGAGGTATATTTGGAATCAATAATACTCATTGAAGTGGTTGCAATATAGGAAAAGGGAAAATGAAGCTTGAAAGATAATGGAATATTTTACCATTTCAAAATGAATGCTATCACCTGATTCGTGATGAAAAAATGTGATTTTTTTATTGAGAAACTAACCTGTGAATGTGAAAGTGCCAAAGCTATTTTGAAAAATTATGCCATATACCAATGGTTGTCAATGCCAAAGGGAGCAGAATTTCAGGTGTATATCAAAATTTAAAATGAAAAACGAGATTACTTAACATGATTAATCATTCAATATGGAATTATGGTATTATACTAACAAAGAAAGAATTTCAGTAGATGCAAGGGAGAAATGTTTATGATATTTTTCTGTTAAAACAATAATAGAAACAATTTAGTATAACAGAGTCTAATCTTTAAGAAGGTTGTCAAACAAAAGTGTTGGTCCGAAAAATCCATTTTTGTTATTCACTTCCAATATCTGGTAGGAAGTGAGAAATAATCTATTTTCCTCGTTATTTGTTTCCCCTATATCTATCATTTATCAATTTTGGTTTATATTTTTAAGCATTTATTGTATGTTCTGATGCATGGATCCAAATTTTCAGTGGCAGGTGATATATCCAATATTACCTTGGACCCAGTTCTTATATTTTTTCTTTCACTTGGAGTTAGTGGTGCGGCTGTTGCTCATGTTGTATCTCAGTGAGTGAAAAGTGTATCTATGCTCCAAATTTATTGAGTCCAAAAGAGGAAACAATATTTCTATATTATGTTTAGATTCTCAATACATATTTTCTACAAAAAATATTTCCCTCCTTGAGATTTCATGGTTGACCATCACTTGTAAAAAAACTTATAGGATCTTAAGCCCGTAATAATTTATTGCGTTGATTAAAGGGCAGATGGCAAACAAACATATTTGTCTTCTGCAATTCAAATTATTGATGATATCATCCTCTGAATTGTAGGTACCTTATTGCTTGTATTCTTTTATGGAGTTTGCACAAACGAGTTGTGCTTTTGCCACCTAAACTCTCTGATTTGCAATTTGATCGGTTTTTCAAAAATGGTAAGATGCTATTCCATTGCAACCTTTACAGATTATCTTGTTCAATTTGCAGTGCATGACTAGAACCTTAGAAACAATGCCCTTTTTGTATTTGTTGATTCTATAATGATCTTACAATATTTTTTCATTCATCTGCATGCCTTTTGGACATATTTGAGTGGATTCTTTCTGCTTTAGATGATTTTACGAGAAAGATAAGAGCAGTGCCAACATCCAAATGTCAAGGAAATTAATATTCAACTCTAATGCTTACAAGAGTTATCAAGGCATCCTGCACCCACCTATATAGTTAGTACTTCATCTTTGAAATCACATTAATTGAGAAACAATGGCATGAAACAACCGGTAAAGATGGTAAATAACTATCTTGAATGACTATAATATACAAGGGTGTGAAGAAATCTTTAAAATTGACTGCTCTTAAAGTGCTCAATAAAGAGACATGTATCCCTATTTTGAAATATCCTTGATAAGCAAGGGAATTCTATTACTGACAAGTCACAAGGGACTGCAGTCGAACTACACATACAAGAGGGCCAGTTGTATCAAACGCTTGCTAAATGCACAAGAAAAGATTGGTATATAGAGTTGCTCCCTTATAATAATCCATTTGATTGCCTAATCTTACCACAATCATATATCTAGTCTTACCACAGTCAAAAATCTAGATATCTACAACCATGACATCTCCATACAATATCATTGCTTTTGAAGCTTCCCAAAAACGATTTTAGCTCAAGAGTGCTAAATACAATGTTTTATTAAAGAATACTACTTTTTCTAGCAGAAGAGCAACTGAAATGCCTTCAAACTACAATGTATTGATCGTGTAGGATTAGGTGGGTTCCAACTGTTAGTGACTAGGTGGCTGAGTCTGCAGGGACATGGTTGTCATGATGTTTTCTTAAACTTCTCTTAAAGTTAGTGCAATAGTTCCCTATATCAGCATAAAGTTAGTGATATACCTTTTAGATAGGCTACACCTCTCTTCACCTTGCTATGTCATCAGTATGCTAGGGTTACACATTATGGATAGTCTCTGGTATAGAAATGGATATGAAGTGCAGGGGAAATACCAAAGACATGAAATGTTTCTTGAGATTGCTCCAATATAGAAATATTTCCCAGAAAGAAAGAATTAAATAAATTATATTATTGTACAAATGACCAAAATACAAGAAGGCACAATAGCTAATTAGGGGTACTAAAAGGAAATTCCATCTACTAAAATTAACGCAATTAAAGCTAAATCTGATAAGAAATAGATCAAAAAAAGGAACGAAGATATCAGGCTAAAAAGAAAAGTTGGTATCTAATCTTCACCTCATTTCTTGGACAAAAGGCGAGTGGTCATCAAGATGTTGAAAATATGGGGATATGATCTCGCAGGTAATGGCTGGGATGCAGCTATAGCAGTTCATTTTTCGCAAGTGTACTTTATAGCTGGAGGATATTCTACAAATTTTTGCAAGGCTATTGGCTATTTGATGCATGATAATGTCCAAAATGATGACTCAAATCTTAGTGTCTGTTCTTATAGTATTTCCTCGATGACATAGTCCTAGTCAAGGGTCTCAACTAAGAGATGCCTTACACCACACAGCCCTCAGAATACTTACAAGAATTATGCATAAATGCAACACACAACACAACACATGCGTGGAACATAAATTCAGAACCTACATAGCTTCAACAAAAAGCGAAATGCAATTGCAACACAAATTGATCTCACAAATCGAGATGCTCAAATCACATACAATCGATCCACAGATCTCAACTCGCTAAATCATAGTCTTTGCAAGTATAGTGTACAACACACACACTGAACTAATTAGTCCAAACAATAGCTCTAGTTCGTGTGGGAGTCATCCCTAACATAAATATGATGGCATGCTTATATAGATGCAAGACCCACCTTACAATATGTTTGAAACAAGTGATCTATATGACATTACGTACGTCCCAATCACCTATGTAAAGAATAGGGCCCAAGTGATAGCTCAACTCGATGCACAATGAGTTGGCTCAACAACTACAATTATGAGTTAAGTGAACTCATGTTGGCTTCCTCAAACAATGTTGAACTTTTGAAATTCTGAAAGTTACGTGCCACATTATGCCCTTGCACATAAGACTGCACACAAGACTGCACACTCACTCCTCAATAAATCCTTGCACGCTGTCACAATAAAACTCCAATGATCTCACAGTTTTATTAGTAGATGCATGTCACTGAGATTGACTCATACTAATAATGCGAGCTTTTGAAAGTGCTCCTTGTGATTCCACAGAAAAAGGTGATTTTCTATGCACGGGCCAATTTTGCTAGAAATATGCATGATTGTGCTACTGGAATACATGCTTTTTCTATCCCGATAGATATTCTAGACTCAAGAAGATATGACAAACCTTTCCCAGCTCTTCACGAATTCCCACAATAATAAAACAACTATGATCTATTACATGATACTTGAGTGCATCTACAGACTTGTGCAATACTGTTACAAACATATGCACGCTACAAAGTTAGGTGTAAAACAACATTAAAAAACTTTTGCGCTAATAGATGGTGCAAAAATTACATAGACTCTTGCGCTCATGCAAACTGCGCACTCATTACAACCATAGGCACAAAAATGACAAATAATGACTCGACATAGAACAAAATTTGCACAAGACTAGAATAAGCTTATTTCCTAACATACATGTTTTGGATGAAGTGAGATTGCAAGTGAACCCGGATACTTTTGCATCGTACACCTTAGGTAACAAAGAAAAGCATAAGCTCCTTATTAGTTTGCTAAGGGTATTTCATGTTTTGCAACTTTGAATGCGTTTATCAAAGTTCCATCCTCAATGTCTCGGCCCTTCCACTTGACTAAATATTCTTTGAACTCTCGGTTTCTTGTCCTCTTATTGATCCTTGTGTTAATTATTCCACCTCTTCACATTCCTTTTTAGGTATCTGTCTTCTCCAATCAATCTCTCGAGTTTGAATCTACACTCCCTCTTTCATCTTGTGTTGCATGATATGGATACAAATCTGCCACATTGAAAATAGGTGAAATATCTACTCTTTTTGGTAACTCAATTTCATGTGTTCTTTGCAATTATTATCAACACTCTGCTTTGTCCAATCTTCTTCAACTTCAACATGTTATACACCTCTTGAAAATATCCTTATGCAAATGTGATAAGACCTGTGTCTCAACTTGGTATTGAACCTCCCTTCGCTTGATGTTTGCACATTGCTTGTACTCCACTTGAACATATTTACATTTGATTGCGTACTTGTTCATGCACATCTCTCACATGTTCTGCAATTTTTGTGCATCTGCACTCCTTATTTCTCTTCTTCTCATGTCACGCAACTTTGCAACTCCTTGTGGACCCAAACCATATATAATACGGAATGGTGTCTTTCATGTACGTCTGTTAAGCTGAATTACTATACAAAAACTCATTTTGCACCAAACAATTATCCCATGTACCTAGATTATCTTCAATTAAATATCTCAACAAATTTCTTATACTCTGTTGATGACCTTTGTTTATCCATCTGTTTGTGGATGATACATAAAACTAAATTGCAACTTTGTGTTCAATTTCTTCCACAATGTTCTCAAAAAGGTCCAACGAACTTAACATCCTTGTTTGATACAATGCTACATGGTAAACCATATAGTCTCACAATCTCCTTGAAAAACAAATTCACAATGTTAGTTGCATCACTAGTCTTCTTACAAGCCACAAAATTTGCCATTTTGAAAACCTATCAACAACCACAAATATTGAATCATTTCCTTTTGCATCTTAGGAAACCCTAAAATGAAATCCATATTGATATCCTCCCATGGTCTTTTTGTAATAGGAAATGGTTGATATAACCCTACGTTCGACTTCTCCCCTTACCCAATTGAAAAACTTTGCACTTTTGGACAAACTTTTGCACATCTAATCTCATGTGCGGCCAAAAGTATCTTTCCGCCAACTATGCATATGTCTTGTCATAACAAAATGTCCCACAAATCCATCACTATGTTTCTCCTTGACCAAATTTTTTGTATGATTACTTAAGTTGTTTCTACATTGATGTTATGAAACAACAATCCTTCCTGAACAAAATAATCTAACCTCGGTGTTCTACCTCCACCCATTTGGTTCAACACATACTTTTCAAGCTTCACTGAAATTCTCATCTTCAGCATACTATGTCATCATAAAATCAAATCCATGACGTCAACTCTTAATATTCAACAACAAAACTCTCCGCCCAAAGCATGTGCGACTTTGTTTGACTTACCACTTCTATGCTGCTAGACAAAATAATAGCTCTGCAAGAACTCAACCCACTTGATATATCTTTGGTTCAGTTTACATTATACAAAACAAACTCCTTGGGTAGTAAATAATGTCTCCATTTCTTCAATGCTTGCACTATTGTGTAGAATTCCTAAGCATACACATAATAATTTCATTTTGCATCATTGAGCTTCTCACTAAAAAATGTTGTTGATCTTCCCTCTTGACTCATTGTTCCTATTGTCGTTCCACTTGCATCATGAGCTACTTGAAACACCTTGTTAAAATCCGGTAATCCCAACATTGGCTTCTTGGTCACCATTTCAACTGCTGAAAGTCATGTTCAACTTCCATTGTCCATACAAATTCCTTTTTATCCTCTTGCATTACATCTATAATCGCTGCACATATCCCGCTAAAATTTATAATGAACTTTCTATTAAAACTTGCTAAGACATGAAAGCTTTTACTTCAAAATCACTCTTAGGTGATAACCAATCAACTATCGTGCACCTTTTTACGGATCCATCTATAGACATTGGGAAATCACAAAGTCCAAGTATACCAATTTCTCCTTCAAAAACTACACTTCTTCAAGTTTACTAGTAACTTCTCATTACTCAATCATATCAACACTTTACAGAAATGTTGCAAATGTTCTTCCTTTGACTTAATGAAAATCAAAATATCATCTGAATAGACAATCACAAACTTACCCAGATATGGCTTCAAAACTTCATTCATCAAACACATGAATGTACTCAATGCATTTGTCAACCCAAATGGCATGACCAACCATTCGTAAATTCCTTGTGTTTTAAAAAATGTTTCCATTCATTGCCTTCTCTTATGCGAATTTGGTGATATCTATTCTACAAGTCCATCTTTGAGAAATACCTCACACCACTTGTCATGCTAAATTTCTAGCATGCAAAATTTAAAATTTTGGTGATGACAACCAAATCCACACTTCAAATTCCCTTTCTTAGTCAATGTAAACCTTTCCTCCGGCCAACATTTCAATTGTGTCACCCTCATTATGGTCGAGAAGAACATGCTAACATGATTTTCAAGTGTGTTTCATGTGCAGAGAAGCTGTACCTAGCTTGGTTCTTGAAGCTACTGAGATCTATGAAAGAACAATGCTCCCAAAGGCTTCAAAAGGGCTATTTTTGGTCTTTTTGTCACTGGTGAACATCCTCCAGAGGCCTACAGGGAAGATTCAAACCATTCAAGAGATGTGTGGGAGATAAATGAAGTGATCGAGGCATTCGGGGAGATTTTGTGGAGATAAGCGAGGTCGGGGAAAAGTTAAGCAAAACCAGGTATTTTTGGGCAAGGCATTGGGAAAAGCAAATTCCAAAGGAGCTAGTCACCTTGTTCGAATGGTTTCAAGATCCTCGTGAAGTGTTGGAAGATCATATCCCAAGAATTGGAAAGCTAATAAAGCCTACTTCATGGTGCAATAATCAAGAAAGAATTTAGGGAGTAGAAAAATGCGAAAAGCTGTCCATCGAGTGCAACACAAAAGTCTTTTTACTAAGTGGAAATTGCTCAAAGGGTTTGAGACACCTCAAGAAGAGTTATGAGCCTAACCAAAGATCAAAGTGGAGTACATTGAACCCTCTTCACGGACCATGTGTTGGATTAGTTCATACTTATCCGGACTCGACGACAACTCAACTTACTAGTGCACACACATGGGAAAACTGGAAAGTGGGCTTCAAAGGAAAATTTTAAAATGGTGGGAAAGGATTTAGTGGGCCCTTTGGAGTCAAAATCATATAAGGTTGGCCCTCTAAACTCCATGTCTTGCTCTCGGGCCCGAAAACTCATTCCTTTGTCTATTTTCGTGTTCAAATTGATGACATCGGCACTCAAAGAAGCTTGGGTGGGGTTTTGGAGGCTGATGTCCTTTTGTCCCTTTGTCCCAACGTGCGAGGGGACATGGAGGACACTAAAGTGCGCTCCCCATTGAGCGTGATGGTTGCGTCACTTACGTCATCACTTGAGGTGTTACAAACATGTTTTCAACTCACTTGAAGTCATTTTGACCACTTTTTCATGAGAAATGGACCCTTGGCGGCCTTTTACACCCCTGATATCCCTTTGTCCCTTTGTTCCTAGTGCAAGGGGACATGGGGAACACCAAAGTGCACTCCCCCATGGAGGAGAAGTTTCGGCACTTGAAAACACAACTGGGGTGTTAGAGAGATGTTTTCAACTCACAATTTTGGCCCCATCCTCATGAGACCTTCACCCATGGCACATTTTGGAGGGAGTGATGTCCCTTTGTCCCCTATTTTTAGGGTACAACCACACCTCCAACCTCCACTAGACCTGGGTTAGCTTAGTTGGGTTTAATGCGGGTTAAAGTGTGCAAATGGGAGGGAAAACAAGTTTGAAAGGGGTAAGTGATTCAAATACAATACTTAGTCATTTTTCATTGCATTTTATTGTTATTTCCCCTCCTCCATTGCTGTTGGGTATGCTGTCATGTTGCCAAAATTTGTTTAGACATTCTCCATGCCCAAAAACTATTTTTGCTCATAACTTGCGAACCCCAACTCGATTGGCACAAGATTTTTGACTGTAGCTTCCTCATGAAAATACCTTTGAGAAGAGTATTTACTTGCCTCCATTGATGCACTCAGCCAGTTTTTAAAGTCACACGGAGTTTTCAGCCATAAATAACGTTTCCTCAAATCTACGGAAACTCAACGAGTCATTGCATAAAAATTAGAGCAAAAGATCCTCATAAAATTAACATCTATTTGAGACTTTGTTTGCTTTATGAAGTTGAGTATTCTTGAAGATATGGAGGACTGAGTTTTCTTCAGTATTCTGCCTCATTCGAGAAAAAGTGCAAAACTGCATGTTTCCTTTTCATATCTATAGAGACCCGGATGAGAGAAACCCCTGAAAATTGGAGCAAAGCATCCGGTGTAAAATAGAATTTTTTGAGACCACTTTTGTTCTAATCGACACCTAGAAGACCACTTAATATTTTTAGCAAGCCTCTATCAGAGCACCTACTAAGAATAGCAAGTCCGAGAAACAAGTGGACTTGTTCAAAACACTCAAAAATGACAAATTGATAAAATTGGTAAAAATAGACATCCATGTATGACTTACTAAAAGGAGTCAATGCTCATAATGAACTCAAATTTGTCACACATGTTCCTCTCACTCTCATCCAAGTGTTATGCGGGGACACATCCCCTAGATTTTGGTGATGTCTCGGACGTCCCGAATGTTTCGGGGACTTGAGGACTTGGAGGGGACATCCCCTATTTTTTAAAAATCTTTCAAAAGTTTTCTGATGTTTTTACTTTTAAAAGATGTTATTTTTACCAGAACTTAAAATTATAATCTTGAAAGAACATAAAATACATTAAATATAGTTTAAATCCCTAAATGTCATTGAAAAACGTTAAAATATTGAAATATTAATTTTTATATAATATTTTAAAACTCGTCCCATCGCGATCCCAAAATTTGGCAAATATTTTACCGTCCACGAAACCCCGTCCCTCCACACGCCCGTCCCCGTTCAGCGAGACTTAGGTAACTATGCTCTCATCTCATTGCTTTCAATCTTCATGGAGGTCAAGTCTTTAGTTTGCAAGCAAATCCCCGCATTTCCGGATGTGGTAAGCGTAAAGTGTCTTTGAGTGAACATGCCAAATTTGGAAATGTCTGTAAATCTCCGCCTATCATTGTGGTGATCATCTCTCAGTAGCTTGCCTCATAGGAGTGATAAGGAAAAATTCATGCTTGCAAAGGGTTGTGATTAATTGCTTTTGGATTTGGTGTCTCAAGATTTTACCCTGAAATCTGAGACTACCCCATATTGAAAATTTTTCGTTCTTTTAAAAAATAACGGGTCTTTTTGTGTTTTTATTGCCAGAAGATGTCTGTATTATGTTAGGATATTCCCGGCGAATCATAGGAGCCAATTTCGACAAATACCCAGATGCCGAAAATCATTTTATCCCTTCGTCAAGTTTTGTCTGCATGGGAAAATTTTATTTAATTATTTTGAGCCCGTTTGAAGTAAATTGTGCTCGGTTTAGCCCTGTTGAAATTTTGCATGTCAATATTCACATATACCAGTAGGGTTTTCATCAGGAATGGATCCTGGGCTTTATCTGTGACTTCTGGCAACGTTTTGCGTTTTTGTTATTTTTCTCGTATTTTTCTCTGTGAAATTCCCCTAGGTCAATTCCTTCGCCAGTATAGTCTGTTTTCTTTCCTAGAGTATCTGGAGATCATCTACGACTGCCATGCCAGAAGGAATCAGCCTCAAGAAGTCAGCTTCTCTTTAAAAGGCGAAATCGTGCACGAGCAGGCGTCTCCCGGGCAAGTCGCATTTTGGGAATAGATGGATTTAAGCCGCAATGAGATTTTGGTCTCAAGCAGCGGGTGAGATTTTTGTACCTGCCTTGCAGGTACTTTTTCCCATTAAGGCAAAGTCACTTAAGTCATGATGGGAAAATTAGAGGCAACACAGCAAGCGAGAATTTCTTACTTGCCTTGCAGGTGAAAATTCCCATTGTGAAATAAAGAAAAAATCACTTAAGGCATTGATGGGAATTTCTTACTTGTCTTGCAGGTAAAAATTTCATTGTGAAAGTCAAATAACTTAAGTGGATAATGGGATTTTTGGAGCTGCAGTGTAGGGTGAATAATCCCATCAAAATTGACTTTTTAAATATAGAAATCAGCCATGTCAAAAAGTGCGACCCCTTTGGGCATTAAAGAATAACTTTAATTGCATTTATTAATTGTTTTTATTCCTAATTTTGGTGCCCAAGGATGAGGAAAAGTCAACGCATGAATAGAAGTCAAGGAAGACTGGAAGAAGAAGGCTAAAAATAAATAAATTTAATTTATTTAATGCAGCCCAAAGCATGCTAAAAAGTGCAACCCATTTGGAGGAGAAATAATACTTTTTGAAGTATTTATTAATGGATTTAATTCCTAATTTTGGCGCATGAGGTCAAAGCATGATGTTAAGTGAAAGTAGAGGGCCAAAAATAAATTAAATTAATTTATTTAATGGCAGCCATGAGCATGCACAAAATAGGCACCCAAATTGGAGAGAAAAACATGTTTATTAATTAATTAATTGCCAGGAATAGGAAAGGCAATTATTAATTATAGAATGATGAAGGTTATATAAGCATGGGCTGCCATAATGATAAGTTAATTAATTCTTCTAGCAAAGGAGTGCAGCCGGACAGTTTTGGTGCCCAAGGAAGGAGGATTTTTGCATTGAAGTTTATTTTCCACTGCTGGGAAGCTTCAAGGTTTGGCGCCTAGGATTGGAGGAGCTTGTTTTAGGCTTGGTTAATTATCTGCATATTGGTACAGTGCCTGTGAAGTTGAAAATATTTATGCTTGCTTTGCATGCAAGCAAAGCCTCAAATTTTAGGGCAGCGGGCTTTATATGCAGATTTTTATGATAAAAATCAAGTGTTCATGCTCTGGAATCCGTCTTTGTCTGAATTAATTGCAGGTATTCATTACAGGTGCTCATATAAGTGAAAGAGAGTGCAAATCAATGTCAGGTACATTGAATATGTCCTCCGAATCTGAAGAAATTGCCAGATCTGCACCAATTGCAAAGAATTCCGGCATAATTAAAAGAAAAAGAGTTGCTCAGACAAAGATTGCTCCAGCCATGGCAAAGTGGGATGAAAGGGTAGGCTCTGCGGAATCATGCATAGCTTCCAGATTTGTTGAAGTCAGTAGGCCCAGATCCAGGCCCAGATCCAGATCTCATAATTGCAAAGGCTTCCGACAAAAATTCATCCTCTTGTTTATGACGTAGCAGTGTAGAAGTCGGTGCATGGAGAATTCCTTCCAGGATCTTGTGCATGTACTTCCAATCTTCCAATTGAAGCCTTCATTGAATTTTCATTCACTTGGAGTGCTTTCCAAAATTTTTAATTGCTCATATGCAATTAAAAATAAAAATGATGAGTTATTTATGGCAAACATTGCACTGATGCATGTACTGGAGAAGAACTGCAAAAGCTTCAAGGATAAGAAGGAAGACAAGTCAAAGGCAATACCCGCAAGCAAATCACAGTCACTTGCTTCTAGATCTAGCCGCTTCCAGATCCAGCTGCTTCCAGATCCAGTTTGGTGAGAATCAAAGGCAAAAGAATCAGCTGCATGCAGAATATGAAAAAGAACAAGACTGCAGCTTTCCTCTTTCTTCTTCTTTCTCTTATTTCCTTCGACAAAGTAATTGAGCGATCAATTAAATTATAAAACTTAAGTGATTGGTTGGTTTAAAATCCATTACTTGAAGAAGTCAACTACTTGGAAATAGATGGCAGACATGCAAAATAGAAGGTTCTATTTTCAGTTATAAATCATGCATGTCATGCAAAGAGGAATTCCAGGAGGGAGATTGCCAGTTGTTTCTTTTACAACTTTCACATGTGTCGATTCACTAAAGGCTTCTTATTTGTAATTTCTCCTCTATATGCTATAAGTAGAGGAAGAACCTACGAGTTAAAGGATCGAATTTGTAAGCAGCATTCTTGTGTTCCAGGACTTTGTCTTTGAAACCCCGATAGCTATTTGAAGCAAAGGAATATAAAGGAGCATATTTACGGAGAATTTTGTGTCACGGTGCATTTTGTTTCTAACTTTTTGTCTTAGATCTACTTATAAGCTGTGTTATTTGAGATCTAGATTTGAAAGTTGCCCTTGCTTGTAATTTCGCGTGTTAATATCTATTGGTTCTGTCTATGTGCATGCAATCAACTCTGTAATCTATTGATTGGGTTGCACATCTTCCCTCTTTCTTTCTGTGTTTATATTATTTCCTTCTTCATCAGATTTTTCCTTTCTTTAAACAACTGTTTACTTGCTGCAAAACTATACAGCTATGGTTCATGAGCTGCATGGTTAAATTAATACCCACAAATAAATACTAACATATTTAATTGACAAATCTTACACGGAGCCTCAACGGTAAATGAGGGAGATTTATCTCATGATCGCCTAGGTTTTCAGCTATGCGAGAAAATCTAGCCAATAGTGACTCGAGCATAAGGGAAGCCCTTCTGGTTCCCAATTTTGGTCTCATAGTACATTTTAGTCCTAAAGGACATTTCACTTCATCTCATATGGGGTGTTTGATCATAAGGTGAATGACATTGCATTCAATCTCTCTCCTTCCTCCACCTCTATGTTGGAAGGATCTGGTCTTGCATCTCATTGGTCATCAATGTTCTCAAGGTGACAAAATCATGGATCATGGTTGTGTGGGCAATTTTGCCATTTTGCCATTTTGCACATCAAGTGCATTAAGTTCATTCCATGTGAATGATTGGTCAAGAAGACTTGGTAGTGTTTCAGGGATCGGATGGTTTGTTCAAGTGAGGAAGACATCCTTCATTGTTTTCAGTGGTCCATTCATCAAGTGCTTCTCACTTCTTCTCTTAGTGTACACTGACAGGGGCTATAGAAACTCTTTATTCTATGAGGCTTTTCACGGTGCGAGAAGAGGTCAAGGATCAAGAGTTCATCACTACATTGGAGCATTTCACTAGTTCATCACAGGAGTGGATCTTCTTCATGATCGGAGCTTCTTCATCCTTCTTCATTTGAGCTTGGAGCTTCTCTTCTCTCTTCATTCTTTCTCCATTCTCTCTCTTTTCTCTCTCCACTTTCTAATTCTCCATTGTAAATGTACTTTATGACTATTTCATCCTATTCACTTAAGTGACTACTATGTAATATTTTCATTGTAAAAGTTCCCTTTCCATTAATAAGAAAGGGGCTTATTTGTCACTCTTAGTGGAATGTGAATAGTCACAAGTGATAGGAATTTTGAAAGGTCATGTGGGGGGTAGATGAAGAGCCTCATTGTGAGAGCTATAAATTGGAATGGCTTCTCCATTCCAAAGGGTTAGATTTTCTTCGTTGATAGCTCCCATTGTCTTACTACAAGCAAGAAACTACAATCCTTCTATCTCTATCTTATTTTTTCCTCTCCATCTCAACTTTACTCCATGAGCATGGTTATTTGTGCAATATTATGCAAATGAACTTTGATTTACTTGATATTTGTTCCTTGTTCCTTAAAATGGTGTCTTCTCATTGATAACTTGGAAATATTCTGGTTTTATGTCAATGAACTCGGTGTGTGCTATTTATGGAGTAAAACCCCCTCCTCACTTTCTCCCCTCTCTCCATACACACAAATTTCCTCCACCTCCTTTTTGCACACGGGTTTAGTGGAGTATTCCTGTGTGATCCCCGGTCGAAAGGCCACCCCGATGGTTAGATAAGATAAGATAAGATAAATATATTGATGTCCAACAAATGACCACAAAAGTATGTCAAAGTGACTGCAGAGTACAAAAATGATCATACAAAGCAGGAAACCAAAAGGTTTCGAAAGAAGAACAAAGCAAGAGAAGAGGTCAAAGACCCAAAAGCGAAGTGGGAAACCAAAAGGTTCCAAAAGAAGTACAAAGCATGAGAAGGGAAGAAGAAGAGTAGTGTACATATTTCCCGTTTTCAATAAATTGAATTTGCTTCATTCCTAAGTAGAGGGACCTTTTCATAGAGCATTGGTGAAAAATTATTTCGCCAACAGTTTTTGGTGCCCACCGTGGGGTAGATTTTGTTGTGCACCTTATAATGATCCACAAAATCCCAAAATCAGATATACCAAAAATCCATAAAAAGTAAAAAATCTAAAAACAACACGAATCTTAATGCTTGCAAAGCCCTTTGTTGTTTTCATCTTTGTCCTTTCACATTCTTTTTGCAAATTTTATCACAATTTGGTAGAAAAAGGATACACGGATTGGACAAATTGAAAGGTATTGTTGATCCACAATTTGAAGATATTCAAAGACAACAATATCAGATTTGAAACAATTTATATTACTTCTCTCAAGCATCATCTCCATCTGGTACATCGAGTGACACAATAGGAAATCCAATTGAGACTCCTCCTGAATCTCTAGTTGCACCACTACTAGCTATTCTTTCCCAGAAAAGAAGCACAAGGAGTTGACAAAGAAATGGAAAGACCTCAACCAATTGTTCCATGGGGAAGGAATACTGGTCCACTTGCTCTTACACCACCTCTCCATGAATTGCCAAAGGGATCCCATGCAAGAACTTTCCCAAATTCAAAGGTGATGACACTCAACTTATTGAAGAACATATTACAACTTTCATCACTGCATGTGGAGTTCTTGGAGTTGAACATGAAGATGTTTTAGTAAGGTTGTTCGTGGAGTCACTTCAAGAGAAAGCAGCTGAATGGTTCTACCTCTTGCCCTCTCGATCCATCACAAATTGGAATGATATTAGAACTAGATTGAAGCAAGATTTAAATCAGTGAAGACTCTCAAGATCTTCTTGTTCAATTGGTCCAAATGAAGAAAGAATCAAATGAACTCATGAGAGATTTTGTGGCCCGATTCAACAGATTGTTGAAAAGAATACTGTGGAAGCTTCACCATTTGAGGATAACAAAAGAGATTCTTCATAAATGCACAATTGCCCGAGGTCGGATTTATCCTATGGAGAACTCAACCTCGAACTCTTGAAAATGCCCAAGAATATGCCATCGAAGTAGAAGATGATTTGATTTTGCTGGGAAAGTGAAGAATCCAAATGGTAAGCGAAAGTCTGTAATGTCCCTTTTTGGGGGCTCGAGGAAATGGGCAGAAAGCTCCCAAATTAGATTTAGGGAACCATTGTTATAACCCTGCAAAAACTGAACTTCAAACCCTTCCTAGGGCAGCGACTTCCCTAGGTGAAAACAACCCTTCGAAATGGGGTTAAACCTTGCAAAATTCCTTCCAAACTTATGTCAAAATTATTAGAAAACCCTTAGCAATCATTTGCAGCTGTTAAAAATCAGATTTGCATGTGAAATTAATTAATTACGGAACCCTAACCAACGAACATTCCCAAGCTTGCTAAAAATAGTAGAACATCACCAAAATTCATCAAACTCGGAATCTTGGCCTTAGAAAATATAGAGAATAAGAGAGTATTTTCAGATTTGCCAAAATTGCATCACACATACCAAATTACCACACCAATGTAGGTCGCTCCACTATAAATAAATATAATATTGCACCAAGAAGACCACAAATGCAAGAGAAAGATACTTTATTGTTTTTTCAACCAACTTGCACAATCAAAACCTCATGAAGGGTTTTCGTTCCTCACAAGTTTACCAACCAAGTCTTTTCATCCTTGGATGAGATCCTCAACCCAAGGGGTTTCGTCCTTGAGAGAGAGTAAAAGGGCTACACTAGCCAACTTTCACCAAGATAAGAATAATCTCCAAAACATAATAACATAATGCCTAAACAACCTCCTTAAATAGCCATAAGGAGTGCTTAACAAAATAAGAAATGATGGCCGACCCCTTAAAGTAGGTGCTTTTAAATATTCAAAAGGGTATTTGGAGCCTACATGCTCTTAATACCTTTATTACTAAACTACTTAAGTTTCTCTATTGGAGCACAAGGCTTCCAATAGGATAAATGATAATAAATGAAAACAACTATCTAAAAACATAATTCAAATCTTCCCTTTGTTTTTCTCCTTAGACTCACGGGGATAAAATGGGTTAAGGTCTTCAGAAATCATCCTCCAAAAAGGGACATGATAGGGTCAAACCTCCAAAGAAGGTGCCACTGATTCTCTTGTTCAAAAATTGGCTAATGATGTGATTTCATTGAAGAAGCAACTTGCACAAGCCACCTTTCCGAGGGGAGGTTATCCAAATCAAAATAGAAAAAAAAATAGGTGGAGGAGAAAGAAGATTAGCTCTTGAAGAACCTCCTATTAATGCCACATGTGAAGCAAGGCCCGAAGAAGAGTATGATGAAGCTCAAATTGAATATGAAAATGATGAGGGAATTTTGGCCATTGATGAGATTGACTCTGCTGGAAACATTGGTTTTTGTGAATATACCCCTTCTTCGGATGATGAAACCATTGCTGATATGAATAGTCATTCTTATGCGGTGTTCACCCGTTTGAAGGCTCAAGAGAGGGATAATTCTTGCAAATTCAAAGATCCTCAAGTGGCGACTCTACAAAAACAATAACAAAAGGAGGATCACTGCTGCCCTCTCCCATGCAATCAATGAAGAAGAAGCCCGAAGTATCTGATTGCCTCTACATCTTTTAATGCGGGTAAGTCTACCTCTCCTTTTCAAAGTTCTCCCCCATTTCTACATTAAAATATATTGATATGATAAAAATAGCATAAATGCCATTCTAAAGAAGTTAGCCTCTCACTACGCATCTACACCTTCACCCTCCTTTGAGTCTCATTTTGACATAATTGAACATGTTAAGAAGTCCAAGGTCCAAATTTCCAAATTTGAGTATTTGAGAACTCATCCCAAACAATTTGATAAACTTGTCCAGTTTATCAAAGGAAGTAATTCAAATTCATGTTCCACAAACCTTGTTTGCAAAAGAGTCGATTTCCGCCCTTACCAATGCTACATCTCGAACCTTCTTACCTCCACATCTTCCTCTTCTGGAAAAATTTAACCCTTTTACCTCTCCTTGTTGGTCAATGGATACAAATTGAATAACTGTATAGTTGACTCTAGTGCCTTGGATAACATCATGCCTGCAAAAGTTGCACATGTTCTTGGTCTCACCCTCATCCCTGTTGTTGGTCATTGCTATTCCATGGAGATCAAAGAAGTACCTCTCATTGGTCAAGTTAACAATGCTCAAGTAGCACTTGTGGAATTTCTTGATAAGAAGGTCAATGTCAAAATACTAGTGGCAGACATTCCAGTGCATACGGGATGTTATTGAGTGAAGCTTTTGCAGAGACATTGGTGGAGATATAAAGATGGATTGGTCATATGCCACCATACCAGTCAAAGGTACCATGAAGAAGTTGCTTTCGATAAGAAAGATGAAATATACTATTTAGAGGAAAATGACCCAAGGGTGGACATTGTGTATCAAGATTCAAGAGGTTGTAACTATTTCATAACTTCAGAAGAAAATGTTGAACTTCCTATCTTGATGGAAGAGTTCGAAGGTGATGGAACTAGTCAAGGAACACGAGGATGATTTAATGGATCCTAAATTGGAAGGTGTGCCCTTCCCATTCAACATGGATATTGTTTCTCTATTTGAAAATGGAGATATAAAGATGGATCCTAAAGTGATATCGAAGTCAATAATGAGTGAATAGGTGTGAAAGAGAAACATTTGGAGCAGCTGTTGAACATAAATCAACAAGAGGTATATGATGATGTTGAAAATTTCAAAATACCAACCAAGAACAGTTCTACAAAAACAATGGTCATGAAGAAGATGACAAATCATGAGCGTTGCCCAATGGAGAGCATGAGGCTAGTTGTGAACATGGTGAGCTGTAATGGTCAAAAAAACAATCTTGTGATAGTGACAAAATGAAAAATCAAACACGAGTGAATGCAACAATGGATTGGCAACTTGAAATGGAAATTCAGGGCAGCGAGAAAAATACCTAGAGACCTCTGCGAGGCTGCAACACTTGTCTTTCCTAAGCGGTTGAGGAAGGGGTCTTACCTCATTGAACCAATCAATGGTTTTGTGGAAAAAAATCATTTGGTGCTACTCGTGCACTAGTAACATTCCAAGAAGAAAAGTGCTTCAGTGAAAGCCGGTTGTCCCTTCGCATGTACCATAGGTGATTTAGGTTGTTTTTCCTGTTGTGTGGTGTGTTTCCCTTTCATTGTGTTCCCTTTCCGTCGTGTGTTTGTTTTGGTTGTTCTTGTTTGTGTTGCTTGCTTGTATTGTTTGTGTGCTATGTGACTCTATTTTCCCAATGGATAAGGCACTGGTCTGCTCCCCCAAGAGACAAATGAGGTTCATACTTGCTCCATTTGTCCTTTGTCCAATGCGAAACAAATCCCGAGCTAGAGAGGTTGTTGTCATGCTAAATGTCTAGCATGCAAAATTTAAAATTTTGGTCATGACAACCAAACCCACACTTGAAATTCCCTTTCTTGATCAATGTAAACCTTTCCTCTAGCCAACATTTCAACTGTGTCACCCTCATTATGGTTGAGAGGAACGTGCTAACATGATTTTAAAGTGTGTTTCATGTGTAGAGAAGTGTACCTAGCTTGGTTCTTGAAGCTACTGAGATCTATGAAAGAACAAAGTGCTCCCAAAGGCTTCAAAAGGGCTATTTTTGGTCTTTTTGTCACTGGTGAACATCTTTGGAGGCACCATTTGAGAGATGTGTGGGAGAGAAATGAAGTGATCTAAGGCATTTTAGGGAAATTCGTGGAGATAATTGAGGTCAGGAACAAGTTAAGCAAAACCGGGTCTTTTTGGGGGACTAGGACCAAAGCATGTTCCAAAGGAGCTAGTCACCTTGTTCGAAGAGTTTGGGAGCCTCATGAAGTGTTGGAAGATCATATCCCACGCCTTGGTAATATAATAGAGCCTACTTCATGGTGCAATAATCAAGGAAGATTTTGGGAGTATAAAAATGCGGAAAATTGTCCATCAGTGAGGCACAAGAGTCTTTCTACTAAGTGGAACTTGCTCAAAGGGTTTCAGACACCTCAAGAAGAGTTAGGAGCCTAACCAAAGGTCAAAGTGGAGTACATTGAACCCTCTTCATGGACCATGTGCTGGATTAGTTCATACTCATTCGGACTTCGGCGACAACTCAACTTCATGGCGCACACGCATGGGAAAAAGTGGAAAGTGGGGTGAAAATGCAAATTGAAATCTGAATCAGGTCTTGAAAATAGTGGGAATGGATTCATTGGGCCTTTTGGAGTCAAAATCATATAAGGTTGGCCCTCGAACTCCATGGCTTGCTCTCGAGTCCGAAAACTCATTCCTTTGTCTATTTTCGTGTTCAAATTGATGACTTCAACACTCCAAGAATCTTAGGTGGGGTTTTTAAGTCTTGATGTCCCTTTGTCCCAACGTGCAAGGGGACATAGGGGACACCAAAGTGTGCTCCCCCATTGAGCGTGATGGTTGCGTCACTTTCGTCAACACTTGAGGTGTTAGAAACATGTTTTCAACTCACTTTAAGTCATTTTGACCACTTTTTCATGGGAAATGGACACTTGGCAGCCTTTTACACCCATGATGTTCCTTTGTCCCTAGTGCAAGGGGACATGGGGAACACCAAAGTGCACTCCCCCATGGAGGAGAAGTTTTTGACACTTGAAAACAAAACACGGGGTCTTTAGAGAGGTGTTTTCAACTCACAATTTTTGGCCCCTTCCTTATGAGACCTTCACCCATGGCACATTTTGTAGGGGGTGATGTCCCTTTGTCCCCTATTTTTTAGGGTACAACCACACTTCCAACCTCCACTGCGGACTGGGGTGCTCATCGACGAGAATCGATGCCCTTTTTAGCATGACCATGAAACCTTATACGGATTTTGATGTGTTGTCCTCTTCAATCTCAATTTATCTATCATTTCTCGTGAAACAATATTATCCGTAATGCCACTACCTATGATTGACTTATAACACTTATCTCTGATTTAAAAATTGTTCTAAACAATTTTTACCTTTCATAGGTCTATTCTCTTCCTCTCGCAGGTTGTAGCAATATTCTCTCCATCATGAGTGCGCTAGTTTGATTCATTAGTGTGATACACTCGATGCAACATTTTCTTCATCTCGCTTGTGCAATATGTGCGCTCACATTTATATTACCTTCCGTATGTGCATGTGGACACTCAAATGCTCTATGTCCAACTTCTCCACATTTGAACATGTACTAATGAATCCATGTTCCACAACCTTGAATTTTTCTTTTGAAATTGCCTCTTCCTCTTTGCACACTATCATTGCATTATGAAGTGCTTTCCTCACCTTCTTGCACAAAATTTCCTCTTCCACTACCTTGTCCACGACCGCACATAAACTTGCCTTTTCCTTACATTGTGCTTTGTTGCTTGCACACTAGTTTTTCTTTTGCCTTAAGTGCACACTGATAGGCTTCTTTAACATAATGTATCCAAATCATCCTAAATTCATCTTGAATTGCCTTACGCAATCCATTCATATAATATGAAATCTTTTCTGCGTCTTCTCTCAACATGACCAACTCTAACAATTAGCTTGTAAAATTCCTCTCGTATAATCACTTACACTCGGATCTCTTTTTTGCAAATTTTGGAGTTTCTTGAACAAACTCGTAATAATTCTACGGAATGAATTTGGTTTTCAATTTTGGAGCAAATCTATTCCAAGTCTTGATCTTTTCCTTACCTTTGTGCAATCTCTCAGACTTGTACTTTGTAATGTCCCCTTTCCCTTGCCACAGGGTTGAGGGCCAATACGGGTCCTAACCCTAGTCATGCCCAAGGGGTTACAGACGCTGTGAGCTATTGGGTATGAATATCTAGTCCAGTTGTTATAATTTTCCGTTGACAGGATTATAAAGTGCTTTTGAAGGGACTAGATGTTATGTTTTATCGTTGGAAGGGGCCACTTAACTCCTAGTGTTCTAATTTTGCGTTGGGGTCACCTTTTTGGACCATGGCGACTTGAAAAGGAAAAAGTAACTTTAAGTTACTTTATTAATTTGGTCTTCCCTAGGGGAAAATGCGACTTGGGCTTTTTAGGGTTCCTTGGCATGGGAAAAGTTATAAAAGGAGTGGAGGGGTGAAAAGAAGATCATTCATGCATACACTTATATTTCCTTTCATGTGCAACTGTTGTTTGCAAATATCCAGCTTGTGGAGTAAGATCCCACGGGAACCCTAGCTTCGGTGGTGAGAGATCCATCCCTAGCTAGTAGGGCACTCTTTGGTGGTGAAAGATCCACCCTAGTTTGTCATTTTTGGAGCTGAAATCAAGGGTTGTTCTTTAGAGTTATTTTCAGAGGGTTTCAGTGAAGGGTTTTGGAGGAATTTGGGCATTTTTGGAGGAGAGATTTTAGGGTTTTTCAAGGCAGATCTACGGCAACCTCTTTGGCAAGGTCTAGCATCAGTTTGAAGGCATTTGCAAGGGTTTCCAGCCATCTTCTAGGTGGGGCGACTTGTTTTGGAAATTGTAGACCTGTTTTGGAGGGTTTCCACTTCCTCAAATTCTGATTTGAAAGTTGGGATATCATCTCCTATATTTATAGATAATATTTCCAAGGTTTCATAATTTTTGCATCTATATTACGGAAGATATTAATTTTAGAAGTTTCATTTGTTTAGGGCACGCTGTAATTTTCTAGCAGCATTCTCGTTATTCAAAAATTCCAAAACAGTTCTATAATAGTTGTTATTGTATTAGCCACTCCATTTAAAATTTCAAGAGATTTGAGCAAGTATTTTGAAGTTATCCATTATTTTCTGTTCGCTGCCCTAGATTTAATTTTCTGCAAAAATCAGATTTCTGTTTGGCTGCAATTTGTTTGTATTTTGCATATTTTAAAGTGATATCCTATAAGGGATATTCCATACTTGTTCTGTCATAGAGATGCATGAGCTTTCAATTTTGCTCCAACAAATTTGACTCGCCTTGGATCTTCCAAGTCTTCATATTCAAAGTATTTTTTCAACTAAACTATTCAATCAAGGAGTTCTTAAGGATTCAACCCTCTAGAGTAATTGGGAATATCCAACATAGGTTTACTTGACATTCTTGTGACAAATTTCAGAAATCTAACTTCATGCTCTTCAACCTCTTCTTCTTTAGCAGCTTTAGGTGCTCTTTGTGCGGCTTTAGTATTGCTTGCTTTGTCTATGACAACACCTTGATGTTGCATTGTCTCCATAGCATTGAGATTGTTAGAATATATGGAGAGAGAAAGAATAAAGAAAGATAAACCAAAATGCACACCTTATTCATCATGTGTCCATCATTTTATTATGTGAGAGATGGTTACAAAATGGTTGAAGTGGTTATAACCGTTTATTAGTTAATACATAACTAATATTAACTTAATGCTAATTTATAAGCCTTATATTCTAATACCCCCTCTTAAGGCTTACACTATAGAACATATCGAGAGAAGATTAAAGTATCTCGAACCAAACAAGACCACATTCTTTAGAAGAATTTCTCTTTGAAAACAATGCTTTAACTAGTTAAAAGTCCATCAAGTTGCCTCCTAACCCATGTAAAGGTGTAGTTGCTGAGTGAATTCCCAAGTTCTTGTATTTCCCGCCTAAACTCCCAAATTATTAAATCTCTTGAATTGTTGGACAACCATCCATATTGAGCTACTCCCACAATGCTCCAAGTTGTCTCACGACCCTCATAAGGGTAATTTTTGAGATCCACAGACTACCGAACTATCTAGGCGCATCCATGCCGAGCTTTACCTACACTGGATCCCTTATTTTCTTCAAAGTGTGGGGCTTCTTTTAAAATACGTATTCTCTATTAGTGAGTTCTTCATCACTTTCAACATCTAGTGCATCTTCAATAATTATTTTCTTTTGAATTGTTTGCCAAGATTGAGAAGGTAGACTATTTATTAAAATAGCTTTGACATCTTCGTCATCTATTGTAGTATTGACTTTTGTTGGTTGTCTGATGAGAGACCTTAGATTGTATATGAGGCTAGAAATAGTGACTTCGTCATCCATTTTTCACTCCAAATTTAATTTCCGAACCACAAATTAATGCAACAAAATGAAAGTGATAGTCTATACTTTAGGTACAAAAATAAAGTCAACAGAAAGAAATACAATTTTGTATTATGATTTTTTTAGAAATTAATGCAGGAATTTTTAATGTCTGAATTTGTTTAGTAAAAGAATGTCACAATCCTCTACAAAAATATTTTGCACATAAAATACCAATAAAATTGTGACAGGAATACAAAAATGTGAATCTTTTTGCCCTCGAACATGTGCCCACGTTGTTCCACTATGCCTTTTCCATTCACGACTGAGATATGTTCTTGAAATTTGTGTCTGAATTTCCCGACTTTGTTTTCGCGCCCTAGAAATTCACGATTGGTTTTTCTCTCCTTTCGTCACTGTATTTATGATTTTACTACCTGAGAGACTGGATTTATGATTTTCCTTGCTTGAAATTTTTTTATTTCCTGTCGTGACTATTAGCGATTCATAATATTCTCGTTTTGTCTTCGGAAAATCCCTCCCACGACTATAAATAATTCACATTTTCTCTTGTATTCGTGAGCCCCTTCCCAATTGCCTTTTTGTTCTTTATTTTTCCCTTTGAAATTCCATTTGCCTTTGATTTCCTTGCTTTTTTGGAAATAACCTTCTTAACAACCTCACGACCGAGTTCGATGTTGTATTATATTCTCTCGAACCTGAAACTTGCGATTTTATTTAGTCTTCTCCTTGACGTCTTTTGTATTTTGCCAAAACTTGAAACTTCTGTCACATGCCCTAGATGCATTCGAAAATACACTGAATGCTTCTTCCTACTCTTTCTCAGTTTGTAGATCCCTTCAAGCACCAAGGGCTTTGATACCAATGTTAGAATGTGGAGAGAAAGAATAAAGAAAGATCAGAATGTACAAAGAACGAATGAAGATTAATTGGAACATACACCTTGTTCATTGTGTGCCATCATTTTATCATGTGAGAGATGGTTACAAAATGGTTGAAGTGGTTACGACCATTTATTAGTTAATACATAACTAATATTAACTTTACGATAATTTATAAACCTTACATTCTAATAGAGACAAACTTGCATATCTCTCATCAAACTTGTTATATCTGCAAGTTTGGATGCTCTTCCACAATTACCTCTGCCTCATGGCAATCTTGCATTGTTATCTCCTCTATTTGGCATTTCTTCATAAAAGAGTTCCTTTGTATCAATCTCCTTTACACCTTCTATCCAACTCATTCATCGGAAAATGTTTGCATCTATCTTTGGGTACTGACTGATGATGATCTTCTACACTTTTCAACTTACATGGAATATGTCTTTAGTTACTTTCCCCTCACACTTGCAAATGTGAAAATAAACAATACCAAAAGATACACTCAACTTCACAAGGAATAGAACCTTTCTCTGATACCAATTGATGCACTCGTGGTTAGGGGTCTCAACTAAGAGATGCCTTATACCTCATAATCCTCAAAATATGCAACATAATTATGCATGAATGCAACACACAACACAACAGATGGATGGATCAAAAACTCTGAATCTATATAGCTTCAACAGAAAGAGAACTATAACTTGATCACACATTGATCTCACAATCGAGATGCTCAAACCACATATAATAGATCTACACATCTCAACTCGCTAACTCACACTCTTTGTACGTATAATGTACAACACATGCTCTGTAGTAACTAGTCCAGACTATAGCTCTAGCTTGTGTGGGAGTCATCCCTAACATAGATATGATTGTATGCTTATACAGATGCAAAACTCAACTTATAATATGCTTCGAAACAACAAGTGACCCTTCTGACATTAGGTATGTCCCATTCCTCTATGCAATAATACAGCCCAAGTGATAACTCAACTCAATGCACAATGAGTCGTCTCAACGGCTACAATTACAAGTTAGGTGCACTCTTTTTGGCTTCCTCGAACAACGTTGAACTTCTGAAATTCAAAAATTACGAGCCGCATTACGCCCTTGCATATAAGATTGTGCACTGGCTCCTCAAGGGACCCTTGCACGCTATCGAGTACAGTTCCAATGACCTTGAGGTGTTAGTAGTGGATGCATATCACTGAAATGGACTCATTCTAATAATGTGAACCTCTAAAAGTGCTCTTTGTGATGCTACACACACAAAGGGTGATTTTCTGCGCACAGACGATTTTTGCTTGAAACACCCATGCTTGTGCCACTAACATACATGCGTACACTATTTCTTGAAAGATACTCTAGACTCAAGAAGATACTGCGAACCTTGCTCAGCTCTTCATGACTGCTGCAATCATAAAGCAACTATGAACTACTAAATGACACTTGTGCGAGCCTACAAACTTGCATGGAAATGTTACATACATATGCATGCTAGAAAGGTAGGTGTAAAACAACAAAACACTTGTGCACTAACAAATGGCGCAAAACATTACAAAGACTCTTGCGTGCACACAGGCTGTAGGCGCAAAACACAAATTGCACAAAACTGACAAACAATGATTTGATGCAAAACAGAACTTGTGCAATATTAGATTTAGCTTAAAGTTATTTCCTAACAAACATATTTTGGGTGATGCAAGATTGCAAGTGAATCTGGTTTAGTGTAATCACTTCACTTCTTGATTTTACTGTTTCATTTGCGAAAACAATATAGGTTGTACTCATATTGTCTTCTACTTACTAATTTCTGTACTGTTCAAATAAGTGTATCAATTATCATTTTCTTTCTAAATTGTTTTAGTTTTACAGATCTTTCTAATTTCTAAGTGTGATTCAGAATTGAATTTCCATTGCCTGATTTATGAAGACAAAATTGGGGTGTTCTGCTTTTGTGTGTGTTCTGATCTTAATGGTGTTCGAATAACTATACATATGAATAATATTTTTGAACTTTTCTAAAAATAGATATTTATGGATATTGAAAAATTATTTAAATGCCTTCTTGAATTTTTCCCATTTTCAAGAATTTTGAAAGTGATGTCTTGTCAGAAAACTATCTTGTTTCCCTGTCTCAGTGAACATAGGTCAACATGAGTCCTCCCACTTTCAGTTCAAATTCCCAAAAGAAAATCATGTGGGAAATATGCATAGTTGCCTAAGTCTCGGGGACGGGGGATGGGGGTATGGAGGGACGGGGTTTCGGGACGGCAAAAAATTTCCCAAATTTTGGGGACGGCTTTTAAAATAATACATAAAAATTAATATTTCAATATTTTAACTTTTTTCAATGACATTTAGGGATTTAAACTGTATTTAATGTATTTTAGGTACTTTCAAGATTATAATTTGATGTTCTTGGTAAAAATAACATCCTTTTTAAAAGTAAAAACATCAGAAAACTTTTGAAAGATTTAAAAAAATCGGGATGTCCCCTCCAAGTCCCCAAGTCCCCAAAACGTTTGGGACGTCACCAAAATCTAGGGAACACGTCCTCGCGTAACACCTGAACTATGTGATCAGTTCCTTTCAGATTCATGCAACGAAAATTAAAAATCCCCATGCAGAGGCAGTAAGGCTCAATCATGCTTCAACTGTAGAAGATCTTATTTTGTTGACATTACAAAAGAAATGATTTCAAGAAACTTGAAACACATCAAAGAAAATGTTTTCACACTACTTGTGTAAGCCTTACGGCATTTGGTAGGTGAGAAACTAACTTTATCACTATGATGGAAAACTGTAGGTTGCTGTATGAGAGTAAAGAGCAGAGGAGTTGAGAGAGTTAAACTTCATTTGCATTCTCAGAGAAGGTTGAGAAGTCTGAGGTGGAAAATCTTCAAAGAGGAGTATAAGACATTCAAAGGACTGAAACTTCTTCAAGATCCAAAAAAGCTATAAGTGAATTAACCAAGACTTCAAAAGCTGTAAATGAACATCTCGTGTGTTGATTCAGAGTAATAAAAGTCTCTAATCATGGTGCAACTTGCAAGTAAGCCGAAAAACATTAAAGAAAGAAAGCTTTGAGAATGGATATGAAAGATGGCTGATCAAATACATGCATACATAGATGAACCAGATACAGATGAGACATAGATAGCATGTCAAGCACATTTCTCCTATCACCATTCATAGTAGATCAACTGTCATTTCCCATTGGCTGGGTGTTATTTGTAGCTTATGATCTGATGAACAAATTTTGAGAGTATACTTCGATTCCCTATTGTTTTCTACATTTAAAACTTTCTAAATGAATTTCTTAGATCTCCTTCCGATCCTCTCTGCTCTTTTCAATTGTCGTCATAGAAAGAAGAAAATTTAAATATGCTAGAGAGACATTATAGTAAGATCTAGAATGATGGAAATAGAGTGAACAAATAAACAGGTTCAGAGGCAACAAAAACGAATGGAGACATTAAGTTTCCCATGTTGGCCAATGGAGAAGCACTTAATGCAATGATAGCCACCATGTTGTGCATGACACTATAGTCGCAGTGGATGGAATTCTACTTGGAATGAATCCAAATCCTTATTTTGAGGTTGGCATCCCTTCACTGAGTCAAAGATATGAAATGTGGCCTGCAAGGTTTCTGTAGAGTCTCAGGTCATCACTGTTATAATTGTCTGTTGATGCTGATATTGGTTGTCAGGATGTAGGCCTCTGGTACTTTCCTCCACACAAATGGGGTCAGACAAAAAAATCAGAACTCACAGGACTACCTTATATCCCAAATTCTTAGGAATCTTACAAGATTTAGTCACTATTTCATATTCCTCCCCAAGCTGATACTCATAGGCTGATAGCTTATGAACTCATCCAGCTACCTTGTAACCAAGATTCCAAAAATGTCAGGCTTCTTACTACGTCCAAACCCTATTGTGTGCTCTCACTTTCAACTATTAAATCTCATACCATTGGCCTGGTTAGTAAACAACTGGTAGCCACTCTTTGATACTGTGCTCTGACTGAGAGCAGACATGATATACAACTAACACTTGAATGAACACTGTTTGTAACTCACTAAGATGATAGCATTTATCACAAGCCTTCCAAATGCAAAACCTAAATGATTACATCCCCTGCCTTTGCAACTTGTGTCCTAGTAGAAGTCATCTTCCTTCTTCCAACCAATGGAAAAAAAAAGCCCATCAAGCTTCAACCTCGCATGAAATCATTAATTTTAAGATTGCAAGCATATTTCTAGTGCATTCCCATATCGAAGATACTTAGTAGCACAGTAGATTCGTTTACCAAACACATCAGAACTGTCGAAATTCCTGCAGATTGTAAAAGCTCATGCATAGTGCACAAATTAAAGAATTCTTAGTATCGTAAGGCTCTTCAAACGGTCTTAGTTTTATTTCCAACCTTACTATGGATTCTAGCTGAGCATTTACTTGATCAGAACCTACCTATTCAGAGAGTCGAAACTCAAGCTTTTAGAGCCTCGTGTGACAATTTGGATGCAACAAGGCCTTATGTGACGATATTACTGCCACATGTTACTATTCTCATTGCTATGCTTGCTACTTTTCCTGCTAAAGAGTTATTTATAAACTTGTAAAGTTAATGAACTTAAACTTTAAAGGTAAAGGCTGTTTTTGAGTTATTTCCTTACCCATAATCCAGGTGAGTAATATAATATCTTTTAATCATTGCATCCTTAGGAATTAGTTGTTGGGCTGTATCTAAGTTCTTTGGGTTGGGGTTGGCTTCACATCCCAGTCTCCTGATGGGACACCTATGCCCTTGAAAATCCTGGTAATTCGATTTGTGTCCTAAGTATAACTAAGTGTCCAATAGTTCATGGGATCTGACCACTTGCATAATTTGATTAATGTCATTGTTACAATGCTGGGTAGATGCATATCAAAACCATAAAGCAAGTTTGAAGAAACATGCAATAAAACCTTATTAATGGCGCTTTCACATATGATATCCTTTTTTTTACGAGTATGAGCTCATCGGCATTTCAGATTCTAATATACAAACTGCAGTAATGATAGCACACATTAGAATTACTTTTACACGAAATATATTTTAGGGGTATACAATTCTTAGAAATAACTAATAAAGAATATGAAAGAATGCATACACAGTGATCAGTTAGTATGTGCCATCTCTTATTTGAGGACTGTTGTGCAGAGTATAATTGGCATTTCAACTCAACACCAAAGAAGTATTTGACAACTAAGTGGTGAATCAGAAAACACAACATGCTTTTTTGTTTAATTAGAGTGGTCAAAAGAATGTCTAGGCTTCATATGAATTTCTTATCTTCTACTACACTAGAATTTATTTTCAAGCGTGTGCACCCATTCTTCAGTTTTAGGCAATTTATATATGTTTTTCACCTTCATTGGATCTGTTGTTATAGTTATTCCTTCTGATTGCTCTATTAGGGAATTTGCCTAGGAAACAATGTGCTTAGGTTGACATTTTGACTTGGTGCTAGACATATCTAATGTAAGCTCTATGCAAATCATTTTTCATTCATTTTTACATTGGATGTACAAACACTTAATGCTGTTGTGGATGCATATTTTTAAAAAATTCTAGAGTTTGTTATGCATTTCATGGAGTGCACCAACCACTGAATTGAGAGACATCGCCATGCATTCCATTTTTGTTATAATTCAGTGTATACATAGATTATAAGAATTGAATCTTCATGCAGAACATGTATATGTGTAATAGGTTATCTTTCTAGTCACTTAATTATTGTTGTAACTGCATCAGTGTCTTTCTATAACCCGCAATGAACAATGGAGGCACGTGTTATATGGAAAAATCAAATTCTTAGCATGTTATAACACAATTATTAATGGCCTTGTTTTGGAATGATACCTTTTATTTCTACTCACCTAAAAACATTAAAGAGAAGATTCATCCAAATAGAATTATAAAACCCAATTGAGTTTTATGAATGGTGCTCGAGGCATATTCTACGAACTTTGACAATATATAAATAATTTCTTATTTGCTTCCCTCAAATGTATGACAGCGGGTTCATCAAAAGTTAGTGGCATATATGCTTTGCAAGGCTTTATTCATTCTTGGTTTGGTTTCAAATATCACTCCTTGATTTTGTGTGCCCCTTATCTGCACAGGTCTCTTACTACTTGCAAGGGTTACTGCTGTAACTTTTTGCCTGACTTTGGCATCCTCCATGGCTGCACGACAAGGCGGTGCCCATGGCAGCATTTCAAATTTGCATGCAGATTTGGATGGCGACTTCTCTTCTTGCTGATGCATTAGCTCTTGCTGGACAGGTAAGAGATTAATCAAATTAATCATATGTGTTAGTAGTAAGTACATAATATATCATCAACTATCAAGCAGGTGATAAAATGTTCGTGAGAATCATATGGGCTAAGTCAATTTCAAGCATACTTTACAATCTTATGGAAGTGGTCATTATGCTCTTTTAAAATTGCACAACAATGATATACCATATACTTTGTGATATAAAGATCCAATCAAGACAGGTGCTAAATTGCTAAGCAATAAAATATTGTAATCCTTTTCATGCAGGCTCCTTGATCACAATAGTCACTTGCACTGTATGGAATGTCTCAATCCACCGTGAAAATAATCAAGTCATACCCTCATGAATATAAATTTCACTCGTGCTTTTGCAAATTGTCTGCCACTTGGGTTGCTTGAAATCATGCTGGCGTTTAGTAGCCATTATCAACAATTGACAACAGAAAATGTTTTTGTGGAATATTCACATTTTTAATCATACTGATGGTCTGTACTCAAGAATTATATCAGAAATAAATAATTGGCCTTTTTTAAAGTATTAACCATTTTCTTGTCTTTTACTCAGGCAATCCTTGCAAGTGCTTTTGCCAAAGCTGACTATGGGAAAGCAAGGAGCACTGCTGCCAGGACATTGCAGGTTGTTTAATATTCTTGTTACTCATAACCATGCACTTATATAGATCATGTCATTCCCTCTTAGAGCACTACAATTCACCTATTATATTTTCTAGGCTCATGCATAAATCTACTAATTTAGATTAACTTAGATATCTATTTATTTCTTTTTATGATTTGTAAGATATTTTTCTACGTATTTCTAGCAGATAGCTCACCATATTTCTAGTGTCATTTGAATCTGTTTTGACATCTTCTTATGTGCTTTATTATTGTTGAGTGTCTCTGTCATTGACACTATGCTCAATGTATCTTTATTATTGCTATATAATATCAGTTAAATTCCATAGAAACTGAATCTGATTTTATTTTATGAATGTTAATGCATCAATACTCCGTCTTGATACAGCCTTGATAGACCTATGTTGGCAATTACTGATGCATTGCCAATGTAGCCATTTCATAATAATGTTTTGGCCTTGACCTGCCTATCTGTATAATGGCACTGTCTACAGAACATATTTTTGACTGCAATAGTAGTATGCATGATGATCTCCAATATTTGTGTACATTTCCCACTAAATCTAACGTCAAAACATGCTGTTATCTGCCGGTCATTGTTTTCTTTCTCTGCAACAAAAGCAAACTCCATGGTCATTCTAACTTCTCTACAAAGAAATAACCTCACTGCGTATATTTGCATATGCATTCAGTGATTCACTGTTCTGATTAGATTGGCCTTGGTTCTTTAATTCCACAGGCAAAAAAATTTCCACTCATCTGGCCTATCAAAGGTTTCTCATGGTCTTTCAATTATTTATTAAATTTGGCCATCACAATGTAAATTTCAGCAGTTTAATGGAAGACTATTCTATTAACTGTTGTGATGGTAGCACTTTTCGCCAATCTTTGCAGTGTCTTAATAGCTTTTATTCCAAATACTATTAGTATTAGGTACATGTGTAATCATATTTATCAAAGCTAGTTTGAGTTCTCACCGAGAATATATTCTCATTTTATTTTAGCATTTTATTTAAGGGAATGCCCAAGACTTATTGTCATTCTCTACAGCAAAAAGGTTATAGGAGAATGGGTTTGGAAGTCTTCTTCGGTCTCAGGGCTGTAGGATTTGATTTCAATCAGGCTCTAATTGATCTCTCTGTCTTTTTATTTGCTTCATATATTTTCACGGAGAGCATAGAACAATTCAGATCTCTTATTGATCTACATGTTCAAGTGCTACAGAAAAATCGCCTGTATTTCAAACTGGCTCCAAATTGTACCAAGCATGGAGATAGCCTTCCACAAATTATTATTTCTTTGCGATCTGTCATAAAAATCTTTAAGCAATTGTATTGTTCTAGAGGCAGATAGCTTATAGAATTTAATCTCATTAGCTAAGGTTTGACACCTGACCTGCAAACAATGTGTTCCCTGTTTCTGTATGCTTTAAATGTAACTCATAACCAAAGTTAACAGAGCACTTTAGGAATTAAATAATACATTTTTCATGTCTGTCGAGATTTTTGAATCATGTAAATAGACTTATCTGCATTAGCTTTTGTAAAATCTGTTGTGTTACAGATGGGGATGGTTCTTGGAATTTTCCTGGCCGTGGTCCTTGGTGGGAGCTTGCACTTTTTATCCAAATTGTTCACTAATGATATAGATGTATTGAAGATGACCCTTATTGGGATTCCTGTGAGTATTTCTTTTCCAATTAGGATAGTTTCTGTTTGATGGAGGATTTCTGTATATGGAATTGATGTCATTCCTCTCTTGCAGTTTGTTGCTGCTACTCAACCACTCAACTCCATGGCATTTGTTTTTGATGGCATCAATTTTGGAGCTTCCGACTTTTCTTATGCAGCATATTCAATGGTGATATTGCTGGCCTAAAGTTAAGGTTCTCTTGGATTGAATCTTTTATCTTCAGTTTTTGACATATTATTCACGTTGCAGGTCTCCGTGTCAATATTTACCATTCTATGCTTATTGGCATTGTCTCCACTTTGGGGTTTTGTTGGCATATGGGTTGGATTAACAATTTTGATGATGTTACGGATGTTAGCTGGTGTATGGAGGTAGATCCACTCTTCTTCTGTGTTGTTAGCTACACATCACTATCTCTAGTTTTATTCAAATCAGGTCACATGGTTGGCACTTGGCATATTAACAAAACAGAGGATGTCAAACATCTTAGTAAATACAATCCCAGCTCTTGAACCTTGGACTTTGTTTCCATTTTGCAGGATAGGAACTGCAACTGGACCTTGGAGGTTTCTCAGAAATTGGGAAAGTTAGAATCCATAAATTTATAATCACTTAAGCCCCTTGGTTTCTAAGCCAAGTGAACCCCTTTCGTTCATGTTGCCTCGCTCACAGAATAATGAGGAAGGACTTGAAGATTAGTCCTGATTGAGTCTGAAGAGTTAATGCTGATATTTGAACTGGTTTACGAGCAGGTCCCCAAGAATCTTGTATCCTTCTACATCTATAACACTAGTTATCTATGTCACTTCTTTTATGACACGTAGCTACAAAAGGAAAGGTTCAATAGAACTAGGGTGGCTGTCTACCATGTTCTGTTTCAAAATACCTGAAACGAGGGCAGGTAGATGAGAATAAGGTGATAAATGTCCAAAAGACTAATTTCAAATGTTTTGGCTACTGCCGCAAGGTTGTATACAAAATCAGGGTATCAGAGCATTTATTTATGGGGTCTAGGATCACCTCCTTTTGACATTTTGATATAAATAAAAAAGCTAAAAGTGTCTTTCAGAGGCTTACTTGATTATCTGAAATTGTTTTGAGTTAATAACCCAAATGCTTGGATGCCACTGTTATTTATGTAACTGGCGTTTTTAAATTTCAGTGTAACTAGCTATTCAGTCTATCAATGACATGTGTTCTGCTCGGTTAGAAAAAGTAAATATTGTATGATGCATTTCTCTGAAGAGATAGAAATTGAAACCTTTTTTCAATCTTCTCAATGAGCTTATTGGGCAGAAGCCAAAGAGTAATTTCAAGCCTAAAACTGAGACAAAGTAGCTGCTCTTAATCATATGTTCAGTCGTATCACTCTACTAGTATGATAGAACTATAAAATTTCATAGCCACTTAATTTGATAACAGTTCTCGCTTACTAAAGAAACACCCACTCTTCTCCATGATTGCCTGATTAGCCCACTCAATCATGTTGTTGCACCCTTTGGTGAATGCTGCATACTTCCAAATGGCCACATCTCATTCTAATGTAACTTTTTTAGTGCAGTGAGGAGCTAGTATGTAATTATCTGAGTGACCTATTTTGAGATGCGACTGCGATATCTCTGTTGGAATATGTTCCTGTATTTTTTCAAGATCTACATAACTCCTTCCAAGAACATTGTGATTAAGATGACACAATCTACTGCACTAGTTTACATAAGTATACATTTTAACATGCACACAGATCTATATGATTTGCCCAAAAGGTTGGATGGTTAAGCTCTACATTATGGATCTCAAGCTAATACAAACATGTACTTCATAGGGTCTGCTATTATACAACCCAAGGAACATCGAACATAAATGCTTCACGAGGACAATAAATGAAGTCTATGAGAATCTCAATAAACACCCATCACTAGGGATCAAGCAACCCGACAATGTGCAAATATGCTTTAATACCCCTGTAATCCACTTGGAGTAAATGCTTCCAACCTCATGAAGCATGCACCCGCAATAACCTTGCAAAAGGAAGATGACACCCACAACATTTCCATTGAAATAAGACATCACCCACAATGTCTCCATAGAAGTTGGAACCTGCAATAATTCCTAAAAAGGATGATGACATCAACATCACCTAGAGGAAGACAACATGCACAATACCTCCTTGAAAGAATATAAAATGGCTCTTGAAACAACTCTTGGTAAGGAACATAGCATGCACAACTTCAACTGTAGAGAATAAAGGGCACCACATCTCCTCATGTAAAAAACAAATTCTTTGTAATTAGCTTGGTTGTACTAGCATCTAATCTGTAGCATAGATTCTATCTAGTCTATGATTGATTTTCATTAGTTATGTGCATATCTTAAGTTTTTTGCTAAAACACACATGTTTATAGAGTTGTTCACACTGCAAAACTTAAAGTGGAAATGAAGAATTAAGCATGAAACATGGAAATAAGATCATAACTACATTGAATTCTTGATATAAATATTCAACTTAGAGAAGTGTGTGTAAAAATTGAGAAAGTGAGGTTGTACCTCTGTCCATTATCATAAATAATGTAATGGTTACAAGCTCACAAGGCCTTTGGCTTCTACACCACCCATCGTGCTTGTGCATCCAACTTTGAGAATTCATGCCCTATTCATGTTGCAACTCACATCCACTCTAGATGATTTTTCAAATTCCTTAAAAGACTCTTCCTTAGGCCAATCTATGTTACAAATTGTCACAAAGACCCCAACAACCAAACCATTAGCTCAAACATTGGGAAGACAAAGCACCAAATCTTCCATTTTGGTTGGTTGGTTGAGTGTACTATCAATTTGGATGGGTACACACATGCACACACCCATTATAGATGGTTAGGGAGTGGGTTTTTGTATGTTAGCTAAAATGGCCAATATGATTATCCTCTTTCTGTTCACAATAATGTAGATTAGGATATAAGTAGAAGGCTATAATAGAGTCAACATAACGCCGAGAGACATAATAGTCGTGGATCTAGAAAATAATCTACACTCATAACAAAGTTGTAGGGTTCCACAGTTTGTCTATTTTGGGTCTTAATAGTATCTTAAGGTTGCAAGAGTAAAGGTACTAAAGTGTTGTATGATGTCTAAACAAGGATTGTAAAGCCATTTGGTGGATAATAGGCAAGGGCCGTAAAAGATAATGCATAAACAAATATATGCTACTCTATTTTAGTCTAAAATGTGATACACCAAACAAAATCAATCAAACCAACATGAAGGGTTAGTGATACTTACCTTCATAAAGGCATTTTTGGCACATTAACCACTCGCCACCCGCCCCCTACCCCCTGACTTGAGGTTAGTAGGACCTTGTGAGAGAGTTGTCATGCATGGATCATAAGTGGGATAGGTAGCATACCTAAGTAAACCAAAGTTGGGGACTCCAAACACTTGGTAGACCTTGTTGATGCAGTGTCTATTCTTGTTGCTCCTTGTAATCCAATGCTTCAAAGTAGACTTTCAAGTATAAGTTCCACTAAACCCTAAACCTCTTAAACATATAAGGGTATTTTTGTGAGCAAAAGCAGAGAAGACTATGATGATGATGATATAGATAGATGACACCAATGACACCTTTAAATAGGGGAACATGACTTGAAGTCGTTATCTATCTTATCCAATGACATCGACTATTGACCACAAATAGTCATGCATAAAGGTTATGAGAGGATAGAGCATGCATGCAAAACTAATACTTGGAGCAGGGATGGAGGTGATCTAAAGGTGTTATAGGTAAATGTGAAGGCAATAATACTAAAAATATCATGTGGTAATAAGAAGGTGGTAAAAGGATAATAAGGTAGTAAGGAGGCATGTTAGGGCAAGCTAGGGCGATGCCACACACGATGACTCTCTCACCAAATATTGCTAACCAACCCAACTTTGCTCTCGGGGACACCCCTTAAAGGACAAGGAGATTAATGTGCCAACAACTTGCAAAGAGAAAGCATTACTAAGAGAGAAAAATAACGTGTATAGATATATGATTTAATTGAATATCATCACCTCTCACAATAGTGTAATGTGAGATGGTCTTCGGGAAAGAAACATGGTACAAATTAAATCAAAGGAAACAATTGTAAATGAAGAAATAAATCATAAAAATATAAACTCAACTAAATGAAATATACTTACCTCAACCAATGTTTCCATGAAAATGAATACATGATACCTTTTGTCTTGAACATGAGGGCATAAGTGCATCGAGGAACCCTAACGATACAAGACTAAAAGGAGAGGATAACAATGCAAGCATACACAAGTGAATCTATAAGTAGATATACAAAATATATAGGAAGAGAGCTCAAAGGAGGGTGCTAGGATATGTCTAGAGAAGAAGATCGGGTCAAGTTTGAATAGACTATTGAAGGTAATAAGTGGGTATTGGGATAAGTGTGGGGAACACATCTAGGTTAGGTTTGGATAGCCTATGGTATGTCAAAAATGGGTGCTAATAAATAAACTAATTAACCGAGCTAGTGGTCTTGCAAAGTAAGGAGTAAACTAGGAGAAACAAAGGTCTAGGTTGGGTTCGGATAGCCTATAGGAGAAGACTAAATTAGGTCTAGAGAACCTAAAAAGTGTCAAAGGGTAAGTTTGGAAATAAATCAACCAATCTAGTAGACTTGAAAATAATGAGAGTTAGGTATATAAAGGTCTAGGCAGGGTGGATAGTTTTATAGCGAGAAGAATGCATTGGTATGAAGAAACCTAGAAAAATGTCAAAAGATGCTAGTCGAGACATAATCAACTAAGCTAACATGCCCGCAAACAAGAGAAAAATAAATTGACAAAAGGATTAGATTGGGCCTAGATAGCCTTATAAGGGAGGACTAAATTAGATCAAGGGGAACCTAGTTAAATGTTATAAGGTGCTAATTAGGAAGCAAATCAATGAGATCTAGTAGACTTGGAAAATAAATTGAGTGAGGTGTATAAAGGCCTAGGTCAAGTCCGAATATTCTAATAAGTGGAACACTAAATTGGGTCATGATAATCTTATAAAGGGAAGACTAAATTAGCTTGAGAAGAACCTATAAAGCATCAAAAAGACGTTAATTGGAAAATTAATCAATTGATTTAGTAGGCTCGAAAAATGAGGAACTAAAAGCAAATAAGTAGGACTAGGTTAGGTCTAGAAAGCCTTATAAAGGAAGACTAAATTAGACCTGGAAGAACCTATTAAGTGTCAAAAGGTGCTAGTTGGGAAATGAATCAATCAATCTAGAAACTTCTAAGTAATAAGGTATAATGGTCTAGCTCACGTTAGGTTCGTTGTAATGTGATGGTGATGTAGAAGATCATTATGTTATGATCCTAGTGTGCGGATTCACTAATGCCTTGAGGTTTTGGTGTAACAATTTCTTACATTTGCTATCAAATCACGCACCCATGTTTGAATCCCACTCGGTTGGTTACGTCGTGTAGCCGGGGCTCATGGGGCGCCTAAACATTGGTGATGTGGGGCTCAAATACGTTAAAAAGAAATGTGTAGATGACTCGTTCAAGATTCATGTTGGATTCATTGGAATGTAATGATGGTGAAGACAATCATTACATGATATAAAAGGAAACATGAAGATGAGTTTATTAATGGTGGAGTAAGTTCCATGTCAAGAATGCGATGATGATGAAGATGGTCATTATGGGATATAAAAGGAAACAAGAAGATGAATCACTCAATGGTGGAGTAAGATTCACATCGGCTTCACCAAAATGTAAGTTAACTAAGACAATCAATAGGATTCTTTTTCTCTTCTCAATAATATAGATTATGATATAAATATAAGACCATACGAGGGCCAACATATAGGCCAAAGATGGCACCAAGGGATGCAAATGTCATGGATCTAGAAGCTTGTAATCCACACTCGTATCAAAGGCATAGGGTTCCAAAGCCTATGCCTATGAAAGGGCATGGGGTCTTACTAGTATTCCGAGATTGCAAGAGTAAAGGTAATAAGAAAGTTCTTTGAGATGTCTAAGCTAAGGGTTATAATGCCATGTGATAGATAATAGGAAAGGGTAGTAAGATATAATGTAATAGACAATGATATGATAGTCTTATCCTGGTCTAAAAATGATACACCGAACATGATAAATCATATCAACATAAAGGAATGAGAAGAGTCGAGGATACTTACCTTTGAAAAGACATTGTTGGTGCACTAAACTAACAATTTTCGTAACACCTCGTGATAGAGTTGTTGTGGGTGAATCACATGCGGGATAGGTAGAAGACACAAGTAGACCAAAGTTAAGGACTCTAAGACTTGGTAGACCTTGCTTTGGTGCAACTCCTAGTCTTGTTGCTCCTAGTAACCTAATGCTCCAAACTAGATTTATGTAATAGAGGAATTAGAGTTTGTCCTTAATCTACCTAATGAATATGCATGATTGAAAACTAATAAAGGGTAGTCCTAAATGATTGTAAATCTTGAACATTGAACATTATGCTAGCTAGAATTTGACAAAGTACTATTAGGGTTGAAGAGATAAACCATAATACATGGAAATGTGTGACAAATTAATAAAATGATTTGCAAAGGTGGGTCGAGTGTCATCAAACTCTTCAAAAATTATCAAGTCCTGGTATAAAGCTCTAGATGGGTTCACAAGTGTCTGGAAGGTACTTGTGGCCAAACTTGTTTTGAGGGATACAAATATTTTCTTTCTGGATTTTTACTTGCTCGCTATTTCTATTCAAGTTCACTTGTGTTTCCACTTTTCTTTCTATATCTAGAATCCTAAAATGATTGTCTCTAAATCATATATGACTTCTTTTGCTTCAAACCTCGGCCTTGCGCCCTTGACATGAAAAATGGGTTAGCAAAATTAGTCCGGATTGTCACACCACACCCCGTTGATGTGATGAGTGTTACACTACATACCACTACCATGAAGAGGGATCATGCCACTGTAGTTCCTAAAACCTATGATGAGATGCAACAAAATATATAATAAAGATTGAGCCCTTGATTTGATTGTCACACTTGGCAACATGTACTATGGAAATTTCTACATTAGAATTAGGCTCAATATGTGTAATCTAGGCTATTCTTGGTTGTCTTTTGATGTGTAGATGATGTGTTCCAAGTGGGATGTTCCCATAAAATTCCTAGGTGCCC
This sequence comes from Taxus wallichiana var. yunnanensis, assembly GCA_018340775.1. NCBI lineage: Eukaryota > Viridiplantae > Streptophyta > Pinopsida > Cupressales > Taxaceae > Taxus > Taxus wallichiana. The sequence continues at coordinate 859,920,418 of CM031234.1, forward strand.
CTAATAGGTTAGGGTGTATTTGTATTTATAGATGACCTTTCTTTAGTTTTCTCACCTAATCAACCTAAAAGTCTTTCTTAGGTGACTAAGCCAAATAACCATTTTTAAAATATGACCATTCAAATGCAAGGGAATAACTTCATAGGAGGTAGACATATTTGGAGCCAAACATGTCCAAGGTGTGATAGAAATCAAGTTTGAGATAGGTGGAGGTCTATAAAAATGTTCAATAATAGGTGCATTGATTTATGAGGAGGAGAGATGAAGAGTGGTTGTCATCTTGTGGATACAAGGTGTGGCATAGAGCATGAAGGTCCCTTTAGTTGGTCGAAAAAATGTGTAAATGGACAATATATTAGGATGAATGTAAAAGATCATATTGCCATGCCATGCCTTTATTTTTTATCATATGTATGGGATTAGTCGTGACCAAATATATTTGTAGTACCCTAAATTTGGTCCAAGGCATTGAACAATGTCAAGTATCACACCTTTTTATACATTTGGACCATTATCAAATATTTGAATCCTTTTTCATACATTTATAGTATTTTGATTAGTCTCAAGTTCACTTAGTCAGCCTCATTTAACCAATCTACATATCAAGGATCACGTGTAGTCTATACGAGAACACTCTATTTTTATACACGAGACATTTCTCCAACTATTTCTAAATATTTGACCTCAAAGTTTGTTCTATCAAAGACGTGGTCAATTTCATTTAAGAAATCAAAATCTTTGGACAATTTTGTTTACAAAGTTGACCTACTTCTACAAAACCATCATCTTCTATTTCCATATCCATTTTTTCAAATTAGGTATCATCATAGGTCAACCAAAGAGTGAATTGCGAGGTTGCCATTAGATGGAAAAGTAACAAAATGACTCATATATAAGTAAATACCATAGATGATCTAAAACACCACTTCACAACATTGGATACCATTATTTAAAGGCTTCACAAGATATCAAAATATTTTGAGGAAAATACTAAAGCGATCCATGAGTTTGTTTTCACCATTTTTAGGTCTGATTAGGGGTTTTACACTATAATCAATCTGGGAATGAAATATGAGCTACATGGGGTTATTCTAATTAATTAACTTCCAACATTAACCATTCAATATCATAATAATGCATTAATACTTGCAACAAATGTACATGATGCAATAAAATTTCACAAATACATGGTATTAAGTGCAATTAGCTGATTACAGGTGATTATGGGAAAATATGGGTGATTTGGATGTTGAAACAAGGGTATTTGGACCTAAGAATGCTTTGAAACTGAAATTGTGATGTGAGAATCTCCCAAGGAAGGAGTGTACACTAGGGGCATGAACATTTGTATGGTCTTGACCTATTTGTATGGTTTTGCACCTACTCATAACTATGGTCTATGAATTTTAGGGTTTATCACTAAACCGATTCTCTTTTTCGCTCTCTATCAATCACTTTGTTGGGCACTGCTGCGATGGTCTTTTAACACTCTAATCAATATTTTAAAACTCTAACCATAGATGAAGTCTGCAAAACAAACATTAGTTGGGTTGTGGGCACCCTTGTGCACCACCAACATTGGCACTACTTTGAAGAGGCCTCAAACCACATGTCGTTCTCCACCTAACATGTGATATCTAGCTATAGTGCAATAAAATTTGACATCCTTCCTTTGAAAAAGCTTGAATTGAGTTTCTCTCTTTCCAATCTACTTGAATGAGTGACTTTGAGTGCTTGCAAATGTGGGAAAAATTCCCCTATACCTAGTGGGAAGATTCATACTGTAGATAGTGCTGCCATAATGAATGTGCAGAGGTATTTTCGGAGTATAGGGAGCTTTGGGTTCCTTTTGTGCTATCTTTTTCAATAGGAGTCCATAAGAGTGTTAGGTACTAAATGAGGTGAGTTTCACTTACTTATATATGCTTTCAAAGGTGATTTAAGTTATTCTGGCCGGCGAGAAGGGTAAGTGACCCAAAGAATAATGTGTAACAAAAAGTTTGGGACCAAAGTGAGCAAGGTCAAAACCGTACACTAGGGTCAGGACCGTACAGACGTTCGTACCCTTACTATACATTTTTACCTAAGAGTGATAATCTGTAATGTGAAGTTTGACGCCGACAAGTGAAGTTTTTTCTTGTGTTTCTTGCATTAAATTATGAAAAACTATTGACAAATGAGTGTGTAAGAGAAAACAAGCTAGACAAGAGACCTAGATAAGTATTGGATGAGGACGAGTAAAGTGCATTTGTTTGAGCAAGAGAGAAATGTCATGAATAACGGTGTTAAAGAGTAGAATTTCCAAATTCTAGTGTTTACATTTGCCCCCCCTTTAAGTATGAAATGAAATTACACAATTAAAAGAAAAGATACATGAGTGTGTAGACACACTTTGTCTTCACTCGATGTTTGTTTTGCATGATCCCACCTTTGTATTGGTGTTGGAACACTCCATGATGAAACATGCAACACGAGTGTAGTCAATGTCCATGATAAATAATTAAAATTTAATTCAAATGTAAATATGTAAAGTAGTGTGAGCACGAAAAACTAGCGAAACATAAATATAAAGAGATCTGACCAACAAATCTCTCCTCTAAGGTTCTCTTGCAAACCTTAGATAAGGTTGTGGAAGTGTTTGAACTCGTAGAACCTTTTGAAATTTGGATTGTGGGTGATATTCAATTGAACTCCAAAATGAGGGATCATAAATTCTAAGAGCACAATTTGGACACAGGGAAGCTTGCAATATTCATATTTTAGCCTTTCCCAATATTCTTCAACCATTCTCCAACCTTCTTGTGGAGAGTATGGCATGTTTTTATAACAGGAGGAAAGGCCAAGTAGTGGTTTAAAGTGGTTACAAATGGTTAAATGAACTCATCAATGCACATGCTAAAATAACACCGAGGGAAGTTGAAACATTTCAAAAGGATTAAATTTCTATTGAGGGGTAGTAATGAATTTCGTTGGAAATTAGTTGCATCGAAGGTGGTTGTGCATGTAATTCTACTACCCCCATCTTTGTAGGATTTTAGAAGTGGAGTTGACTAGGATAGGGAAGTGGAATCTAAGTGGAGTCCAAATGGTGATTGACTAGGAAAATATATTTATTTTCTAATTTAATAACTGCTTTAATTAGTTATAAAGTGTGAGAAGAATAATTAACCATTTATTTAATAAATGTTTAATTAAGTTAGCAAGAGTGTGTTAGGAATTAATTTAATTAATTCCAAAAGGTAATAGAATTAACTTAATTAATTCTAAGGGTTATAATGCAAATTATGAATCAATTAATTTAATTAATCAATTGTGAAGGATGTGAATAACTAAGGATACGATGGAAAGAAGTATGTAGTTTTGGGGTGTCTACAAGTAGTGAAAATTTGAAAATGTAAGAGTGAAATAAAGAGATGCAAAATGTGGAAGGAATACACTGTTTGTTTTGCGAGAGGGAAGAGTTTCTTATTCTTTGCTTGTACTTGGAGATTTGGATTGCTGAAATTTTCAAAGAATTAGGGGTGATCAGTCCTCAATTGTGTTGAGGAGATGCGAGTATTGGGTGTATGGAACCCAACACATGAATGCTAAAAAGAGAGAATAAGAATGAGGATCCGAAAACACCATGTGAAGGAAGAAGACTATGTATCAAAGTCATTCAACAACTATGATATCTTCCCCTTTAGGTGTAAGAGGAGAGGAAGAACTACCTACAAATAACTTAGTCCTTTTTCTACCTTCCATGATCCCATAGACCACACTATGGTAGGTCGATCTAGGCATAATTTTATTAATTAGGACACAGTATAAAAGAGAATGAATTTCCCCATACTCTCCCCATGTGTTGCACAACTGAGTAGAAATTGAATAGAACTTAAATGTGCTGAAATATAGTTGGAAAAAGGAGACCCATGCCCCAATATCCCTAAAAATAAAACTGAAACTAAGTTTTGTGGAGAATAAGGAATGAAACCTTTCATGCCCCTAAACGATCTGAACCGAGTGTTCTCGGTATGAAATTGTGCCAAAAAGTTATGAATATAGGTGAGAATCAAAGCTGCATTGAGAAAAATATTGTAATTGCCCTAGGAAATACCGTAGAAAGGGGTTATGAATGTATGTACGGTCTTGATTGTATTATACATTTTTTTACCCTAAGCTTGCTTTTGAGAGTATTTGTGTCTAATGTTGTTTCGAGTGATTTTTCTTGTTCTTCCCATGTCTCAACCAATAATTTTTGTGTTTGATGTTGGTGTAGAATAACAAATGAATGCAACTCAAAATAATAAATGTGTAACCCTCATACAATATTTTCAATGAAACTATCTAAGAATAACAATTGTAGATATGAAACAAATTGACATCATTTTTGGAAATGAAACCATCCATGTATCCATGAAACCATCTTAGAAATTTTTCTAAAAATCCATATTTGTAGTTCATATTGACAATTATCTCCTAGGCCCATTTCAAACTTCTATGGTCACTATGAATTCATCAAATGAAAAAAATGCCGGATTATTCTATTACACATCATTTTCTACTATTTTACTATTTTTAGATTGCTTATTTATGCATTTGATGTAATTCATATTATATTAGGAATGTTCAATTTTGTATCATGAAATGCACACTTAGTCTTAATTATTTTATACACTAAGCCCAAAATAATTAAAACATTTTGACAAATCCATATAATTGATTAAATACCGATTCAAGGGTTTTCTGTGATCTATTAGGGTTTCATTTATTTCCCTTTTAGGAATGATTTTGGGCTGATTGTAAATTATTAGGGATTTCAAAGACCATATTCCTACTTATTTGTGGTTAGGTTGATCATTAGTCTAGCCTTCTTTAGTGTTTAAATGCTTAACTTTTATGCTACCTAAGAGAGCTAGATTTCTTCCACCTATTAGACACACTATTAGGTTGAGTAATGCTATTGTTGATTATATTCATATTCCTTTGATTCATCCTTGTGTTTGTTACAAAATGAAATAATGTACATTAATCAATTACATGCTTCTTCTTCTTCTATTGATCCAAATGTTGATAATGTACATATAGATGTATATATAAATGAAAATAATGTTATTATTGAAACCATAAATGATCCTAAAACACCTATGATGAACTTTCTTGGAAAAATCCCAATTACTATGATAAAATAGATCATATGAACCTAAACAATGTAGATCCAAATCTTATAGGCGGTATTTTTGATTTCGTGCAAAAGTAAAAAAAACACCTCAAGATATTGATGCGATATTAGGTATGTTACTAGAGGTCCAGAGTGTGAAGAAAGCTAAGGAAGCCATATCCGAGAAAACAAATAAGGAACCCTCAAATGATGTTAATCCTCCTTCAGAGGAATCACATACTACATTAGGTATTCAAACCAATGCTAATTTATTCATATACTTTGTGATTACATATATGGATTCACAAGTAATGTGTGCATCTAATATTGTAGACAAAAAATCACGCACTTTTGGTAATTATCTAGTCATGATTGCATACTTCTATTCATATGATTCCTAATTAAGAATATTATTAATTAACCCATGCCCTTGGCCATCTTTGTTTTCTTTCTGTTGCCACTTTTGGTCTTACACTCTTTCTATCTCAGTCTATCTTTTCATACCTCGACATTTCTCATCCTAGACACCAACACCCAGCCAAGATGTCAGTGTCAGGCGCCCTCATCCCCTCTGGGCACCCTGACCTCTTTGTAATTTGTTCACATCTTTTGGGTCCTTTCTATCCATTTGAGCATCTTATCTTTTTGGTAGTCGTCCTTTTCAAGGTTAATTACGAAATTCAAGCAAGAGAATCATATAAATATAAAGTTATGTGACCATAATAAAGGACCAAGCACTAAGCATTAGCTATCACCACCTAAGGTTGTATCAAAGGCTATTCAAGAGCATTCAAGCATCCATTCAAGGGAAAGGGACTGCATTATTTTGCATACACTTCATAGGAGGGGAAGTTCATTCTATTCCATGCGCACATCTATAACATATACTACATCTAGCTACCTTTCTCGCTATTAAGTGCGACACACAAAAGAGCCACCTAGGGCATGTTTACGCACACACACCTAGATCTACATTGGAGTCCGCAATGTAGTGCAATGCTCGATCGTAAGATCACTTGCTTGAAAAAGGAGGGGAAGTTCATTCTATTCCGTGCACACATCCATAACATATACTACATCTAGCTACCTTTCTCACTATCAAGTGCGACACACACAAGAGCCACCTAGGGCACATTTTTGCACACACACACCTAGATCTACATTGGGTCTGTAATGTAGTGCAATGCTCAGTCGTAAGATCACGTGCTTGAAAAATGAGGACAGTATGACCCCTCATTTGAATTTGTTTCTTTTTGGAATTTGATGCACTCTTGAGGGTTTTGCAGGTTATTCTTTCATTGTAGGTTATCAGTGACATCGGCGATCATTGTGAGACATACTAGCGATAGGAAGAGAAGGATAAAAAAATATCATGACCTGTGAAGGAGGATTCCTAAGGGTTTGAGCGATCGAGAGGCACACAGATCAAGTCAGCGTGGCGCCGCAGCGCCCTTGACCCATTCCAGGCGGCCCAAGACGGGAAAATCTTTAGTTTGCATAGTTTTCTAAGGTTTTGTGCGACACTTCCCCCTCTTTGTTCATCAGGTCATCACTTGACAATCTAGATTTGGTTGCAAATCATCTAATTCATTTTATCTTTTCTTTGCACTTAAGGTTTAAATATTAATTGCTTATATGCTTGGGTCTAATTATGTACTTAACTTTTTAATCATTTACTACTACATTGCAATAAAATTTAGGCATCTATTTATTCGATATTTTCTTAATCAAATATTTATATTATAGTGGCACCACAACCTACTATATTTATATGGTTATTCCTATCATGCATACATATCCCTTTGTACCTCCTAGGTCCATAACTATTACAACACATTTCATACACACTTTATCTCATCACAAGGCTATACATACCACTTTACATGTTTCCATAACTCCTACTCAAGATGTATATGCACAAATTTAGGATATCCAAGCACACGTTTTCCGAATACAATAAGAATCTAATTGTGCAAGCCACATGAAAAACTATCTTGACATACTACATAACCCATTGGTCCCCGATATCCTTAGTTATTCCCTACCAACACGGATTGTGGCCCATAAGCTTACTGATATTTTATGACAAGGGTGTTTCCAAACAACATCTCACAAACTTCTATTTTGAATTTCTATATTATGTGATTCTTGATTGATTTTTAATATAATTTTTCCTAAGGATACTTAAACACATGCTTTAAATTGGTTTTGTACCCTTCTCGGTGGCTCAAGGCATGCCTTGATTCTTTAGTTGACAATTTTTAAATCAATTTTCTATGAACATTAGTTAGAAGGCCTTTTTTTTTCTCAAATTGCACAATTTAGACAAGGGTCTAATGAATCCATTAGTTATTATGTGCTAATACAAGACCATGCTTTCCCAAATTTAGCATATTGTAGATGATAGTGAGGTACAAGAAAAATTAACTCAAATCTTGTTTCCACCTATCATAGATTTTGTATTGCTCCAAAATTTGTAATATTTCAATGATCTCTATTAGATGGCTAAGCATCATGAGGTAAAAAGCGGCGCTACAAACAAGCTTAAATATGGGAACCCCTGCCATCTTCTAGAGGATTTTTTTAAATTAAAACACCTTTTAAGGATAAAACTAAGGATGTTAAGAATGCATCCAAAACATCTTTTAATACCATACCAACACCACCAACAAGATAGTATTTTTGTTCTTTAATAGAGAAAATTTACACATGTATTTCAACCCCCTCATAAAATATTTCAACAAAGACTTGAGTGTATTCTCATTTCTTTACCTCAACAAACGAAGATTGATACATCACTATCATTACCTAAGAAATATGATGTCAACATATATTGTGACTATCATATATGTGCAAGACATCCAACTAAAAGATGTTTTAGCCTATGTCATAAGATGCACGATACCTCATAGAAAACACAAATATTAAACTAGATGAAAACAAGGAAAATTTTAGTGGCAAATATTCGTTAATTCACGAATATTTTGGTTTTCAAAATTTGAAATTGGTAAATTTTTGGGTATGAATAGGGATTGGGTCGAAAAAAATTTCGGGTACAAGTTAATGTTAGGGGTCGGTTGCCTAGGAGTTTCCACCGACAACCTGATTGTTATCATTAAAATCGCCCTTATAGAAAAATTAAAATATGTCAAATTCGCCTCATATATATATTCTATTTAAGTATTTATAGTTTATTATTCATAGTTCTAAACATTGAACTTTGGAACCTCCGTAAATTCGCGATTACCAAATATTTCATTAAGGCTTTCTACTTTCAAAATTGGAGGATTGGTGAGCAGAGGCAGATATTTCCTTTCTAATTTCAAGGTACTTTGGTTTGTTTTGTAGCATGTATGTAGCATATTGTCTGGCATATGCATGATGTCGGTCGACAACATGAAGGATGCTACTAGATAGTAGCATATTGCATGATGTGAACCAATAACATGTAGCATACTACCGGCCGATAACATGTTGCGTTCTACCAACCGACATCATGCAAAATGCTACAGCCAGTAGCATTCGATATCGGTTGGGAGTGCATCGCATGCCACCTTCCGATAGCATGCATTATGCTACCGATTGGTAGCATCAATGTTCTTTTGATTGCATTTAATTTTTTAGAATTGTTTAGATGTTGATTACATTTATCTAATTTAAATATTTTCATGGATAGGTAAAATGGATTCTTTGAACAATCAACAAAAGGTAGAAACACAAAAAGAAAAGGTAGCATAACAAATTTTTTAGCCCCCAAAAAATGAAGACCCAAGTTGCTACCACTGGAAACATGAACAAGGGTATTGGTAAGTTGTAACAGACTATCATAACCATTTGGAATTTTTCTCTTTTAAGTTTTCCTCAGTAAAATTTATTATTTTTAATAATTTTGTAACGGTCAAAACATTTTTTTCGTTTTTGAAAACAAAAACCCCTTTTGTTAATTTCATTCAAAATGAAACAGTAAACCAAAACATAAACCCTAAGGAAATAATTATTTTAGTAGATGAAGATTATATTGACCCAGACATGCCAGAGCTTGAAGATATTCCTACTGGTAAGTTGTAACAGACTATCATAAGCATTTGACATTTTCCTCTTCTAATTTTTCATCATCAAGATTTATGTTTTTAAAATAATTTTATAACTTGATCAAAACATTTTTCATTTTTGAAAACATAAACCCCTTTTGTTAATTTATTCAGATTGAAACATGATAAACCAAAACATAAACCCTAAGGAAACAATTATTTCAGTAGATGAAGATTATATTGACCTAGACATGCCAAAGCTTGAAGATATTCCCGAATGCCAAATTCCTATAAGTGATGGATGTTCAAATGAAAAGATTCCAGTAGAAGATGATAATGACAAAAACCTTCAAAAAAATAAGTCTGGGAGAAAGAAGAAAACATCCTGGACAATTGGAAGGTCTTTCCAAGTAGATTGGGTAGCTAAATACCCATTTATTGAACCTGTACAACCAGATAATGGTAGTGATACTCCCAAATAATGTAGATGCACTATTTGTACTTGGAAATTGGGTAAAGAACATAAAATGCAGCTTAAATTGGACACTATAGAGAAACATTGTGGAAAAGTATATTACATAGCCATTGACAATGGTGGAAAAAAAAACAAAGACTCGTAGATGGAAAATTGCAAAAACGTGCATGCATGTAAGATATAAGGAGGAGTATGACAATAAGATGAAACAAACTCAAAAACTTCAGGAGAAAGATGTTACCACAAATGCAAATTTTAGAAAAGCTGCAAATGAAAATCTGAAGGCAAAAACCTCACAGTTTTCAACCATATTCTTTATTTTGAAAATGGGTAGACCAATTTCAGATTTTTCAGAATATATTAAATTGTTCAAGTTCAATGGGTTTCCAAACCTTCCAAATTCACATTGGTCAGAGAGCAGTGCCTGGGAAATGACGAGATGTCTTGCGATGATTAAACAAGAAGATATGAAATAAAATGTAAAGAATGCAAGTTTCATCTCCCTTTCAATTGATGAGGTTACAACTATTGACAACACTTCTTTGGTTTTCATGCATGTATATACATTCCAAAACCACACCAGAACACCTCATCTACTATCGGTTCATAAAATGCAAGAAAACTGCAATGTTGAAAATCTTTCCAAATTGGTGATATCTAATTTGAAGGACATAAGGAATGTATAATTATTCTATAGCCACAAAGCTGATTTGTGTTGGTGTTGATGGTGCATTAGTGATGCAGGGTCAAAAAAGTGGTCTATAAGTGCATTTCCAAACATTTGTTGCTCCTTATATGATTCCTATTCATTACAAGGCTCATAGGATGGATCTTGCATAAATGATAGTAAGCACATTCGAATGTGTTGAGAATGTTGAAGAGCTTATCGTGAAGTGCATGCCTATATGTCAAGCAATCCGAAAAGATTTCTAGAGTTTTAGAAGTTTTCACTTGGGGTCATAGATGGTAAGAAACTTCTTAAATATGTTGATACTAGATGGATTTCTATGTATGAGCTGCATGCAAAGTTTTTGAGGAATATCCATCTTTAACTGGTTTCATGTATAAGAATCGTAGGCAAGTTGACAGGGAAAAATATTTTCTTTACCAACTTATAGACTTTGAAACATTGTTAACACTTTGTGGGATTCTTCCAATGTTGCATGAGAACAAAAATTGCACAAGAACGGTCTATATATATAGTTGACTTCATTAGGTTCAGAAAAAGGGTGTGTCAGACTCTAGATATGTTATATAAATCTGATGACTTCTTTACAGGAAATGTTTTTAGTCACTGGAAAGCTCGATGATTTAAAATATCCTAACAACTAATTCATATTCAATATATCTGGTCATCTGTGTATCTTTGTTAACAGGAAAGAGATTAAAATGCACACATTTGAAAAACAAGTTGATATTGCTGGAGCGAGCTTGAAGAAGTGCCTATTACACGTAATTTATATGATGCTATTATATCTGAAACAAGGATTTTTTTAGAAAATCTCACAATGCTTATCAAATGAGATCAGAGATCATTTCAAAAAAGGAGAGATTCTTGAGGCCATGGGAGTTGTCAATCCTAACTTTTGGAATCTTGTAGCAGGCGCTTCTGCTAATACATTTAAAAGACACATGGGTACTATAATTAAACATTTTTCACAATCAGTTGAATGTAGTGGATTTCAGATTAATGGTATTCTTCAAAAGGAAACTCTTGCATTGCAATCAAATGATTTTGGACAGGTAATGAAGGAACAATTTGAAGAACTGAAAGATCCAACAGAGAAGGGAGCAATAACACTTCTATGGAAAAGGTTGTATCCTAGTTCCATCCTTCATGAAAGCATAAGTGAGTATTTCGATTGTATGAACTGTGTCAGACAATGATATTGGGATCAATTGAAGATGAAAGAGTTTTCAGCACATTAACATTTATAAAATCAAAATATCAGAACAAACTTGATAAAAATCTTGAGACCTGCTTGAGATTATACGTTTCAAGATATGATGTGGATACATTTCCTTACGAATGGGTAATGGTTGTATGGAATTATCTTGCAGAGAGGAGATGGATCAATAATATTAATACATGGATTTCTGAGATAAAAATGAAAGCAGTGATTGAAAATTGCGGTGAAAAATTAGATAAAAGTGTCGGAAACAAACTCTTTAGGATAACTTTGCATTTGATCTAGCTGATATTGAATAAAGAAGACTGATTGTACATTTTTATTTTGGAAAGAAATTTTCATATCAAGATTCTGATTATAATTATGTATATTTTTATTTTTGTTATATGCCTGTACATTTTTTAATAATTTTTTCAATGTTGCAATGTGTTTACTGTTTAGATTTTTTAAATGTGTCATACTTATTGTTCTGTTGTCTTTAAAATGAAAAAAATATAATTACATTATTGGAGAATTTTCACTATTTTTAGATAATTTCTATTTTTGTTCTTTGAAATATAAATGCTACTTGTAGTTCACTGTTCTATCAACAAAGTATTTTAAAATGATAATAATAAGAAATTTACCATGTAATAAATATAACAAATATAATCAAGAATAACAATCACATTCAGAATTAGTTTGAATAGCAAAACAATCACAATATAACAAAAGTAAAAGTAAAATGCCACAATCCACATTGATTAAAGTTTGAAACTTTCAATATTGTCATATAATCTAAAACAGTTTTATAAAAAGATTCAACAACAACAATTATAATTTCATAATGTCTTTTGTAGATTCAACTTTGAGAAGATTCTTCTCTATGTGATTCTTTCTCCTGCACTAAAGAACTTTCTTTGACAACACACTGAACCAAATCCTTTGCAACAACTTCAATATTCGAAAGAATCACTTTTTCTTGATTTGCCACTTCACCAGCAAACAATAATGTTTGATCCTCTTCAGCTTGCTTCTTCAATAGTATCTTTGGATCCATTCCATTTTCCTTTATAATTCTTCTCAAGGTATTATTCTGCTTGTTTAGGATAAAAACATCTCTTCAATTCAATTGTTGCATTTACACTTTTCCTTGCACTTTGTAAATGAAAATCAAGCACACTAGCCTCATTTTTCAAATTTTCATACTTTGAATGCATTTCACAAGAGAAAAACTATTAGTAAAATTTTAAAAAATGAAAATAATACTTGAAAATTTAGTAAGACTTACCAATGCCTTATCTCATTCCGCATTTGCTATAACTACAAGGCCCTTGTCTCTCGACCACATATTGTGGTAGGCTTGTGCTTTTGCATTTAAATTCTCAACTCTGTTCAACATAATGTTCAACACTTCATCATCATAATTATTATCAAATGATACAAAACTAGACACAACTGATTGATAAAATATCAATATTTCCTAGCTCGTTCTGATGTGAAGAATACAATATATGTCTTTGGTTGTGATTTTTATATTGTGAATTTATTTCTTTAATAATTGTTTTCCCCTAAACTCCCACAATTTTAATTATTCAACCTCCTTTGAAATAATATCAATATTGGCTTCCGTGTTATCATCAAAAGAACACCAAGTGGAAAAGTAGTTTCTGGTCATCGATTAAAGCAGTGCCGATCTGCATTGGAGATGGTGTTCTTAATCTATCATGTCTTCTTGGAGAAGGTTTCCTTGCCACATGAATCATATCTTGGGGATTGAATGTTCCATGCTCTTGAAGTCTGCTTCAATCCCAAGATACTCCTCATCTAAATCAATATTGTTCAACATTGAAACACCCTGTCCACTAGGAAAATTTCCCAATGACAACGTTGGAAAATCAAAGGCAAAATTAAGTGTGCCCTGCTTGTAGTTGGCCGAGCGAATGAAATATTATTTCAGTGAACATTGTCCTCATATTTATTGGTGGGGGTGGCGGAGGTGGCATCTGCATTTGTAGTGGACACTGAATTGGAGGCCCTAAGACATTGAATTGTAATTTTGTAAATAATATGACGAAATTCAAAATTCAAACATAATAGAAATGAAAAATAAATAAATTCATATAAGATTATTAAAAATTAAAATTACTTTGTTGAGAGGAATTTTCTTTGAGGTGCAAATGAAGCCTGATTCTATTGATGTAGTGGTTGTGGAGTGTAGAGTTGGAAAGACTGGTAGGTGTGATCTAAAATATAATTAAGAATTAAATATCTATTATAATGTTGAATTTTATATCATCAATTATCAACAAAAATATGAAAAATAAGAGATTCAAACATGGAGCATGTTGGCTAGATTTTCTGCATAGTTGAAAACCTAGGCAATCATGAGATAAATCTCCTTCATTTACCAGCGAGGCTCCGTGTAAGATTTGTCAGTTAAATATGCTAGTATCTATTTGTGGGTATTACTTTAACCATGTAGCTCATGAACCATAGTTGTATAGTTTTGCAGCAAGTAAGTAGTTAAATAAAGGAAAAATCTGATGAAGAAGAAAATAGCGAGAAAACAGAGGATAGAAAGAGGGAAGATGTGTAACCCAATCAATAGATTACAGAGTTGATTACATGCACATAGATAGAACAGATAGATATTAACATACATAATTATAAATAAAGGGAACTTTCAGATCTAGATCTAGAATAACACAAAGTTTATGAATAGATCTAAGACAAAAAGTTAGAAACAAAATACACTGTTGACACAAAGTTATTTGGAAATCCGCTCCTTTCTATTTCTTTGCTTCAAATAGCTATCGGGGTTTCAAAGCATAAAGTCCGGAACACAAGAATGTTGCTTACCAATTCTCATCCTTTAACTCGTAGGTTCTTCCTCTACTTATAGCATGTAGAGGGGAAATTACAAATAGAAATATTTTAGTGAATTGGCACATGTGGAAGTTGTAAAGGAAACAACTAGCAATCTCCCACGGGAATTCCTCTTTGTATGACATGCATGATTTGCGAGAATAGAACCTTCTATTTTGCATATTTTCCACCTATTTCCAAGTAGTTGACTTCTTCAAGTAATGGCTTTTAAACCAATCACTTAAGTTTTATAATTTAATTGATCGCTCAATTACTTTATCAGAGAAAAGAAGAAGAAAGAGGAACAAAAATTAGAAGAAAGCTGCAACACTTCCAGTTTTGTTCTTTTTCCATATTCTGCATGCAGTTGACTCTTTTGCCTTTGATTCTCACCAAACTGGGTCTGGAAGTAGCTGATTATGATTTTGCTTACGGGTGTTGCTGCTGACATGTCTTCTGCTTATCCTTGAAGCTTTTGTAGTTAATCTCTAGTACATGCAATGTTTTAGTAAATAAATCACCATTTTTATTTTTAATTGCATATGACAATTACAAATTATGGAAATCACTCAGGTGAATACAAATTCAATGAAGGCTTCAACTAGGAAGATTGGGGGCACATGCACAAGATCTTGGAAGGAATTATCCATGCACTGTGACTTCTTCACGCCTTTGCGCATCGAAATAAGAGGATGATTTTTATCGGAAGCCTTTGCAATTGGATCGATTTGTGCGAGATCGACAATTAAATTGGTGATAGGTGCATGCCCGTGTGTCATATCATTGACTCGACAAATCTGGAAGCTATGCATGATTCGCAAAGCCTTCCCTTTCATCATGCTTTGCCATGGTGGAGCAATCTTTGTCGAGAAACTCTTTTTTTTTTATTTGGCCGGAATTCTTTACAATTGGTGCAGATATGGGGATTTCTTCAGATTCGGGAGATATATTCAATGTATCTGACATTGATTTGAGCACCTGTGATGAATACCTGCAATTTATTCAGACAAAGATGGAGTCCATGACATGATTACTTGATTTTTATCACCAAAATCTACATATAAAGCTTGTTGCCCTAAAATTTGAGGTTTTGCTTGCATGCAAAGCAAGAAAAAATATTATTTAATTCACCAGAGCACTTATACCAACATGCAAATAATTGTCACAACAAAAATCAAGCCATTCCAACCCTAGGCGCCAAACTTTGAAGCTTTCCGGCAATGAAAAACACTTTTTGATGCAAAAATCCTCCTTCCTTGGGCACCAAAAATGTCCTTCGCAATCCTCTGCTAAAAGAATTAATTACATCTTCATTATGGCATCCCATGCTTATATAACTCCCAACATTCTATTTTTAATAATTGTCCCTCATATTCTTGGCAATTAATTAATAATCAATGATGTTTGTTCACCCAAATTGGGCGCCTTTATTTTTGCATCTTTCTGGCTGCCATTAAATAAATAAATTTATTTATTTTTAGAATGCTACCTTCAATTCACTTTGGCTTGTCTTCATACATTGACTTTCCTTCTATTTATGGTGCTAAAATTGGGTGAATAAACATTAATAAATATTATTAAATGCATTGTTATTCACCCAAGGTGGGTCACACTTTTTGGCAAAGGTGAATTTGAAAATAAGAAGTCAACTTCGATGGGAAATTTCATCCTTCACTGCAGCTCTAAAAATCCCTTCTTCCACTTAAGTGATTTGAATTTCATAATGGGAATTTTTACCTGCCCGAGGCGGTAGGAAATTCTGCCGGTGCTTTGAGTGATTTTTCTTTTATAATGGGAATTTTACCCCTGAGGTAGATAAGAAATCCCCGCTTGAATGCCACCTCTAATATTCCCATTGCAGCTTAAGTGACTTTGACTTCATGGGAAAAATTACCCTGCTAGGCAAGTAAGAAATTCCCACTGCTTTGCCACTGCCAAAATTCCCACTGGTAGCTTAAAGTCTTCCTTAAAAAAATGCAACTTGCATGAAAGATAACTCTTTTCCAAAAGTGTGACTTGCATTGTGACTTCTACCTTTAAAATTGCGTGAGAATTCGTCACTTAGGGCAGCATGGAAATTGGATGCGGAAGGCAACCTTGAAAATTGTGACTAGCATAAAAACAACATTTCTTTCCTTTTTTGGATTTTTGGTGAAGAAAACACAAGCATGGAATAAAATTTGCCATTTTTGGAAAGGGTCCGGGAAGATGTAGTAGCAAAAACTTGCATGTCTTAGTAACTTTCATTCCGTGGCTCCATTTTAGGTTTTGTTTTCTCTAAAAGTGCATATCTTCTCGAGCTCTACACATTGATGGCAATATTTTTCTTATTTTCATAAAATCCATTTATTCCAAAAAATGTGACTTGCCTAGGAGAGGCTTTTTGTGCATGACTTCATCTTTTTGACCAGAAGCTTGATTTCGAGGTGATTCCTTCTAGTGCGACAACCATAGATGATCTCAGATATCGTAGGAAAGAAAACAAACTATACTAGCAAAATAATTGACCTAGGGGAATTTCACAGAGAAACCGAGGAGAAAACCGAAGAAAAATGCAAAAGAAATAAATAAAAGTGAAAAATGTTGCCAGAAGTTGCAGACAATGCCCTGAATTCATTCCTGGTGAAAACCCTAATGAGATGAGTGAATAATGGCATGCAAAATCGCAACAAGACTCAACTAGAGCACAATTTACTTCAAACGGGGCACTATTTATTTAATAAATAATTAAATAAAAATTTCCTGCAGACAAAACTTGGCGAAGGGATAAAACGAGTTTGGGCATCTAGGTATTTGTCGAAATTGGCTCATATGATACATTGGGAATATCCTAACATAATACGAGATATCTTGTGGTAATAAAAACACAAAAAGACTGTTATTTTTAAAAGAACGATTTTTTTCAAATGGGTAGTCCTAGATTTCGGGGTGAAATCGGGGACACAGCAACAGATCGAGGTATTGAAGATATTTTGGCATCTTGCATTTGAGGCCGATGATACGATCTTGTTCTGCTGGTAGTTTCTGCAACAAAGCAATATAAATTGCAAGAAATTTTGAAACACATACAAGTTTTATATAATTAATTACATTTATTTTCAAATTTTTTGAAACATATATACATCATAAATTAAAATACCTGTGATTAATGCCTATGGTATTTTGGATGATTGGGTTTGAGGGTTTATGGAACTCCTCATCTTTTTAGCATGTGGAGGGGTGTCCTCCTCTATTTGTTGATTGTCAAAAATAGTAACAGAATCTCCGAACACGGTAGTAAGTGACCTCTGATAGCAACATCCCTTCATGATGCAGCCGCAACTGCCACCTTCTGTTATAATTTAACAATAAACTGTTAATTCATTTAAAATATTAATTTTAAAAGATAAATATTACAATATGAAAAATAATAATTAAAAACCATCTAATAACAAATTGGGACTCACCTCTTGCTCTTCAATTGTTAGTGTTATATTCAAAGCCTGTAGCTTTGAATGCATTGTTGTTGGAGGAGAGGTGCCGCATAAATTATATAGAGACTCATAATATAAACCAAGAATAAAATTTGTTGAGCTGATGGTAACATTCTCATTCAAATGAATATTTTCCAAATCAACTCTTATCCTGGAGGATAAGTAGTTGCACCAGTCAAATTTCTACCCACATAAGGTATGAACAATATACGCTAAATCCCACCAAGGAATATCCGTATATCGACCTTGTAAAATAATTTTGGCCTGGAAGAAGCGCACTGATGACTTGCAGAAATGGGTGACTGAAATCCTTGAGTTGAATCCCTCTTTTTGAAGGGTTTTGGGAAGTCTGTAATTGTCAATACAACAAAGAGAAAAATTTTGTTAGTAAATTTTAAACATAAAAAACTTTGTTAAATTTAAAATAATGAAAATGTAATGTTGTAAAATAGAAAATAAACTTACAAGCAATAGAAAGTTGTAATTACATCAATAGAAAACTTAAAATTAGACTCCAAATACTTACATTCTTCATTCGATAAAACAACCTTAATCATAACAGGACCCACACCTTTGTGTGGTAGTCTGTGAGACACTCAATGTCATTAGGTGACGTTTCAAATGACTCGCATGAGATGGGAGTGTATAATGAAATGTGAAAGTGGAAGTGTCATAGTTGAGTAGAAGATTGTTAAGTGATTTGTGGTCTATCTTAAATTGGGGCATATATAGTAGCCCTATGAAACTGGTTGCTTCAATCCATTAGGAAAACATACTAGGATCCTCTAGAAATTTGTACTGATTGAGGAAATACTAGGCTCTTGTACGAAAACTTCTTCATATTTTTGTTGACGCAACTGGGCTCTTCGGCTCTCTAGAAGTGTTCTTTCTTCTTGGAATTTTTTCAAATTGTTTTAAAAATTCCTAGTTGTAGTTGTGCTTTGGCATTCTGGAATCTGTATTCTTCCTTTTTGTATGTCCTTTGGTGTTATGTAATCCAGATTATTCCTTTTTATATGTCCTTTTCTATTCAAGTTTCGTCTTTACAATTTTTCATTGTATGCTTCTCTTTATTGGGTGGAGTTAAAATGACTTCCTTCGTGTATTTATAAAGCAGCGAAGGTGGTGACATCAACCTTTATGGCACCGGTCGTTAGTATTAAATGTGTTATCATTCGACAACATTAAATGTGCTACCAACCGACAACATGGAGAATGCTACTGATCGATAGCATATAGAATGTTACCGACCGACAATGTGTAAAATTCCACCATCTGGTAGCATGCTATATACTCTTGGGCAACAACATTTTGCATGCCACCTTGGTAGGTAACATTCTACATACTTCAGGTCGGTATCATTTTGCATGCTATCGGTCGGTATCATTTTACATGCTTTTGACCGGTAGTATTTTGCATGTTACGAGATGGTAGCATGCAGAATTCTACCCTCCGATAACATTTTTTACAGTGTCGGCCGGGGTCATTCTGCATGTATGTTGTCGTTTGGTAGCATTCTTTATGCATCTGCGGCACGTAGCATTCTCGCACACTACCGGCTAGTAACATGGATCCTGCTACGGTCGGTAGCATACAGGATGCTACCGACTAGTAGCATATAGAATGCTACTGGTTGGTAGCGTTTACGGTGCTCCCTTCCCATGTCATATCTTATTTATGCCACATCATAAGGCCAATGGATAAGGCCCTACCATTCCCACAATCATGTTAAAAAATTACTTGCCGCATGAAACTACTTTTCCTGCAATTCGCCATACATGCGAAAGTGGTTTTACCAATATTCGCCAAATATTTTCTAAGGCTTTTTTGGAGGGACCCTTAAAATTTTCCCTGGATGAAAATAAAATACCAAAAAAGAATTTGTAATGACTATGAATTAAAGTATAAAAATGTTTATAGATGCTCTTGCCAACCATTATACGTAACAAACCAATAAGAGTGATGAAGTACTTATGGCCTATCATACAACACTTTGCCTCTTGTCCATTATGCTAATAAAGTTAATGTTATCCACCTATTGATTTACTCATTGGTATAATACCAAATGAGAGAATACAATGATCTTATTAAATTTTAATACCATGATATCCCTACTCGAAACTCTTGTGATATGTCTTTGTTCCTATGTTCTTTCATTGATTTAAATACCACACACATTGTAATGATTAGGGAAAAATTTAAGATCCCCTACCAAAACCCTCGTATTTTGTTTGGAAAATATGAGAAAACGTGTTTTGAATTCATGGTGAATAACAACAAAATTTGTATAGTAATGTGGTGAAATCAAAATTGTGAACCATGGAAAGTTAGTAAAATGTGATGAATGGTATGGATGAATGTTTGAAGCTGGTAAATATGTAGATGAGTGTATGTATGGCCACTACCAACCATCGAAAAAACCAAAGCGTGTTTGTGGAAATCCACATGGTCGCTCAAAAATAGTAATTAATAGCTTGTTGTTATGTTTTATCGACTACATGCAAATGTAGTCGGCCATTTGTAAGCTTGTGGTTGGCCTAATGCACATACAACCAATTTGGATGCATATGTAGCCAATTGATACCACATCACACATGTGTGCTCGACCAACCAAGTGCCACCACATAACAAATACTTTATTTTTATTGTTATCAACATTCTTTTCTACACAATCATACTCATCCCCCTCCGTACCTATCTATATAAACCTCAATTGCCATATACCCCAATTTTTTTATAAAATTTTTATGGAAACCTTTTTGTATCTACGGTTTTATCTATGTAGCCAACATAAAGAGATGAATTTTCATGAAGCCATCACAGAGACACCAAGATGAATATTGTTTTGAATCCCAAATTATACATGCTTTGGACACCATTAAGGCCAGTCTAGGTTCTAATTATCTCAATATTTGAAGCCATGCCCATTTTTTTAAAATAACTTTAGTCTTCATCAACGACCTACTCAAATTAAATCCTAATGAGTGGGATGCAATGTTGATGGGGGTTATCTTCATTAGGTGTGCACATAAGATAAATTTGGATGTCATACTTGAAAATTTAGAATTAAGTGGACATGACTTGTCATTGCGTTCCTTTTTCAAGGATCTCTCACATGGATTCTGTTATCGCTAAAAAATAACACCCTCTGATTTTTCATGAATGTATGGATGAGCAATTTTGTTTTTGGGTAACATGGGATTGTCTCCAAGTTGTGGGACTTGTTACTTGAGATAAACCTCCCAGAGAAGGTTGGTTCCTCTACCTATTCCTAATGTTAAACTAATCCTAGGGAAGGAAATGAAACTATCCAATCCTAATCTAATAATCCAAGGACCAAAGAGAGAGGGAAATACACAAAAATGGAAATCCTAAGCTAAATAGAGGTGATAAAACCAAGAAAAGGGGAAATACACTCTTAGATGAGTGGAAATGGGAGGAAAATGAGGGAGGGGAGGGTAAACATGAGTACCACAGTCCCAAGCAACATTCAAAATATCATTCCCATGGAGCATAATAGAAATATACCATGTAATAAGAGAATATACAAGAACAATATACAATAGGTAGATGGAGAGGCAAGATAATGCAATAAGAACAAGCTAGGGAAAAAGATAGCCACAAAACATGATTTTATTTTATTTATAAGGATGCATAGTCCATTACAATGAAGGAAGAAGGCACAAAACCATTACAAAGATCCAAATATGAGGCCTGTAACTCAAAATACACATGCAACACTTGTAGAAGGATGCACTAACATTATAAGAGGGTCCAACCTTTACAAATGATCACCCTTTTACAATTTATAGAAAATGGGAGAGAGTGAGAGGAGGGAAAAGAGATGGAAACTTGAATTTTTTCTTCCAACCAAAAATAACATGCATTAAATGTTTGAAAATAGGCATGGGAACCCTTCCAAGACCATTCCCCCATGATAATTTTCTTGTAGGAGAAGGAATGGGCACCATACCTCATCAAATGTGGTGGTTGAGCTACTGCAACTGCATATTTTAATGTTATATTGTATTTTTTTTTTTTCACCCACCTATCCTAACCTAAATTAACAAATCAAGTTTATGTGGTGTAGTACATGATGAGACATTTCCAACGGTACCAAGTTTGTGAAATTTGGAGTTATAGGATGAAGTTATGGCCCTCGACGACGTTCATGGGCTTGAGGAGGTTGATGGGATTCCTGCGATACTATACTATGATCTGCATTTATCCATTTGTTCCATGTGCGAGACGGATTAGTCGATCAGATAACTCATGACTCGGTGTAGCTATTCCTTGTGTTCTCACAATCCACTTTAACCGCTTCACCCACATCTTCCATTCCCCGCAACACTTGCTGAAATATCCCTTGTGGGATATTACTTAAAAATGCACAAAATATAGAACTTGTAGCAAGGTAAAATATTGATTTTTAATGAAAACATCCAACTAGGACAATGAATGGTATTAAATTGATATTACACAAAATATTTGTCCACAATGCATGAAATTACAAGGGAAGCTTACAATAATAATAATAGACACTATGCAGACATTTTATGGAATAATGTATTGCTGCCCGACAAGGTACAGAAGCCCTAGGCGGCTAGTCCACTTCAGAGGTCCGTGACCCTCTTGATACAAAAGCAAAATAAGGGTCTTTGAAAACAACAAGGTAGGTATAGGGAATAACACGGCCACCTACAGATCTGACACGGCTGACTGGAAGAACCCCCAAATAGAGGCTGCAGTCGCCACATTTGGAATGGAGTCGGGAAATGAGGGAGGCACCTTCCACATGCTGTCATGCCCAGCCTAGATGGATGCCGTGAGTTGGATCTAGATCCCCTCGATTGTCTTCCTGAAAACCCCAAGAATCCTCAAAACCCTTCCTCTGACCCTCTGGAAATATCTCTATAGCACGACCCAGAAAAATGGCTCCAAAATGACAAACTAGGGTAGATCTTTCACTACCGAAGAATGCCCTGCTAGCTAGGGATGGGTCTCTCACCACTGAAGCTAGGGTCCCTATGGGATTTGAATCCAAAAGAATGTAGAATGTATATGAAGGAGGCTAAGAATGTATATGACAAAAGTCCCTTTTCCTCCTTTCCCATCTCCATATATACCTATCCTTGGTAAATGAGCCCCACAACCCTAGCGCATTTCATTCCATGGAGGGGCCACTAATGTAAAAGTATCTATAATTACTTTCTCCCCTTTTTGAGTCGTTGAGTCCAAAAGTGACCCCCGAACACCAAACTGAGACATTAAAACCACGGGGCCCCTTTCGCAAGCTTCCAGTGTCCATAACCCCCTTGGGTCTGACCACGTTTTGGGTCCGACTTGGCCCTTGGGCCATTTGGCTTAGGAAGAAGGGGCATTACAGAAAGGGGACATTATAGTCCTCCCTTCCCAAAATTTGCTTGTCCTCAAGCAAATGCAAATTAGGATGCTACAAAATCTGCTCCCCCTCCCAAGTAGCATCCTCAAGTGGCAGTCCCTTCCATCGCACCAAATACTCGGTGATTGCTCTACTCCTGAGCCCCCTCCGTCTCATTTCAATAATGGCTTCCGGTTCCAGCACCAACTTCCCTTCCTCATCTAGTGGCGGTAGCTCTGTAGAGGGTACAATATGCGGGCCGAGTGCCTTCTTAAGGCATGAAACATGGAAGACATTATGTATCCTACTGTGCTCCGGTAGCTCTAGCTCATATGCCACTGTCCCGACTTGACGAACTACTCAGTATGGACCATAAAATTGTGGTTTCAATTTCTCTACACCCTTCTGCTTTAGTGAGGACTGCCTATATGGCTGTAAATGTAGGAACACTAGATCCCCACCTCAAAAGACCTCTCTGTCCTGTGCCGATCTGCGTATACCTTCTGTTTATTCTATTCCTTCTGGAGATTCTCTTTGAGAGCCTTCAGAATGTCCTGGTTCTCCTGTAACCAATCTCGAGCTTTGGGAGCTTGGCTATCTGGTAATACCAAATCTACAAATGTCCTAGCGTCGTACCCATACAGAGCTCGGAAAGGGGTCATACCTATGCTCATCTGGTAGGTGGTATTGTAGCAATACTCGCCCATGTGTAACCATTTAATCCATGCCCGTTGGTGTCCTGTTACATAACTCCGCAAATAGCCTTCTATCCACTTATTGACTATCTCTGTCTACCCATCAGTCTATGGATGGTAGCTAGTGCTAGGGGTCAATTTTGTACCTGCTAGTCAGAAGGTCTCCTGCCAAAAGGTGCTCATGAAGATCTTGTCTCTGTCACTGACAATGTTCTTAGGCAACCCATGTAGCCTAAAAATACCGGTGTAGAAGATCCAGGCCACATCCACTGCCTCGTGCCCCTTGGGTAGGGAAAATAAATGAGCATACTTGGTTAACCGATCGACTACAACATAAATGCAGCTATGCCCATGTACCAAGGGAAGCCCAGTGATAAAGTCCATGGATATGCTTTCCCATTTTCTTTGGGAATGGGGAGAGGTTTTGAAGTAATCCTGGGAAAGAATGCTTGGATTTTGTTTGCTGGCAAACCATACACTCCTTGACATGATTAAGGACATTGTCCTTCATTCCCTTCCATGAAAATATTTCCCTGATGAACCTGTATGTTTTGAAATACCCAGGATGTCCAGCTAGGGGTGTATCATGTACTGCACGAAGGATCTTCTCCTTCATTTTGGATCCTAGTACAAGGAAAATTCTATCCTTGTAGAAAATGAGATCATCTACTACTTTGTATCGGTCATCCTGTATACTACCATCCATGATCTCACAGGTAAACTAGTTTTTGGAGTACTCAACAAGTATATGAGCCTTCCAATCCGCTGAAATCTCAGACATAGAACTAAGCATAGTAGTGAGGTAAGGCCTCCTAGATAAGGTGTCAGCAATGATATTATTCTTACCTCTAGTGTACTCTATGTCAAATTCATAGGTTTGCACCTTATTCACCTATCTTTCTTTGGTGATCGTTGAGCTCTTCTTGTCCTAGGAAGAAGCTCAAATTTTTGTGATCTGTATGAACCATGAATTTTTTACCCACAAAGTCTTATCGAACTTGGCCAAGACATGCATGATGGCCAACATCTCCATTTCGTAAATAGAATACCCTCTCTCCACGGGTTTCAACTTCGATTCTCATAGGCGATGGGATGCTTGTCCGCATGAGAAGCTGCTCCAAAATCTTCTCTGATGCATCACACTCTAGAATGAATGGGTGGGAGAAGTGGTAATGCGCGAGTATTGGACATGAACTCATCACCTCCTTGAGGTGATCAAAAAATTGTTGTGTTGCGAATGTCCAAGAAAAATCCCCTTCTTGGTCAAATCGATCAATGGAGTAGCCAATTGAGAGAAATTCTTCACGAACCTCGGTAGTATGTGTGACCCCACGAATCCTCTCAATTGTGTCGGTGTCCTAGATGGTGGCCAATCTAGGATTGCCCATATTTCCCTCTTTCCACCTTCACTGTACCCCCACCAATTACATATCCCAAGTAAAGAAGCTTGGTCATGCCTTGAACTTGCACTTAGAGGCTTTCGCATATAATGGATTAGCTTCTAATATCACCCAGGTGCTTGATATGGTCCTCCCATGTCCTGTTGTAGACTAAAATATCATCAAAGAAAACCAATACAAACTTTCACAAGTGGCGGTTGAACACATGATTCATGCAAGACTGGAATGTAGCTGGAGCATTAGACAATCCAAAAGGCATCACCAAGAATTCAAAGTGACCGTAATGGCATCTAAACGCTATCTTATGCACATCCTGCTCCCTGACTTTGATTTGATGATATCCAGAACGTAAATCTATTTTCGAAAAATATATTGCACCATGTAGTTCATCCAACAACTCATCAATGCATGGTATGGGATACTTGTTCTTTATTATCTTCTTATTTAAGGCCCATCCTTCTTCTTCACCAAAACCACCAAAGAAGTAAAAGGGCTAGAACTAGGTCTAATATGCCCCATATCCATGAGCTCCTATATAGTCTTCTCAATCTCATCCTTAAACCATTTGGGGTGATGGTAAGGAGAAGTGACCACCGGTTTAGCATCCTCGAGCTCAATTACATGGTCAAATCCCCTATCGGAGGTATGCGGAGGTATGTCACCAAACACAACATTGTGTTTGTCCAATAGAGGCCTATATATCCACATGGTACTACTTTTGGCCCTCTTCGATTCCTTGTTCGAAACCAAACAATATATTTCCCAATCCACCTCATCATGCCTATAGATCCTCTCGATCCTCTTGGCCGTAACAAACCAGGGTGCCCCCGAAGATAAGCCCCTCAAGATCACATTCCTCCCTTCGGACTTAAACTTTAGCTCCATCATCTGGAAGTTAGTTTGAAATTCACCAAGGGAATGGAGCCACTGTACCCCAAGCACTATGTTGGTCTCTCCAATTCCAACAATATAGAAATCATTGGTAACTGTATAGTTACCCATCACGATGCTCAATTGGGGAACCCATCGTGTGCATCTCATAGACTCTCCATTGGCTACAACCATGTTGAAGCCCTCAAATTCCTCTGTCTGTAACCCCTACCTCTCAACCAAAGAGGCATCAATAAAGTTGTGGGTTGCCCCACTATCAATGAGCACCACCACTTGTTGTCCCTCAAAACTCCCATAACTCTTAGTGCCTTGTACATTGGGAGTCTTGGACAATGTGGTGATAGTCTCCTGGGGGAAGGTCTCGCTATCTTGCTCCACACCCACACCATCTGATGCCTCATCATCATCATCCTCCAATGGTTGTGTGTTCAACTCTTCGTCACCATCACTCTCCTCGAAGACCTCTATGTATTGGGCCCTCCCTCGACCCTTGCAATCGTGTCCTAGGACCCAAGGTGCATGGTAATCAAAACATAGTTTCTTTCACCTTAATTCCTCACTGTCCTCACTAGCTATGAATGGTCTTCAGGCTGTATCCTTCCTAGGTGGCGGTGCCTTCAACTCCGAACCACTGGTTCTTGAAGGGAAACCCTTAGGCTGCACTTGAGGTGGAAACCTCGACTTAGGAGTGGATAGCTCTAGGTCACGAGCTCTCCTAATAGCCTCATGTAACGAAGAAGGCTCAAATGCCCTCACAAATCCAGCGAGAGCGTCTATCAAACCTGCTATGAATAGGGAAATCAGCCTCATCTCTGTAATATCAGGTACCATGACCGATAGTCTCTAAAAATTGATGATATAATGATCCATGGAACCGAGTCTATCTCAGATGAGTTAGCTCTCTAAAATACCCGTCGGGGTCCCTCTTATCAAATCTACTCACTAGCCTCTTTGTGAACTCTGCATAAGTTGTGATGTATATGTGTCCTTGTGTAATCAACCCATGATGCCACCAATCATGAGCGTCTCCCTCTAGATGTAGGATTGCAAACTTAATTGCATCTTCCTCCCACATTGGATTCAGGTCGAAGTATGTCTTCAACTTCTACACCCAAGACTGTGTAGTACACTTCTTAGAACCGTCGAAATGTGGAATAGAAATCTGTCCCAACCTCCTTTGCATCTCTGGTACTTGTGCCTGGTAATCTCTCCTAGGCCTATTGCCAATATTCATTTTGCAATATTCTGGAATGACATGTTGTCACGAAAGCCATCACTTAAAGTCTGGTATCTTTCCCAACAAGATTCCTCATCTACAACATCCCCTAGCTGCCGTACCTATGAAACTTCCGAGATCCTTCAAGAAAGAAGGTTCATGAGATCCCAGAGGCCTAGTAGAAGAATGGGGGACCATTGTCCGAATGTCCACCCTCATCTCCTTGACCATATTGTCCCATGTTGTTATTTTCTCCTCTTTCCACATGAGTATCGGTGCTTTCTGTGCTAATCTCCCGGTGAGTGGCTGAAATAGAGATTGGTGGTCTCTCTATCGCTTTACCATGTTGGTGAACAATTGTTTCATCAGCTCCAACCCTATATCCTCACTGTCTTTTTCCCCCATATTTCAATCCCAACAGGATAGAGAAACAGTTGCTCAGATACCACTGAAATATCCCTTGTGGGATATTACTAAAAAAATGCACAAAATATAGAACTTGTAGCAAGGTAAAATACTGATTTTTAATGAAAATGTCCAACTAGGACAGCGAATGGTATTAAATTGATATTACACAAAATATTTGTCCACAATGCATGAAATTACAAGGGAAGCTTACAATAATAATAATAGACACTATGCAGACATTTTATGGAATAATGTATTGCTTCTCGACAAGGCATGAAGCCCTAGGTGGCTAGTCCACTTCAGAGGTCCATGACCCTCTTGATACAAAAACAAAATAAGGGTCTTTGAAAACAACAAGGAAGGTATAGGGAATAACACAACCACCTATATATATGACACGGATAGATGGAAGAACCCCAAATAGAGGCTGCAGTCACCACGTTTGGAATGGAGTTAGGAAATGAGGGAGGCACCTTCCACGTGCTATCATGCCCAGCCTAGATGGTTGTCGTGAGTCAGATCTAGAGCCCCTCTAACTATCTTCCCGAAATCCCCAAGAATCCTCAAAACCCTTCCTCTATCCCTCTGGAAATATCTCTATAGCACGACCCATAAAAATGGCTCCAAAATGACAGACTAAGGTAGATATTTCACTATTGAAGAATGTACTGCAAGCTAGGGACGAGTCTCTCACCACCGAAGCTAGGGTCCATGTGGGATTTGACTCCACAAGTTGTAGAAATGCAATAGCAGCAGCTACACGTGAAGGAGGCTAAAAATGTATATGACAAAAGTCCCTTTTCCTCCTTTCCCATCTCCATATATACCTGTCCTTAGTAAACAAGCCCCCACAACCCTAGCGCATTTCATTCCATGGAGGGGCCACTAATATAAAAGTATCTATAATTACTTTCTCCCCTTTTTGAGTCACCGAGTCCAAAAGTGACCCCCAAATGCCAAACTGAGACATTAAAACCATGGGGCCCCTTCGCAAGCTTCTAGCATCCACAACCCCCTTGGGTCTGACCACATTTTGGGTCCAACTTGGCCCTTGGGCCATTTGGCTTAGGAAGAAGGGGCACCATAGAAATGGGACATTACATCACCACTTAGTTCTAAGTTTCGTTTAGTCGGTCGTTGTGGTGATTGAAGAACTTACGCCCGATGGAAGTATTCCTTGATTCTGCCGAGACCCACTTTTCCCGCAACACCTGTCTTTGCTCCATTCATTAGTCAATCGGTGATCCGAGAGGAACACAATAACTATTCTCGTTGGTTCTACAGTACCGCATCACCCACTTTATCCACACTTCACCCCCTTTATGCTTGCGGCCGAATCGCTTATACGGAGAACACAAAGCCCGAGGGAATCATTACACATGTTCTAAAAAGACTTGATTTATCTCGCATCTTAGTCATAAAACCCCTCGTGCATGTAGTGCCCACTTCCCTTTGGCACCTTTTGATCATTGTTGATTTCATTATGGACATTATTATGATTTTGATTTAGTATGATGTTAGATGTTGGACCACAAATTATTGTTGATCTTGATGTAGTTATGATGCATGATGATTATTAGAGACACTTCATATGTGGATGATGATATACTATTTGACATGGATATATATTATGAATGTTGTTCGGGCATGTGATTGTTGGATATTGTGAGTAGACTTTGAAAATGGACATTATATGATGATGATATAGTTGTTGACATAATTATAAGTGATATTGTTGATTTCCTTGATGTTGTTGTGATTCATATGTATGGATGATTTTGTGATTATATTTATATCATGTTGGATGTTCTGATATGGCCATGAGGCCGAATGAGGTATTTATGTTTTGTAGGTTAAAATATCACAACAAACATCGGGGATTGGAGACCAACCACATTGGAATTCTAGATGAATTCAATACGGTCACCATGGCAACTTGTTTTATTGTGTTGTGTTTGTTTATTGCTAGTGATTCTCATAGGGGATCGCCTTTAAATGTGACCATGGGTTTAGTGTATTTTATTAATGTGGTTCCTTTTTATTATTGTTTGTATGTGTTTTATTAGTAAGGTGTCCCTTTCTTTTATTTAATTTAGTTGTGGATAATTAATGTGAGAAAACATATGGTTAAAAGTTAATTAATTAAATTTGATATAAGAAAGTAATAATGAAAGTTGTTGGCTCTTTGTATTAAATATGTAAGAGATGTGTAAGTACGTGGAAGAGTTGTGTAAGTTAGATTTTGGAGTATGAAACACTCCAACTCCTTGGAAACTCGAATTTGTCCTTGGGGGCTGTTTTTGGAGGTTTGTGGGACAAGTAAAACTTGTCCCATACCTCTTAATTTAATTTACCAACCATACCTATGGTTGGAAAGTTGATTTTGTCCTTTTTAATGTATTTTATTAATCATGTTGCATGTTTTATTGCACTCTTCTTACAGTTTATTAAATTCAGTCCTTTGGAGTATGGGCTTTTTGGAGTGTGTAAGTAAATTTGTCATAATTTCATCCACCTCTTTATTGTGATTGAGAGAATGAAATTTTTGTATTTGGTGTTGGAGTTGAGGATGTGTGATGTGGCATCCTACATGGATCCACATCATCCTCTTCTCTTACCTCTTCTATAAAATTCAAACTCTTTGCTTGTTGTGGGTTGTTGAATCATTTTGCATGCTTCCTTAGGGCAATTTTTCTTGTGTTTGGAGCTATTGATTTTGGAAGGAGTTTTGAGAACTTTTCATGATTGTTGGTTACTAATTTTGGGATTGTGTTTTTGGATTTGAAGCTTGCTATTTGGAAACAAAAGCTACCATGGAGAGGTAGGAGCTTAGCTCTTCTTTTATGTTGTTATTTATTTTTGTGTTTGTGTGAATGGTGTATGTTTTGTGTATTTGTTGGCTATTTGGGTAGACTGCCATAGGAATGGTGTAGGAGAAGGCTATGGGGAATCCATGTGGGGGGGTGCATAAGGGAATGCGGTGGCATCAGTTTTATTTTGGAGGAGTTTGGGTTTGGGATCCACCATGGAGAAGAAATAGCTTGCATTTCTTACTTGTGGGTGGCATAAGGAAATATTTGGGGAGCATAAAGAGGGATTGTGGGGGGCATAAGGATATGTGTGGTGAATTTTATTGGCGGTTTGTTACAGGTGGATACCCAATTCCCATTGGGAGGCATAAGCATCTTCCCCATAGTCCTTGCTCCTTTGGTGTGCATGATAAAGCCTTATTTCTATTTAAATGTTTTCAATGTAGTTCAAACTGATGTCTTGTGTTGAACCGTGTTTTAATTTGAAATGTGCATGTTGAAAGATTGTTGTGTGTATGTTTTTTGGAAGCCTGTTGTTGCCATGGGTTGATATCCATTTCTTATTGCATTGTGGTTGGGGCTCGGGGGCCAATGATGAATGATGGATTCTCCTTTCATTGGATGTCTTGGTTGGGTGGAGAGCGTTTCCTTTCCCCCACTTTTGTTGTGATCGAATTGGAAGAAAAAGGAAACTTGCATGTTGCTATTCTAGAGCAAAGGAAAATGCAGTTTTTGAGTACCTTGTGAAACAAATCATTTGTAACCTTTCCCACTTTGAAGTGGATGATATTGTAATGTATTTTGTGAAGGGAAGATGTTTGTAATTGGTTATGAAAGTTACTTATTCGAAATGTGAAAGATATTTGTATTCTATTTTGTACATTTGAAAGAAAGAAAGTGAAATCTGCTAATTGCATTCAAGGAATGGAAGAATGTAAAGATGTATTTCTTTTAGAATTAATAAAGGATTGCAAGACCTTTCCTCATTTGCATTGTTGATTCAAATTGGAATATCAGATTGTGATTGAAATCCTGTTTAGAAAAATGGAAAAAGAAGAAATACGTATGAAGGAATTATATTACTTTGTCTCTTTTGGAAATATATTAAATTGGAAACTAGACTTTACAATTTAGCTTTTAAATGATTTTTTTATAAAAACTAAATGCCTTGGACTAGAATAGAAATTAATTTCCACACTTGAATGATGAAATTGATAAACAATTTTTCTAGAAATGGATCTCTGTTGTAAATTTAAAACTGGAAAATATTTTAATTAAAATGCACAGTTCGAGCCTACACATAATAATCAACTTTGAAAAAATAAAAATTTAGCATGCTATAATATCAAGGAACTCAAATTTGACAAAAACACTTAAGGAAATAATTTAAAACATTGCAAAATTGGGCCCAAACTTTTCACGGCCGCTTTTTTGTCAATTGATGGAAAAATCCAAAATTAGAATCAATAAAGTAAATTCACCTTCCTAAAACATCCTAAATCCTTGATAGAATAATCCTCCATGTTTGTTGGGCATGTTGAGTGAAGGAGAAGATCAAATTGAACCAAATCTATAAGTTAAATAGTTATCAATTGGCTTTTTAAAATCCTGCGAGCCGTTTTCTTAAAATTGACCACTTAAACTTTATCAAAATCTAAAATTTATGATTCTGAGAAAAGAGAGCATTGAGAGCTTTCCAAAATTTCCTTGTTTTCCCAAAACCAAGATTTCTATCAAATGTTATGGCCTTCTGAAGTTTTCTTCACTGACATTAAAATTTTGGGAAAAATTTCCTTGGCGGACTGTGGCCCAAAATTTTCCCTTGGGACTTAATAAAAAATTTGGGAAAATTTTTAATATTTTCTCTGCCATCACTGCCCGCAACAATCGAAGTCAGTCATGTGTCCTCATGAGGCAAATGGCGGTGGCGCAACATAAAATTATTCCTTGGTACCTTTTTAAAAATTTTTGGAAAATTTTACCATTTTCCTCCGCCGGTCCGCAATCCCGCATCCATCGGGTATTGCCACGTGGCAGCATGGGGTGATAGCGGGGTCTGAAGGCGGAACCCTTGCGACTTTATTGTTTTTTTGAAATTTTTTTTTGGAAGTTTTGGAGTTTACCTCCGCGCCCCGCACTCACGCCCTCACCCCTGGTGAGACCTTTCCGCAAATTCTGGACCCGCGCATGCCATTTACCTCTTTTCCTTCCCTTTGGCAATTTTGCCAACTAATCCCACCACCCCGCCTGTCCCTCTCTTTCTCCCCCACTTCGGCTCGTTGAGCACCATGTGTCCTTGGCGGACCCGCGGACGTGTGTGGGCGCTAAATGGCATTTCTCCCCCTTCGGTGAATGTCTCCAACTTTCTCCCACGCCCACCCCTCCCTCATCCTCTCCCCACCTCGGCTTAGAGCCCGACACATGTCATTGGAGGACCCACAAAGGTGCGGGAGAAATGTGCACTTTGCACCCGTTTAGGAAAAATTTCCAAACACCGCCCCGCGACCTACCAACCCAAAAAAAGTTCTTTTCGCCCGCTCGACAATTGTCCCTTTTGGGAAATTTTTCACCCCAAGGCCCGCCGGCACATAATCGGAGTTTTTAAAGGAGTTAGGAGGAATTATTTATATTGTTGGAAAGGTGAGAAAATTTCCTATCCAATGGGAATGATTTAGGGAAATTTTGAATGCATTAAGCATGAGAAAAATCAAGTTGAAACTCTGAACTTGTTAAAGAGTGGGTATGAGGATAAATTACCCCTCGAACTTAACCGAAACTTCTAACCTAGAATTTGGACCTTGTGACCTCTGCTTAATACAAATAAAAGAGAAGTATGTTCTAGTAGATCAAACTTGTTCTGGAACCTGTTAGTGACAACTGTTGTCTTGCTACATGGTTGTTGGTTCCTTTTAACAAAAATAAATTATTCCATAATTTTCCTAACTAACCCTAGGTTGTTTCTTGGGTCTCAAGTGGTTTGTTTTAACGAGCATCACGGTGCGATCGGTGTGTGGAAATGCGGGAACTAGAGGAACATGGGAATTGTTCCGTTTATTTCTCCTAGACCCGATTTAGCCAATTTTGTTTGGTTTTTCCCAATCTTTTGTGAAAATTTCTAAGTGTTTGGACTTTTAAGGTCTATAAAGAGGGAGAGAGATGCCTTGGAATGATTGTTTTTTCCCAAACCATGAAATTTACCCATTCCTTCAAATTTATTCTATGAGGTTCTATTATACTACCTTAGTCCATAGTTGTCAAGTTGGCCAATTTGCAAGGGGTATAAAATTGGGTAATAGATTCATAATAATTTCTTCTTTCAAGACATTGGAGGATCACTTTTCCACTCTTTGTAATTTTGTCGAGTAAATTGGTCAATCAAAAGTTTGGCGACATCATCAAAGTTCCCAAATTGAATTCTTTGAACGCTCCAATTTCACTATATGGGGAACATCTTGATAACTCCCACATGGAGGCAACCAAGAAATAAAAATATTACAAAACCCTACTCAAACAAGTTGGAACTGAAGGGTTTAATGTTTATGATAAATATATTTTGGGTCCTTCTACCATCCATAAATGAATTTTTTGATATATTAAGATACAATATACTATAGGTTAGATTGTTATAAATATCCCATAATGGGTTTTTGTATATAATTTTTGATACTTAGTATTGCAAAGCATGTAATGAACTATTTTTGAATTATTAATTGAAGGGAAAGGGGCCTTGCTAACCCTTTTTAACCTATCCAAAAAATATTAATACTATTTTTGTAACTTTGATGGTGCTTTTAGATTTTTTGATATATGGAAGACAATGTCAAAATCAATAAAAATTATAAATCAAAATAAATATATTGAAATTTCTCAATAATGAATAGAAATATATAAGCTTTACATATAAAATTTGACATGATAATTACTATTTAGATTACATACCAAACTAAAACTTAGGAAGTTGAAATAATGCTCGGGTATCTCATTTCTAATAATTTTCATACTTTGTTGTGTATCTTACATGCATGCATTGTTTTGCATTTTTCCATATGTGTGTTATTTTTGTTTGTCCATCATTTTGCTTAACCGACACATATATTTTTCCACAATGTTTCTCAATTATGTCCAACTTGAGTTGTATTTTTTTCCTTTCTAAGTTTCCAACTACATATTGCACATCTACATTTTGTTGGAGTATCATTACCATTTTCTTGGCTCTATTGGTTCAATGAATGGATATTTAGTTTCCTAGTAAAACTTAAAATACCTTCCAATTTTCCATCTACTTCTCTTCCTTCACTCATATTTCTTAGTATTTTCAATTGAAATTGGTATTTGATGAGTAGAAAAATCTTCTTTTAGTTGCATCTCATCATTACTATTGTCCTCTAGTTTCCTCTTCCTTTTAGTGTAGGATATTATTTATTCCATCTGTTTATTTATGTGGATTATTCCTACACTTTAGGATTTATTTTTCTTACGTGTACTTATTCATAAGAGTTACACTTGGATTTAGTCATAGGAGTTACACTTGGCTATCCTTGTTAGCTAAATGGGTGTCGGCCTTTGTTTTACTATGTCAAGTGTGGGAGTTACAATTTTATCTTGGGCTCTTTGTCCACTTAGCATGGAGTAGTTTCACATTCACACTCCTATATGTACATCTTCATTTGTGAGCTATTCAAGCAATGTATTTTTAGCAATCTTAGTGTTGCTACATATTGAGTTACTTTTTGCATTTTCATGTTTGTTATTTATTTCATTTTTGCAACTACATGTGCATTTGTTTTTCTACTAGAGATCCTAATAGATACTCCGATATGGTATTAGAGCTAGATGGAGAGAACATGTATCCATTTTCAGTATAGTTGTAGGTTCAAATTATTTATTTGGGTGACTAATAGATCGTGTGCAAATATTTCAACTTTTTGTTCATAGAAGCCATTGTGTAAGACATCTTTTACTCGAGCCTTTTCATGTAAAAACTATTGTGCCATTGGATCTAGAAGGTGGAAAAACCATAGGATTGATAGTAAACTCGGTCATAATCTGAGACACATGTTTTTTAGTCAAAATCTATTTTTTTGTCAACCTGGTCAAACTATATAGACCCTATTTTATGCAAATTCCAAGATATGGGTTTTTGTGGGTTTCTCTAACAAATTAGCGGGTTTGTTTTAGTTTTTTTGTTATGAGATACTGTTTTGTAGATATTGGTTCGAGTGCTTCTTTTGCAGTGGTTGCACTTAGAACTCCATCAATGAAATTTTTCTATGTTTTGTTGATTTGCAAAACATTAATGATGCCTCCTTAAAGCATACAATTAGTCTTATCGTGGCCATTACCATGCACATTCAAGCTTCAAGTTACTACAAGGGATTTTTGCATATCCCATTTTATTTGCATCGATTCACACCGTATGAATGGTGGAAAGAGAAGCGATTTTGGGTTTTATTTCAGAAAGCACCCAAAAAATTTCTCGAATCTATTAGATTTTATAGATTGTGAATTTTTTTGTAGAGGGTAATGGTAAAAAAATTGGCTCACTCCCAACTCGATGGCTCAATGACCTACTCTCTAATGGTGTTTAAAACTCCTCCTTACAAACCCGCACAATGAAAAATGGTGATCATACCTTCCTTTCAAAGCTAAAACATTCCATATTCTTCCCTAGAAAATATTCAAAAAAAAACTTTTTGGGAATCTATTAGATTTTAAATATTGTGAACAAATTTTGTAGAGGGTAATGGTAAAACAATCGGCTCACTCCCAACTTGATGGATCAATGACCTACTCTCTAATGGTGTGTAAACCTCCTCCTTACAAACCCGCACAATGAAAAATGGTGATCATAACTTCCTTTCAAAGCTAAAACCGTCCATATTCTTCCTAGAAAAAAAAAAAAAACTTGTTTTTAAATTTGTTTCACATTTAAAGACAAATTTTCTTAAATGAAATGAAAATAGATGTGTATAATCATACTAGTAAAAA
This sequence comes from Taxus wallichiana var. yunnanensis, assembly GCA_018340775.1. Lineage (NCBI taxonomy): Eukaryota > Viridiplantae > Streptophyta > Pinopsida > Cupressales > Taxaceae > Taxus > Taxus wallichiana. Next base: position 859,957,082 of record CM031234.1, read on the forward strand.
CCTAACATTGTGATTGAGGAGGTTTGCCCTTTCGATTATAATGTCTCAGTTACAAGGACATCTTGCTTCAACCCTTAGTGTATTTTTTAATGTTTTAGTGCAATTTAATTAAATGATCTATTAATGATGGGAAATGGTTTCTTTAATATCTTTTGATTGGTAATTAAAATTCAAGTGTCTTCTTCTTCAAAAGTGAATATTTTTCCATTCTCCATATGTTAGTCCTATTTTATTATTAAATGCATTAAAATTATAAAGTACCAAAATGGGGGTTTTGATTGAAGATAATTTCAGAAGGGGTATTGTATGGAAATATTTCTTCTTTGGTATTCATGCATGCATTATTCTCCTCATTGTGAAAAAATCACCTTAGTTAATCTTTTTACATCTTCTTGGATGCATCTCACTTTTACATGCCATCCACATTGTTCCATTTTATTAGTTCTTTGTGACTTGAGACAAAGGAATTTTCTATCTATGGGGGAATTAACCCCCCGCTTGAAATTATTCTTACGATGTGGATTCATGGTCTATTAAACCCCTTAATTACAACACATGGAAGGAGATAGTGAAGTTAAATTTGATGATGAACAACTTCGAAGAGTCACTATTGGTATGAAGCCTCGCTCATAGTTTCATTAAGAAGAAATACATTGGTTTGAGGTAAAATAAGTTGGGTCCCTTTTTTGTATTTTCCTTAACATCTCAAACTACATGTAGTATCACATTGCATATTGCCACATCACCAAAGGAATATTGGGGCATACTTGTAGCGTTGTTTGAGGAGACCACAATTGCTCCACCTTTTATTGTTCATGTAGTTCCCTTTCCTTCTCATCCCCTTATTTTTGATGATATTTTTTCTTATTTACATGAGGATTTGTTGTTATCCTCTTCTCCTAATTCAACTATTTGCAATTATTTATCCTCGTATAGAGGACACACTTGCAGTTCCCCTTATTTGTGATGATATTTTTGGTGATTTGCATGAGGATTTTTTGGTATCCTCTTCTCCTACTTCTCCTATTGTAATTATTTATCCTCTTAGAGAGGAAAAGAGTGTAGGTGGTTTGTTTGAGGCACCTATTACTCATTCTATAGTTTGTAATCTTCCTATTCATTTCATTGATTAAGATGACATGATTCTAGAGGATGTGGCACCTCCACCATCACTTATGGAGATTATGGATGAGGCACCACCACCTACTTCTATGCATTTGAGACCCTCCTTTGATCCTTTGTAGCAGGATCACATATGTCTTCTGGATTCACCTCTTTGAGGAACATTTCTACTAGAATGATTAAGTTAAATATGGAATATATGCCTAATTTGATGCTATTGTAGTAGTAAATAAAATGTAGCAAATTAAAGTAAAAAAGTTAACCCAAGAAAAATAAACAATAAAGTGAAAATCCTAGGTGCAAATACAGGGGTAAGAAGCCTTAGCTAATTCGAAGAGATCCTAGAGGTCTACGTGAACTGAAAAACTAGAAAATACAAAGCATTGGTATCTGTGATGAAGCTGAGAAAATGTAGATCTCGGAGAAATAAGTTGGACCTGGGGTGCTCGAGAGAGGGACATGGGCACTGCGCAGGTTCCATAGGCCTAGTTTTTGGAAATGCTCAGGAAACCACCCTCGATTGGTTGTGAGGTGTTCACTTTTATTCGCCTTTGGTCATTATGATGTTGCACAATGATCACTGAAGTTGTTGGAAACCTGTAATGAAGTATTGACATGTAAAACCTTCAAATAGACATCAAATCCTAAAAAATAAAGATGCAAAATGAGGGGTCATAATGTCCTCAACTATCACAATGGTGGAATTATAAATGAGTGTTGCACTACATCTCGGACTCTATGTAGTTCTATCTCCATGTGTGTGTAATTTTTCCCTAGGTGGCTCTTGAGCATGTCACACTTGATAGTGAGCAAGTAATCTATATGTAAAGAAATTTAATAGATGTGTGCATGGAATAGAATGAAATTCCCTCTTATGAAGTGTATGCAAAATAACCAGTCCTTGTGTCCCTTGGATGATGCTAGATGGATGTAATGAAGCTCTTAGATGCTTGATGGATGTAACCTTAGGTTGTGATAGTTAATGCTTAGTGCTTGGTCCCTTATTATGAGCACATAACTTTATATTTATATGATCCCCTTGCTTGAATTTATTAATTAACCCCAAAAGGCAGACTACCAAAAAGATAAGATGCTAAAATGGCTAGAAAGGACGCAAAAAGTGTGAACTAAGTATATTGAGGTTAGGGGCGCTCAAAGATGACAAGGGCATTGGTGTCCAAGATGCTAAATATCAAGGTATAAAAAGGAAGACTGGGAAAGTAAGAACGTAAGACCAAAAGTGGTAACAAAAAGCAAAGAAAGGTGGCCAAGGACATGGGTTAGTTAGTATTTTTCTTACTTAGGAATCATATGAATAGTAGTATGTAATTAGAACTAGATAATTACCTAAAGTGTGTGATTTTTTGTCTACATTTTCCCCACTTTATGTTGGTGAGTGGAAAGCTCAATAACATAAAGTAGATAGAGATGCGTACCTGATAACCATGTAGATTGATGTATAAAGAGCATGCCGAGGGACAAGAAAAAGCGTGGAGTGATAAAAATGTGAAACATGGATGCTAAGGAGGAGAAAGTGCCAAAAATGGCGATGAAAATGAACCTAGGGAAGAAATGCAGTTGTAGATGTCGCGATGTACATTGTTGTTGATGTTGATGTTATTATTGTTCGAATGATGTTGACTACCGCTTCCCATACGGATAGACCTGCAAAAGAGAAAAATGAACAAGTAGTCAAATATGCATATATATGTATAAAAAGTATGTAAAGAAGTATGTAAAAATACGGAAAATGTGAAAAAGGAACATGTGCTCCTAATCTATGATGAGGAAAAGAGTGTATAAAGGATCCCGTAGATGTTGTAAAAGAATGAGTTTTTGGGTAATCTCACGCCGGTTGTGTGCTATCCATGCGTTTTTAGGGTGATCTCATGCCAAGTCATGGAAGAAGTGCAGGGAGAAAAGTTTGGTGTTATCCTCCAACCTTTGACTAATTCCTGCAATGTAGGACACCACTAAAAATGGTGTGCAAAATCTGATCCAAAGTGAAAGTGCTAAGGACTGTATGCCCTATAAAATCCGTTATGTTGGGAGTTAAACTGCGTTGAACTACCAAAATGTTGTGTAAGTGCCCCTTGGTTATAGACATTCGGGAAGGGTTTTGCTAAGAATCCAAGTTTGATTTCGAGCCTTGAAACTAACAATTGTGATGTATCAATATTGTGTTATGTTGTGTAATGATTGTATAATGTTATATGGGGTGATTGATTCATCTAAATGATGCCCCCGATTTGGGGTGCATATGACGTCCTTGAAGGAGTATGTGTCCCAAAAGAGGATCAAATGTTGTCTTTGAAAAACATGCCTTGTAGGGGGATGTGCTTGGTAAAAATGTGGGTGGGAGACAAATGTTAGTACAAAAAAGAAAAACTCGCATGTAATAGACAAAAATGTAGACAATATGTAAGCTAAGACACAAGAAGATAATGTAAACATGCAAGAAGACAATGTAGACCACGAAAAGTGGGTTACAAACATGGGACACCACTCATGATGTCGCAAGACAATCAAGGCCGATGAAGCCAAAATCATACAATGTGCACACAAGACAACGTGAAAATCCCGCAGATAAGAGCATACAAAGAGCAAACAATGATAAACAACCATGGTGGTAAATAGACCCTCATAACAAATTTTTCACATGAAGCACCCATTAGCATGTTAGAAAGATAAAAAGTATGTCAAAGCATGTATAATATGATAAAGTAGTGTGTTATGAAACAATAACACTGTAGTGTATGAAATTTGATGCTCCCATGAGCCATTATGGGACTAGTAATATGTACTTGCACAAAACATCCATGTTGCATAGATAGATCTATAGAATCTACGATCACAACTATAAGGAAAGTGAACACACATGTGTGTATGATAAATATTATGACATACAAGATATCTATCTAGCATGTGTAATAAAGTGAACATGTAAAAGCATAAGTAATCAAGAGTAAATGCAACAAAGATATGCAATATGTTGTGGAGTGTAGATGGAGTGGAATGAATTATGAGTGTGATAAGGGCTGTATGCACCCCAATTGAATGTGAATGGATGTACATGTATTCAATGAGGTATATTTATTTATGCCCCACAACAATCAAGAATGAACAGTAAATGAGAGTGCGTCATCGAGAAATGGTTTGAATGTGTGTACTAAAAAGATGTGATCGTCAAAGCAAAATGCATATAGTGTAACTATGTGAGTGAATGAGTATCCAAGTAAACACTTGAGTGTGGTGAGTTACATTTGAGTTTTAGACCCTCAACAGTTGAGTATGGACCATTAAACTAGATTGTGTCATATGGTAGTGAGTGCAACGCATAGATGTGAGGAAGATATATCACAAATGTGTAGATTAGATGATGCATAAGAAAATGTCATAAGTGTATAATGTGGGATGTTAAGTATGTAGTGTGTAATGTCGAGCATATAATGTGTGATGTGTGAGGTTCATGTGTATAATATTCCCTCAAAAGTAAAGTGTGAACCAGAACACAAGAGTGCATCATCGGGGAATGACGATACAAGAGTGTGTCAAGATGCGTATGTCGTATGTGAAAGTCTAGATGTGAAAATGATTTGAATATAAGATGCGTGTTGATATTAGGGGGGGTGAAATAGGTGTGATGCCCCCTCCCCCAAGTATGTGGTGATGAATGTGATATCCAATATAATTAAAGGATCAAGGTCCTCTACCCGATGCTTGTGGTGATGAAGGCATGTGACCATGCTCTAAGAGTGGTGGTATATGAGATATATGTTGTACAAGTGAATGAAGTCTATATGCATGTGACCGATGAAAATATGGTGGGCACTATTTTGTAACAAAATGTGGAGGTGATGGAGACCTATGTGAAGCAAAGTGCGAGAGGTGATGAATGCATATGTGGAGGAGATTGTGGAGGTAATGGGCACATACATGGAGTGAAACGAGGTGGTGAAGTATGCCTAGATATAAGAGTTTCCTTGGTGAAAAATAAACTGATGTATTAGAATAATGAGAGATAAGATCATGCAAGTCGTGTGTGAATAGGCAAGATAGGAGCAGATTTTTCATTAGGTTTGATAGGCCATGGGGAACTAGATGGACTAGGTGATGCAATGACAACCTTAAGAGGAGGTTGTGACCATGGAGTGGATGGAGGCACACCATTGATAGAGATGACTTGATTGTTGTGAATGAACTTCAGATGCAAGTGATTCATGGAGATAATAGACTGAGACTTACAAATCCAATTGAGACCTAAGATCATGTCACACCCTTTGATTGTTTATGCTACAAGGAAGGGCACAAGCATGGTGAGAGGACCAATAGTAACTTGAAGCTTGATGACCCCATATGAGTTATCCATTGGATATGAAATTTGTGAGAGTGGATAGCCAATAGAAACAAGAAGTGGAATAGAACACGCGTTGATACACCATGATGGATCAAATTTTTGTTATTGATAGATATGGATCTGATAGAATCATTTTTTCATGTAAATGTGCGACAAGAAAATTCACAATTTTCAGGCATGACAACCATACCCTACTTGAAAAGTTTATTCAAAGGTCATTCCAAGCCCTCCTTCATGTCATCCTAATCCTCGATTCAATCATATACCCTCTCTCTGAAGAAGCCCAAAGCATCATGTCATTGTGTCCATAGGTGATTTAGGGTTACCTATTCATTCCAAGTTCTTCTAAAGCAAGATCCATCAAGACAAGCCTTTTAACAAGCTTGAGAAAGGCCATGTTCTGATCTTCTCGAAATAGGTGCACATCCCCCGGAGTGGAGAAAAAGGCCTAAAATCATCATGAAGGTGTATCAGAGATATAGGATACTTTTGTAATAAATTTTGGAAGATTTTGGGAGGTTCTAGAAGTTTTGGAGCAGTTTCAACAATAGTGAGTCTTGGAGGCCTAAGCAGTGCAGAGAAAAACAACCACCGAGCTTCAAGAAGTGATTCCATGAGCTATAGAAAGAGCTAGGAGTCAAAAAAATATCATCAGAAATTTATTTTAGAGCCCTAGAGGATTGTAAAATCATATTTTTCATGACACCTAGGCACAATGTGTCCACAATCAATTTTTTACATGCACAACCTTAGAGCTTGGAAAAGAGGCCTATATTTTAGGGATCATATTGTAGATAAATGAACTGATACCCTCACCATTGGATTCATAAGGTTATGTTTAGGCATAATCATGTAAAATTTCACCAAAAACTCCTCCCGAAGCTTGAGATATGATCTCGACAAGCGAGTCCCTAAGGTAAAGCTCCAATAGTTACACTTTTTCGAGTTTTAGGAAATACAACCAATGGGAGATCGGTGCAATTTTTGCACCAAGTGCACAAAATATTTTGTGCAATAGGTGTAATTAAATTTCTCCCCCTTCCTATTTGATCCCTTGGACCCCAACATGACCTCATTTAAGCCCTTTATCGCAAGTTGAGCCCCCATGCTCCATTTCCAACCCCCACTCCATCCAACCAAGCTCCGCCACATGGCCCAATCAGTATGGGGAGCATATTTTTTCACCAAGTGAACCAAAACTTGGTGTAATAGGTGCAATGCAATGCACCCCCATCCTCTTAATCCCTCAATCCATCATATGACCCCGACAGTGGAAAAAGCGCCATTTTAAAGCCCCTCAAGCCCAACCGCCAATCATGCATAAACACTTGGTCCAATGAGGGTGGGGAATTTTTTTACATGAAGTGCACCAAGACCTTGGTGCAAGTGGTGCATAAAGTTCACTTCTCCCCAAACAATAAAAATATGTTAATTTTTTTATTTTTTGTCGCCACTTGTGATTCTTCTGTTTCTCCATTCAAGCATGCACACGCAAGCTTCTACTACCGAAAAATTCCTCCAATCCTAAATTTATGATACTTCCACACATTCCAAATATCCTCTACCATATCTTCATCATATTTTAAAATTTATACAGTAAAAAAAGAGATCATTTTCAAGCAAAACTCATGAGCATGAGCTACCTAGGAAACCTTAGGCTCCAAAACAAGAAAACACTCATATCTTCCAAACCGTGCACCCGATATCTCGTGAAATTTTGGGAATATCTCCCTCATCCAAGTTCCTTGGGAAATAAAAACATATTGAAAAGGGCCCATATTTTTACAGCATCCTTTTCAAAAATTCCTTCCTTAGAGCACCTTTTCGCGTCATTTGCCATTAAATCTTTCATCGAATTAAACCAAAAATTTGGGATGGTGATCGAAGAGAAAAAATCTACTAAGTTTTCACCAATCCGAGACACGTAGTGAAATTATAAAAATGGTAAGTGCCATGGGTTTTCACTTGTGATTTTTAGTAAGTTTTCAAAAAAGGGATTTTTTTTTTTCGAAGAGAATAGTGAAAGTTACACAAAATTAAAACTAGTGAGATGGGTCGAAAAAACAAAAAAAGAGAAAAGAAAAAAGTAAAAAGTAATTTTATAAGAATGGAAAGTGCTCTAAATTTAACCCCAAATATCTATGGAATCTTAGAATGTGAAATAAAAAATTCAATACTATTAACGAGGCAAAAAAGTGACACTGCCAAAAATAACAACTCATGGGACCAACTTTCTAAAAATAGTAGTTTTCGGCTCCATTTGTAGAAATTTGCTACCATATTTGTAGTGACTCATATCACTATTTATTTCCACCATGAAGTTCAAGTTCATTGGCCTAGATGTCATTTCATCTCTCACATCAAATTACTTGAGTGTGGATGATAGAAATGTCGAGTACATAGACACTGCAAAACTCAAACACATGCATCGGCGGGCCAAGTGAACCAATAGAAGAAAAGATATTTTCCAATTGTTTGTATGAAGTTGGCGTCCATCCCAGTCCATAAAAATATTGATCTAGTGTTGTCTTGTGCCCAACACTACGAACCGCAGATACCAAAACAATCGGGGAAGATGACAATTAAATCATGACAATGCTTAATCCAAGAGCCATATCATAGGGTTTATAAATTCCAATCGAGAAGGAGATGGTCGTAATCACAAAATAAGTCACAACCTTGGATTGGTTCAAGAATGAAACATATCTCTAGGGTATTTCTCTCGAGATCTTGGCAAAAACATAAGTGGAAGCCTTGTTGCACCCTAAAATGTATCTCTCGCAGTGATTTTTACAACACCTTCTCCGATATGATCATTATTCTGAGTCGAGTCAAGGGTGAGGAAAGTACAAAGTAATTTCAAAATTGGACAATTTTCTTCATCACCACAATAATTAATGGAAATAAAATGATTGATTGGGAGAAACTTATCATTGATTGCTTACATTTCCAGTTCCTTCAAGTTCATGCTTCCAAAATATTTTTCATGGCTTCATATCTTGTTTACATCTTGGTGAGGTCAAGATCATTCATACATTTGATTCCCACACCAAACATTCCCGGAAGGTTCTTGTGTTCAAGATATGTGCACAATCGAACTGAAGGAAAGAAATCAACATTATGCCAGGGTAAATGACACGTTCACAATGTTCATGGTCAAGCTACTGGAAGGGAGTCAACACTTGGGAATGTCATATTTTGTCACAACTTTTGTTAGAAAGTACGGGTCAAGATTCATCTAGTTTATCGGGGATGGGTCTATGCGAAACATTTGAAACTATAGAATATCATATGTAAAGCATGCAAATATGGATCTAACAATCCCCACAAAATATACAACAGTGGAAGTATAAACAAGAATAATCCAAATCACACAAAAGTACACACACATAACACAACATGTACCGTGGTTCACCCAATGTGGGCTACATCCACCAAAGATAGAGATCTCATATATATAATATGAAAAGATATTAAAAATCAACTCTTCTCCACAAGAGTACATGTATCTCTATAAGAGTATCTCTTCCTCCGGATCTCTAGTCGGATATTTCCTTTAAGTATGACTTCTTGAGAAATTTTTGAGAAATTCATCTTCCTGAGAGGCCAAAGTTGAGATTACCTATTATTTTCTTCTGTGTTAGATTTTCTATCGTGTCAAGTTGGTTGCAGATGTATAGCCATATAAAAGCACTGAGATTTCTCTGGAAGCTTCCCCTACTGATGAATCTAAGAAATTTTTGAATTAATTTGTGTCTAATCTCTAGCAATTTTGTGTCTTCTTTATTTTCAAAATGTCTACAAATAGTTTCTTTCATTCCTATTGCAATCTTATACTAAAATTTTTGTGAAATCACACAAGATCTCATCCCTATGATAGTCTAATGGTATTTGCAATTTCATTTCAAGAAGAGACTTCATCTTGGATGAGATAAAAAATTAAAATCAATTCACTATCATTTGTTGATAAAGATTATCTGTAAGTCTTCAGGTGTACCTTAGGCGTGATTAATTAGAAACTTTAGTGTTTAATTGAGTCTTCTAATTTGAGCCTTCGTGTTTGAGTCTCAAAGATTATGTGAAAATGTGCTGATCTGGGCCTCCATTGAAGCAAACCTTCTAGTTGAAGGAACGTATTGACTATTCTAAAGCTTTCTGTTGTGAAGTTGTTCATTATTTTGAAGTCCCTCCAAAGATCCGGTATAATCAACTTTATCCTACTTCATCTCCCACCAAAATCATTTTAAAACCATTGATCCACCTTGAATTACCCTGTTTTCCTTGTGTATCAACAAAGGAACAAAATCTACTTGCAAAAATATGCGAGAACAATCAAGATCTCTTAATGTATTTAGTAACCTTTGCCTTGTATTGAAAATATCTCCATAATCTGGAAGTGACAACTCGTGAGAGTCAGATTTGGTGTGTTGATCATATTTTCCCAAGGTTTTCTTTATAAAATTTGTGCAAAAGAAAGGTATTTGTGTCTCCTTCAATAACAAAGGTTACAAAATAGGTTCTCTTACCTTGGTTGAAAGGCACAACCTAAAATAGTTAGGATAAGATCAAATCCTTTTAAGGTGCTACCCACTTCTTCAAGGCCTGAGTGCTAAAAAGTTAGATAAATTACTTCCCTGGCTACAAAATGACATACATAATCATTTATCTACTTTTGAGTGTCCTGTCAAATCCATGATGTTGCTCGGTTTGTGAAGAAGAGTAAATCTAGGTACCAACACCCAAATGGCATTGTTTCCGGGGACTTCAATTTGATCCATGTGCATACATATTTGAGTTCGTATCCATTTGGCCCGTCAACACGCCACGGTAACTCACTGGGGATTCTTTGAAGAATTTAAAGTTTTCCAAACCCTAGTAATGTTTCTTGTAGTTCTATGTGTAAATACATTTTGTAAACATTATTATCGATCGATAGATATGTAAGAATTGAACAAAGTTATAAGTTCATGTGTTGTCTGTCTAATTTTTCCAGTAGTTATTGTACTAAGTTTGCCTCACCATTGATAAATTTGGGTGAAGGAAGGTCTGATTTGTAAAGCTTTGCATGATTTTTAGTGCTGACAGACATTTGACAAATTATTTTAGTGCATTTACACAACTAGGGTGAAAATCCTTAGTGGTGACTCTGTGTTGATTTGTTTTTGGTAAATGCCAGTGTCTTAACCTCTGTCAATGTAAATTTGTTACTAATATTTGCAAATATGGAGGGAAGAAGATCTTGTTGTTGACCCTAGTAGAATGTTGTTTCCAGAGTTTGGAAAGTATAATTCAGAAGGAGGAAGAATTTGGAAGGTTGTTGGAGATCAAACCTCAAGAAAAGAGATCTCCATTGGTGAAATTGATCGGCATGTGATTGAAGATTGCAATGCTTCCTCAACTGCTTCTGAATCAGGTAGTCTCTTTGTAAATCCAAATTCTCCATCTGGAGAGGGGCCTTCTCATTCTACCCCTGTATTTGAAAGATTTACATCTCATTATACCCCTATATTTTCCAAATCTAATAGTGTCTGCCATGAAAAAGAGTCATTAGGGGATAGTCATTCTAAAAATTATATCCATGTACCACACAAACCCCTCACTCCTCATCACTTTGTTTCTCCCTGTAAGATCACCTCCTCAGAATAATATGGCTTAGCCTCCACCTAGACCTCCATTTTTCATTAAGACTTTTGGTCCCATCAGTTTTAGATGTATGGATGTCTATCTGAATGATGTGCCATAGGATGTAAGAAACAAATTGCCTAAGCTTCAAGGAAATAATGCAATAAGCGCGATCAACACTTAAAACTCTTTGTCAATATGATGGAGGATTTCAAAATCAAGTTTGAAGATGTATACATTAAATTATATAATCATACATTAGAAGAGGATGCAAGGGACTGGTATAAATCTCTTTATGATAACTCTATTGATTCTTGGACTGAAATGAAGAATGCATTTAGATTACAGTATGGTGAAAAATAGACCCTAGGTTTCTTTTGTCAGAATTTGAGAATATTAAAAAGAATCCTAATGAATCAGTGCATGATTTTAATACGAGATTCAATAAGACATTGAGAATATTGCCTATGAATTTGAGGCCATGTGATGAATCTTGTCTTATAAAGTATGTTGATGCATTTGACAAGAAGGTTGCATACTATTTGAGGGATAAAAACCCTGACACTTTGAGGCAGGCCTTTACTATGGCTTTGCAAATTGAGAACAACATCAAAGTAGTTGGAAAACCTCCTAAGAGGGAGGGTGTCAAACTGATAAACCCAGAAAAACCTCAAGCAAGCAAGAGTGTGGATCTTGAGGAGGTTGTTAAAACTTTGGCAGGGGTTGTCAAAGAAATCTCTTACAAACTAGCCTAGGCAGAGAAAGGAATTGGGCAGAGTTCACAAGGTCAGCAAAAGGAACAAAATCATGACATATTTGGAAATCATCCTAGGGGTGATCAAAGGTCAGATGACAGAGGTAAAGGACCCATGGGATCTACAAATAGACATCCCCAAGCACGTGAAAGTAGAATGGTGCTTGATCCTCTGACTACCCGGGTTGCTGCTGTTGATGAAGCCAATGAGATTGATTAGTGTGATAGATGCTTTTTGCCCCATCCTCCATGTGAAGTAAATCAACAAGAAGAAGAAGATGATAATGATGATGGTACTAATGATGATGTTTACATGATGGGTTTCTCTTCAAGATCACAACAAGGATCAACTTAAATCGAAGTGATAAGTGCTCGAATTGTTGTAACTTTTTGGGATTACATTTACTAGGTACCACTTCTTCCTCCTTCTCATAATTTTGAAGTAGATGTAGTGCAATATTTTGAAATACCTAATAATGAATTTGAGTATTTAAGAGCTTTAATGATAAAGAAGTATGATGGAGGAATCCCTTCAGAGGAATATAGGCAATTATTGATGAACGATGTTGTTGCTCAAGAAAAAGGTTATAATACTAGAAGTAGAGTTGTCAAAGGAGAAGGTCCTCAAGCCAAACCTAAAAATCCATTTGTTACTAGTATTCCTAAAGATTCTCCTAAGAAAGATACACCTTCCAAAGGCCTTTTTGTCCCAAACAAGATTCATACTTCTCCTCATGCCCAAATTGTCAAGAATCCCATGCCATCTGATGAGTTTTCTAATCTCCCTTCCAATGTTGCCTTGCCAAAGAATGTTCCATATGACATTTCCCAAGTTTTGAGTCAAATCAAAGTTAGTGTTCCAATTTTTGAGTTTCTTAGGATTCTAAGCACAAGAAGAGAGCATTTGAGTACTTGGGATTGAAAGAAGAAAAGAGTACCCCAGGCAAAAATGTAAACATTGTAGAAACTCCTCCTCCAACCATTACAGACCTTGAAACACCACCAGCATTGGAAGAGCTTGGAGAAGCACTTGAGGTTTACTTGGGGACATCTTTGGTTGAATCCCAATTAAATGTTGATCCATTTTTTACAACTTTGATCATTAAGGATGACTGCTGCACAATTGTATGTTTGATTCCGGAGCATCATGCAATGTCATGCCTCTTGAGGTCATGAATGAGCTAGATATCAAAGTGATAGCAAGCATATGGAAGATGCACTACCATGGACTCTAGAGAGGTTATTGTTGGATGTGTGAAAGGTTTGGTGGTACAACTTGTAGCTTATCCAGGTAAGAACCTGAAACTTGATGTTGTCATTGTTGATTGCCTGCCAAATGGGGCATGCTGTTATCAAGAAAGTGGGTTGTGCAAGTGTTGGTGGAAGTGTTCAGATGGATATGTATTTTTCCACCATTCCAATTGAAGGCAGCCTTGTAAAGTTGTATGGAGAGAAGAAAATGTTGCACCTCATTGAGGATCCAAATAATGCTTCTTATGAAGTGTTATATGTTGATGTGGATGCAGATAACTTTGTGGGGTTTGTTGATGATGGAGCACAAGATTGATAGTGTGAATGTCTTGAACAGGCTGGTTTACCTTGGACCTTGTTATTTGATGGAGCTGTTCCAAATTTGGAAATGGTGCTAACATTTTCGATCTCCCAAGCCAAGAAGAGTTTGTATTTTCTTTCAAACTTAACTTTGAATGCACTAATAACATTGCTGAGTATGAAGCATTATTATTAGGTTTGAGAATTTCTTGGAAGTATCATATTAAAGATATCATTGTCAAAGGAGACTCAGAATTGATTGTCAAACAAATTAGAAAACTGTATGCTACTAGAAATCAGAGAATGAAACAATACAAGCATGTAGTTTGGGATTTGATTGAAATGTTTGACTCATTTAATATTGTGCATCATGATAGAAAGTTCAATGTTGTTGTAAGACTAGCTTGCAGTCTTGGGATCTCGGTTTGATGTTTGTTCAATGTCCCCTAATTGTGAATATAATGTTGAAGTACTAACAAGGCCATCTGTCCCTGACAACGTAAAAAATTGGCAAGTATTTGATGATGATGCCCAGGTGAAATGGTTTCTATAGAACAAAGGGGAGTTTTTTATCAGTGTATTGATTGGGAGCCAATGGTGTGTGCATAGAAGGAAAATAAACTTTGTTGGAAAAGACATCATCAATTGAAAACTAATACCATTCCTAGAGGGTTGGTTGCTCTTGAATCAAACTTTGATAATGTTGATTGCATTATTAACAGACATGTAGCAGCCTTAAGGGATGTTGAAGAGCATGACCTTGGCACAAAGGAAAAACCAAGGAAGATCTGGTTGGGAAGCAATCTGAACAAAGAAGAGAAACATCCTATGTCCAATTGTTAAAGAAATATCAGGATTGCCTTGCTTGGTCCTATTTTGAACTAAAAGCATATAGAGAGGACTTGTTTCAACATGAGATTCCTTTGGAATATAATGCAAAACCATTCAAACAAAAAAATCAAAGGCTGATTAATCCACTCCTCTCCATGAAAATGCAAGATGAATTGAAGAAGCTAAGAGATGGAGGGATCATTCAGCCAACAAGGTATTCTTCTTGGGTTGTAAACTTAGTGCCAGTAAGAAAAAAGAATGGTGATATCAGCTATGTGTAGATTTTAGAAATCTGAACAGAGCATCAATGAAGGATAATTATCCTCTGCCAAACATGGAAAATATGCTGCAATTAGTGACTGGATCTGAGTTGCTTTCTACTTTGGATGGTTTCTCTGGATACAATCAAGTTGTTGTGAAGGAGTCAGAAAGAATAAAGACTACCTTTACCACTCCATGGGGCACATATGTTTATGTCAGGATGCCATTCGGTCTGATGAATGTTGGAGCTACCTTCCAAAGAGTAATGGATGTTGCTTTTTGCTGGTTACATTAATGATTTTATTGTTGTTTACCAAGATGATGTGACTGTGTTTTCTAGAAAGAGAAGTGATCACTTGCAGCACTTGGAAAAAATGCTTGATAAGATGTAGAGAGTATGGAATTTCACTCAATCCAAAGAAGTGCCATTTTGGAGTGCAAAGGCCAAGTTTCTTGGTCACATTGTATCAAAGGATGGTGTCATGATTGATCCCGAAAGGGTAGAGGCTATCAACAAGGTTCCAATTCCAAGAACCAAGAAGGGAATCCAATCCTTCTTTGGGAAGATCAATTTCATTAGAAGATTTGTGTCTAACTTTGCTGAGTTGACTCTCCCCATCACTTGCATGTTGAAGAAAGACCAGATTATCAAGTGGGAAGAAGCAACCATTCAGGATTTTGATGGGATCAAAGAAGCACTAAAGCATGCCCCTGTTTTGGCAGCCCCAAATTACAAGAAACCTTTTCAAGTATTTTCTTTTGCTTCAGAAAACACCATTGCCTCTATTTTGTTACAAAAGGATGATGAAGGGGCTGAGAGACCAATTGCCTTTTTCAGTAAGGCATTGCAGGGAGCTGAGTTAAAATACACCATCATGGAGAAGCAAGCATTTTCCTTGGTGAAAGAAACAAAGGTTTTAGACCCTACATCTTGAGTTCTAAAGTTGTTGCTTATGTTCCCCACACCATGGTGAAAGACATCTTATCAGAGATGGAGGTCTCAAGCAAAAGATGCAGATGGGTGAACAAGTTGTAGGAGTATGACATGGATATCCAAACCATGAAATTGGTAAGAGGTTTGGGTCTAGCTAAGCTTATGGCTGAGAGCAACCTGAAAAACTATTGAGGTAAATGAAGTAGAAGGAGAAAGGGTGGATGTCCTTGAAAAGTTGGTAAGTTCTGAATGGTACAAAGATATAATCTTTTATCTCAGACATCTATGCTGACCCTGAAAATCTGAGTAAAAATCAGAAAAGAGCTCTTAAGTTAGCCTCTCAAAAATATGTCATTAATGATTTTGGGTTAGCTTGGAAGAAATCCCGAGGAGTGCTCTTGAGATGCATTACTGAAAAATGAGGCCCCCAAAATAATTGTTGATCTCCATGGAGGGGTCTGTGGGGGACATTTTGTTGGAAGAGTTACAACACATAAAATCTTGAGGGCTGGTTATTGGTGGCCAACTCTCTTCAAGGATACAACTCTATTGGTGAGGAAATGTGAAAGTTTTGCCAACATTTTTATGGAAGAATGAAAGCTTTAGGCTCCCTTCCTTTGCAGCTGTGTTAGTTGAAGCCCCATTCAGACAATGGGGAATGGATTTCATAGGGAAATTTTTTATCCTTCTAGTGCTGGTCATAAATGGATTCTTGTAGCCATTGATTATTTCACTAAGTGGGTAGAAGCAATCCCCACCAAGAAGGAAACACACCAAGTGATCATGGACTTCATGTTGAATCAAATCATATGCAGATTTGGAGTGCCAGCTAAAATTGTTGTTGATAATGCCATGAGTTTTGAGCCAAACCTTTGGTGGAAATGTGCAAAGAGTATGGGATCAATTTGACATATGCTTCTAACTACAATCCCCAAGGAAATGGACAAGCTGAGTCAGTAATAAAAACTTGTTGAAGATCATTAGAAGAACCTTGGAGCTGAAAAAAAGGAAGTGGGGTGAGCAACTGAAGTTTGTTGTTTGGGCTGATAGAATCACTATCAAAAGAGCTACTAGTAAAATCCCATTTGAATTGGTATATGGAACTCAAGCTCTGCTGCCCCTCCATTTGTAATTGTCTTCATTTCAGTTTGTTCAATAGATTGAAGACCAAGGAGTTAGTTCATATGATGCTCGAATCAATCAGATTATTGAGTTGGATGAAGAGAGAAGGGCATCCCATCAGTGACATGTGAAGTTCAGAGAAAATTTGAAGAGGCTATTTGACAAAAAGGTGACACCTAGAGCTTTCAGCATTGGGGATCTTGTGCTTTTATGGGATAGACAGGCATGAAGATAAGGGAAAGCATGGTAAATTTGATGCATTATGGATGGGCCCTTATTCAATTGATATTCGAATTGGTGAAAATACCTTCTTCCTAAAAGACCTAGATGGGGAACTACTTGAATTGCCTATTAATGGTAGGCATTTGAAGCATTTCCTTGATTAATTTCTCAGAATCAAGGTATATTCCATTTGTATAGTGTATAGTTCTTTGTTCTCATCTTTTTTTTTTTTTTTTGGTCCTTGGTGACCTGGTTTTGTTGGTTTCTTGGTTCATTTTTTGGAGGATGGTTGTGGTTGTTTCTCTATGCTAGCTTATTCTTTGACTCCATTGCCCAATGGTATGTTTTTGGCACTTGGTTTGTTCTTGGCACTTGGTCTACTATTTGTTCTTGTGGCACTCACAGGGAGTGCCCATCCTGAGTCAGAGCCTGTGTTGGTGCTCAAATTAGTGTCTCGCCCCATTTGTCATTGAAATTCCTCAGTTTGCGGCCTCTGTTATGTTTTTTTCTGTCTCCCGGGCTCAAATGGTGGTTCTCTTGCATTTTACGGTTTGATGGGTGTAGTTTCCCGGTCAAAATTACTTCTCGGCATCAGTTGAAAATGGCCCTTTCTGGTTGGATGTGGCTCTATGGGGCACTTTAAAAATTCTAAGGCTCACTTCAACCCAAAACATGTCCATGTGGTGAGCCTGCGCTTGCTCAGGGTCTCCGCTCTTGGGGACCATCTTGAAGTTGTGCCATAAAGACACGTGGAGGCTTCCGTTGGGCCTTCTCATACTTATATTTTCAAGAAACTTCCTAAAGGTCCTGGGACACGTGGAGGGACCGTGCATGTTTGGGGTCTCTACTTTTGGGACCATCTCAAAATGCACCATTGAGACACGTAGTAGGTGGGGAAATGGAGAAACGGAGCTTTGGGGTCATTTAAGGTTTTTGCCTTTTGTAAAAAGGGATAAAATTGTAAGTTGAAGTGTGGCCTCGACAGGAAAGAAATGCCAGCATTGAATAGTCAAAAATAGAGGTGCGGGCCCACGGGGAAAATATGGAACTTTTTCCTTTTTGGAAAATAAGTATAAAGTGAAAAAATGAAGTACAAGTCGTGGTTCCTCTTGGGACCCACATTGGGACACATGTCAAGCCCATTTTCTAAGGTGGAGGGGCGGAGAAAATGTCAAAATTTTACTTTTTCCAAAAGTTATAAAATGTCAAAAAGTGCTCCCAGACCCGTTTCCAATCACATTTTTCCATGTGGAGGGCTCAGATTAAAAGTTGAAAGGAAAGATCAATGGTAGTTGTGCATTTCATTTGATTTTGCCACCATTGAAGCTCCAGGATGTTTGGAGATGCATTTTTGCATCATTCTTCATCAAATTTTTGGCAAATTTGTGTCATTTTGGTTCTGCAAAGTTTAATTGAATCAATTTGGGAGCTCAATTTGTAAATCTGAAGTACTCTTGAAGTGGATTTTTGCTCGGGCTCGTGCAAAAATGGAAAATGCTAGATCTAGAAATTGTAGAGTAAAATTTCAGAGGAAAAGGAGGGAAAAGGGATGAAATGATGAAAGTGTGCAGTGCAAAAGGTGAAAAAGGTGTTGCCTCGAGAGAAAAAGGGATGACCTGTCAAGTCTAGCTATGCAGAGGCTCGAAAAATGATTAAAAGGGGATTTCTCACATGAAAGAATCAGAATGATTAAAGGACTCCCGAAAAGTTGTGGCATGGCATCCTAGTCATTATTCGAGGTCCCAGAAGATGTGATCAGTTCATAATTGGTCCACCTGGCAGATTTTGGATCTGAATTTGTTAAATGTCTCTGTCTAAAACAAATTGGTAACAAGCAAAGGTCCCTCAAATATTCTTCTCTTTTGAGGGGAAAAGGTGTTGCAGGTGCCAAGGGTGAAGAATATGCCTCCAGTTAGAACAATGATGCAAATATTTGTAATGATTCACCTTTTTGAAAACACTGGAAAAACTTTTTGTGAATATGTTGAATGTCACTTTCTACAAATCATGATCCGATATGTGCAACAAAGGTGCTTTGAATATTCCTCTTTTGGGGGAAAATTGGATGTAAAGGGTGTATTATAAATGCAATGAGATTACTCTTGCAAATGGTCGGAGTATGAATTCTTGAGAATTTTTTTGAGAAAGTCATCTTCCGAGAGGCCAAAGCCGAGATTACCTGTTATTTTCTTTTGTGTTAGTTAGATTTTTATCGTGTCAAGTTGGTTGTAGATGTATAGCCATTGAAAAGAACTGAGATTGCTCTGGAAGCTTTCCCTGCTGATGAATCTAAGCAATTTTGGAATTAATTTGTGTCTAATCTCTAGCAATTTTGTGTCTGCTTTATTTTTAGAATGTCTACAAATAGTTTCTTTCATTCCTATTGCAATCTTATACTGAAATTTTTGTGAAATCACACAGGATCTCATCCTGTGACAGTCTAATGGTATTTGCAATTTCATTTCAAGAAGAGCCTTCATCTTGGATGAGATAAACAAATTTAAAATCAATTCATTGTCATTTGTTGATAAAGATTGTTGTATGTAAGTCTTGGGTGTACCTTAGGTGTGATTAATCAGAAACTTTAGTGTTTAATTGAGTCTTCTAATTCGAGCCTTCGTGTTGGAGTCTCAAAGATTATGTGAAAACGTGTTGATCTGGGCCTCCATTGAAGCACACCTTTTGGTTGAAGGAACGTCTTGATTTATTCGAAGCTTTCTGTTGTGAAGTTGTTCATTATTGTGAAGTCCCTCCAAAGATCGGTATAATCAACTTTATCCTGCTTCATCTCCCACCAAAATCATTTAAAAACCATTGATCCACCCTGAACTACCCCTGTTTTCCCTGTGTATCAACAAAGGAACAAAATCTACTTGCAAAAATATGCAGAACAATCAGGATTCTTAATGTCTTTAGTAACCTTTGCCTTGTATTGAAAATATCTCCATAATCTGGAAGTGACAACTTGTGAGAGTCAGATTTGGTGTGTTGATCATATTTTCCCAAGGTTTTCTTTATAAAATTTGTGCAAAAGAAAGGTATCTGTGTCTCCTTCAATAACAGAGGTTACAAAATAGGTTCTCTTACCTTGGTTGAAAGGCACAACCTAAAATAGTTAGGATAAGATCAAATCCTTTTAAGGTGCTACCCACTTCTTCAAGGCAGTGCGATAAAGTGCTATCAAAAGTCTTTGTTTAGTTTGTGAAGAAGATAAATTGGGTACCAACACTTCAATTGAAAGAAATGAATCACTAAATTCTCTCCAAGCTGAACACCAAGCCTTTTAGGAAAAGTAAAGGATGTATAACCCAAAAATTTCAGAAATCAAAGAAGAGGTTTTGAATATGTTGACATACTATAATCATTTGGTGTTACGGAAGGAAGGCTACTAGGGAAATTTTTAACAAGAAAGGGGAAAACATTTATATAGAAAGATTGAGAGAAATCAAATCCTTTTACCTACCTAAAAGTAAGAAGGAGTTTATTCCTTCTTCAAAAAATTCAATTTCCTCCAAAGTGTTTTTCCTAAGTTTTTAGAATTGACTAAACACATCACGGTCATGATGAAGCCCCAGGAAATATTCAAATGGAGTGATGAAGGTAAAGTAGCATTGAAGCAATCAAGAAATCCATCACCAAGTAACATACTTTGAAGTGTCCCAACTTTGAAAAATAATTCATCATGTATTGAGTACGCCTCCAAGAACACACTTTCTATGGTCTTGGTCTAAAAGAATGGTGAAGGTGTATAAGATCACATTTCTTTCTTGAGATTCCCATTGAAAAACCACAAGTTAAATTATAGTCAGTTGGAGAAACATGCGTATGTGATGGTCAAAGCCATGAAGAATTTTAGATTCTACATACTCAATTCTCACACCATAGTGATGGTTCCAGGTACAACAATCAAGTCCATTCTAACCCAACAAGACCCCGGATCCAAGAGAGGAAATTAATTTGCAAAGATCAAAGAATATGATCTCGATATTCAACCTTCCAATCTGGTCTGAGGAAATGGTTTATGCAAATTGATTACTGAGGATGAGGCTCTCAAATCTCAACATGGTGGCAATGATTGTCTTTGTTCCAAGTGTTTTGAAGACAGGTCACAAGTTCTCTTTGTAAACACCATCGATGAATGGTAAGTGGATATTTCTCACTACATAACCTATGGTGAATGGACAACCCCTCTTGATTACAAGAAGAAGAGGAGACAAAAGCTAAAGGTAGAAAATTTTGTCATTTGGAATCATGTTCTCTATAAGAGAGGTCTTGATGGATGCTTCCTTAGATGCATGGATAAGGAATAATAGGAGAAACTGTTGAAATCATATCACGAAAGCAGGCCTATTGCGGGAACTTTGGGTGATGATAACCACTCACAATATTCTTCGAGGAAGGTAATATTGTCCCTGTTCTATTTGCAGATACTCAAGAATGGGTTTCCAAGTATGAGGCATGTCAGCAGTTTGTTGGGAGACCATAGCTCACAATGCTTCCCCTTAGGATGGTTGTAATCGAAGAACCATTTCAATAATGGGGACTAGATTTCATTGGATTTTGAATTCCCACTCAAGTGCAGCCACACTGCATGCTCACTGTAATGGACTATATCACAAAGTGAGTGGAAGCTATCCTAGTCAAGCAAGCTAATACCGAAATAGTGTACAATTTCATTAAGGAGTATATCATAGTGCGTTTTGGGGTTTCGTAAAATATCATGGTAGATAATGCCACCTACTTTTATTTAATATAATTGATCGATTTTCGCTATGGTTATGGGATATGTCTCATTCATCATATTACCCATAAGGCAATATCCTTGTCTCATTCATCAACTATTACCCATAAGGCAATGAAAATAAAAGCTGGCAAAAAGCTTTATGAGTCAATGTACACAAGAACATGATTACTATAGTTGGACTTTACCAAGGAGACATGGATAAGGAATACATAAAATTAAAACAAAGCTAAACTACGAGGTGATGCACCAAAGGAATGATGAACACTTATTTTGCTAATAGACACAAACCAACAAAATGCATACAATAAACAAGCACATATAGCTAGATATATAATGGGAGACTAGATGAAAAAAAAGAGACAAGAGAGGATCTAAAATCGATCAGAGAGGATCTAAAATTGATTTATGTGTTTTATTGCTCGTAGTAGATTGATACAATCCATTACAAAGTAGCCAAGAGGTAAAAAGTAATGCAATTTTTTTGATGGAAGGCCTAAACCCCACAAATCCTTTGCTAAGAGGAGAAGGGAGCCTACAAAACAAAGAATGTCCAACCCTTTACAATGAATCTTGCCCCCGTATTTATAGATTCAACCTGAAAGAAGAAGAGAGAGAGAGAGAAGTGGGAAAAGTAGGTTGAAGCTCAACCACCACTGTTAATGCCTCTGATGAAATCTCTCCCCAAATCCATCTTTACTACATCAATCCTTGGTTCGGGCCTGAAGGAAGAGGAAATGGTGAAACAGATCAAATCTGATCTGGTTGTTGAGGCAAGAAGATCCTGCATTGAAATCCCAAAGATGTTTCCTCCATTTTTCTTCACCTAACCTCCTCAAAATTAAAGTTTCAGACCTCCATGGCATGGGTGAGGCCGAGATCTTTCCAATGGCATCAGATTTGCAATATTTTGAGCCCTGAGTCAAAAGATATGCCCCTTCAAAGTTTGTATCGGGTCCATACAGGAGGGTGGGAAAACAACTTGAAAATGGGTCCCCTTTTGATATGGGACACGTGGCAGCCAGATTGGAACAAAATCGGGCCTACGGGTCCACAATTTATCTTTTTCCCTTTCCTCCGATTCCCCGCTTGGCTTTGACTCGGGCCCAAATGCTGACTTTTTCCTTGGGCGGAGTCAGGGCCATTTTGCAACTTTTACCCTTTTGAGATAACAAGGGGAAAAGAACCCAAATTTTTCCCCGACGGTCCGCTTTCCCCGGGACACGTGGCGTAGTCTGTGCTCATTTAGAAACCTTTTCTCTATTCACCCTTAATCAAATGCCATATCGACACTTGGCATTCTCTACTTACCTTTATACTTAGCCAATTTTGAAGCCCTTTTTGTCCACCTTTTGACTCTATTTCCTCTTATGTGGATCATGGTTGATCCAATATTTGGCACGGGGTGAAATATGGATAACAATTTGGTGACTCACAGGGGTATCTACCTGCTAGATGAAAAGACCAATTGCCTTGTCATATCCATTGGGCATGGAGTTGAGAAAGATGGTCTGATATTGATTCTACCTCTGATTCATGAGCCCGACTACTTACACTCTCAATTTTCATAAGAAATCTCAAAATGAAGGTTTCTGAGAGTAGAAAATTGTTTTAACCTGGGGTTTCATCTATCTTTCCGAATGGACTGCATAAGAGCCACAAAACAACACCACACTATATACAAAATTTGAAATCATACATGCTCCAAATGGAACATGCAGAGCATGCAAAGCACTTAGGAGAAAAGCAATCTACACTACAACAAGACAATGTGCATAAGCACTTAGAGGAAAGAGAAAACTAAACTAATATGTACAGGGTGAGAACTCCCCTTTTAGTAACAGTGTTTAAGATAGATCCCATTTACTAGAATCTGCAACTCTTCACCCTCCAATGTAGACAATTGGAAAGCATTGCTACTTTTGCATCTTGTGATCATATAGGGGCCACTCCAGATGGCATCAAATTTGGAATGCCTTCCTGGTTTTTCTCGATTTGCATCCCATTTCAAAACCAAGTCTCCTTCCTGGAAGGTCCTTGCTTTTGTCTTCTTGTCAAAGCATTTCTTGATTGAAGCCTGATTCTTCTCTATTGCTTGGAGAGCATGCTCTCTGGTTTCTTCTAATTCTATCAGCTCTCCACATACCTGGCCTCCATTGGTCCAAATTAGACATCTCTAGTTGCTTCACATGAGCTCCAATGTTGGCAACTCAAGTGATATAGGAAACACCGCTCTTTCCCATAGACAAGCTTGAATGGAGAGCTACCCTAGTAGATCTCTTGGGCATTATTCTATCAGCCCATAAGGCCATTTTGAGCTTTTTGTGTGCCAGTCCTCTCGATTCTCATCAAGAGTTCTTCTGATGATCTTTAGCAAGTTTTTGTTTGTGGACTCAACCTGGCCATTACCTCGAGGGTAATAGTTTGATGAAGTACTCAAATAAGTCCCATTCTTAACAGCCCATCCTGTGATATTGGAACCTATGAATGCTAATGCATTTTCGAATGATGGTGGTCTGGCACTCCAAATCTGGTCACTATCCCTTCATAGAAATCCAGATACTAGACTCATTTGCTTCCTCGAGTGCCACCGCCTCGGTCCATTTGGTAAAATAATTTTGTCACCGTCAGATCCATTTGTGACCTTGGCTTGAGTTTGGATTGATGACTCCAATGAAGTCCAATCCCCATTGCATGAAAGGTTGGTCGACTGAGATTGGGTGCAATGGAAGTGTTGCTAGCCTTTCCTTGCCTTTGAAGAATGCACAATTTTGCACCTTTGATCCATGTGTAGCAATAGTCACTAAACACTCTGGGCCAATAATATCCTACTTTCATGATTTTGAGTGCTATCACTCTTGGAGAAAAATGGCCTCCAGCTGCTTCAACATGGAATTCTTGTAGCACTCTCTCCACCTGATCTGTCTCAATGCATCTCAACAGAATGCCATTGATGTCTCTTTTGAACAAGACACCATCAATAAGAACATATGGGATGGCTGTACCCCTGAAATGCCTTCTCTTTTTTCTTTACTCATCCCATGAGGACACATGCCTATTCAAGGAAGTGCACCATGTCTTGGGTCCAACAAGGAGTAGTACATCATCTCTCCTTCTTCGATCATCTTGTAGAACAAGAACAACCTCCTTTTCACTGTCTGTTTCATCTTGTTGACTCGAGGCTAGTTGTTCACACAACCCCTTCCCATGGACCAGCTTGGTGACCTTGATCTCAATGTCATATTCCATGACATGGGTGATCCATCCTGCATGCTTTTCATTCAGTCCTTACGAGAAGGAATTCTTTAACTCCCGCATGGGAGACCAATAGTTGGATTTTGTTGTTTGAAACCAAATGCTTAAACTTCTTCAATCCTCTGATTACCACCAGGACCTACTTCTCAATGAAGGAGTACCTCACCTCATAATCTTCCAGACTCTGGCTGAAGAAAGCAATTGGCTATTTTGTACTTTCTTTGTTCTGCTGCACCAAGATTGCAGAAATTGTGTCGCTGCCACCAAAGGCATACAATATGAAGTCTTTGGAAAAATGGGTTCACAAGAGTTGGGGCTTGTGATATGGCTTCTTTGATAGCCTCAAAACTTGCTTTTCCTTCAGCTTTCCACCTGAATGTTAAGCTCTTCTTCAACATCAATGTTATTGGCTTAACAAGGGCAACAAAGTTTGGAACAAACCTATGGACAAAATTGATTTTTCCCAAGAAGCTTTGAAGAGCCTTCTTGTGACTTGGCAATGGCAATGCTTTTATTGCTTGAACTCTCTCCGGGTCAATTTCCAATCCTTCCTTTGATACAATATGGCCTAAAATCTTACCTTCATGGGCCAAGAATATGCATTTTTGGGGTTCAAAGATACCCCAAATCTCCCGCATCTTTCAAACACTGCCTTAGGTGAAAAAGGTGGTCTCTCTCACATTTTGGAAAACACAGTAATGTCATCCAGATAGATCAACACTATTTTTTTTGATCAGCCCTTGAATGCCATATCCATGGCTCTTTCAAAAGTGGCTCCAACATTGATAATCCAAATGGCATTTTTTTGTATGCATAGGTGCCCCATTTGGTGGTGAAAGTAGTTTTGAATTGATCATCTTCTTTCACCATGATCGGTTGTACCTCGAGTAGCCATCTAGAGGGAGAACCTTTTGACCCTGCACACTACTTGCAAGATCTACTCCATCAAGGGAGTGGGTAGTGGTCTTTGAGGGAGGCTCTATTCAAATCCTCAAGTCAACACACAACCTGATTTCTCCCATTTTTCTTCCCGACGGGACCAGATTTTGCAACCCAACTTGAGTGTTTGATTGGAAATATGATGCTTGCCTCTATCATCTTGTTTCAGCTCTCTCTTCTTCATCGTGAGGCTCTATATGTGGGTTGATTGGTCTCTCGCTTTACCCGATGGGCCGAGCAAATGGATCTAGTTCGATTGTGTGTTGTGCTAGTTTTGATCAACCCTCTTAGGTCTTCATAACTCCAAGAAAACACATCAGAAATTCTTGGAAAAGTTGTATGAATTCATACCTTTTTTCTTTGGTGGCCACTTTGCCAATTTGAAGTGTTTTGTCTTCTCCAACGGGATTGACTCGAATCTTCTCCTTTGATCGCATGTTAGCCTTCTCTTTTCTAAACGATCGATCATTAGGATTGAAAATAGATTCAAAGTGTCACTAAGCCTTTGGGAAGCTTGTTTGTATGCACTGTACTATCTCGATTCCCGCATCGCCTGCTCTAGTCTAGTCTGGTTTATAGATGAGAATTCAACTTCTTGTAGAAATTTAATGATTTGTTGATCATTCTCAAACACCTGCCAACATGTATTATTATCTGGCACTACTGGCCTCACAACCACATGGATATGTGTTGTTTCTCTCTTTGATGTCATCAACCACATCAAACATTGCCCCAATCTGCCGCAAGTCTATCAACAGCTTCATTCTCCTTCCTATGGTATGGACACAATATCAAGGCCTCAAAATCTCCATGAGATCCCATACCCTACTCTTGTAGTTCTTGAGAAGGTCATTTTTGACAAAGCATTAAGTCCTCTGACTTGATTGGCAACCAGTTCACTATCACCGAATACTTGCAAGTTCTTGATTCCCAGCTTCCTTGCCCAATGAAGACCTTGGACTAAAGCCTCATATTCAACAGTGTTATTTGAGCAAGAAAACTAGAATCTGAAGGCTGAATAATATCTCATACCTCTGGGGGACACAATCATGGCTCCTCCTCCAGCTCCTTGTCTACTCCTTGAGCCATCAAAGAACAATTGCCATACCTCATTGTCATCCTTGTATTTTGGCTTGATTAGGTTAGGAAGAGGATGATTCTCTTCATGTAGTAGTAGACACCCAGTTCAGATTCCTCCATCTCCTTATAGGGGTCAAAAGCATGTTTTTTGTTGGCCCACTCATCTAGGGTCAAGTCTGGGATACATCCCACCTTGGTATCTATTTCATTAGTGTTTAGGAGGTCTTCTTGATCAAAAGATGAGTAGTTGGCATTGATTGGGCTAGGCACATAGGATTCAATATGATAATCAGCAATAGGTTCAGATCTGATTGTGGCCTTCACCCCATACCTTGTCCTAAAGAGCATATGTGACCAATCAAACAGACAGTAGCCTCCAATTTTGGCAGTGAAGTCCCGGACAGACACAAAGCAAAATGTGGTGGCAAGTCTATGATTGACACATTTTGCAAAAACAATCACATTAGGGCAAGTGTGTAGAGTGAGACTCAGATCCTTGATGATTCCCATAGTAGTCACTGTTGTCCCATCTAATTGGACTACTCCTCTAGAGATGACCTCATATTGAGACCCAACCGATCAGCCTATTTGTTTGGGCATCACAGTAACTACTAGCCCTTAATCAATCATACAATTATGCACCAATTTGTCTCCAATAATCAATGAGACATAGAAGGGAGGAGGTCTCAGGTTTTTACCTTGTTGTTCTCCATGGTTTCTCTGTGGTTGAACCGCACATTGCAAGCAAGCACTCTCTTTCTTGGTTAGGGGGTGATTTGAACTTGACCAATTCTGCATGGTAGTCTGCAACAGATCCCTCCCCTGGAATGGCCAGTGACTCCCATAGTGAAATGTTCACACTTGTCCTTTTCATCTGCTCAATAATATTGAATGAGCTATCTTTTTGCTGCCCCTTCCTAGACACATTTCTTTCTTGCACATGGGTTGTTACAACCGGTGCCTGACTAGGTTTGGAAGGTGGTCTGGATTGGTTCAAGCATGTTGGGAGTTACACTTGGAACACCAGACCTTGTGGAGTGATGGAAGGTTGAGGGTCACCGAGTTTTGGTTGGCCCTCTCCAATATTTCTTTTTGGACCGTGTATTGGCAGCTACACTTTGAGAAGGGAACTGATTCATCCCACATAAGTCTTCAGCCTACCAATTTACAAGCATAGTCTTCTTTGGGGTCCACCTTATTTGAGCTCTTCTTGCTGATCTCTCCTGATAGGTTCTGTGGCACCATACTGGTTTGCACCATCAAGGCTGATTTAGAGCACCATTAAAGCACATTGATTGGTTATGTGGTTGATCACATGGAAAACACCAATCATATTCCTGTGCCATATTGTTCTGTGTTGGGACCAATGCTCTTGATGTTGAAGTTGTGTTAGGATCATACGGCCTGAAAGGTCTAGCAGCTTGGGGTTGTCCTTGGTTTGGCTCTGGTTCACAGTCTGAGGTGGTGGCCTATTGTTGATACTGGGGTCTAGCTTGATATTGAGCCTGGGGCTGGTATGGCCTGGAACTCTGAGCTTGTTGTCTTTTGATGGTCACTAGCTCATTCCCAAAGTTTGAAGTTGCTTCATCACTTCCTGAAGCTCTTTAGAGGTATTAGATGATGAAGTGGAAGCTTCACTGAGCTTTGACTCTGGGGGTGGGTATAGGAGCTAATGTAGGTGCTTGGCTAGTATATCTGGGCTTCCTAACTCAGGTACAAAGGCATGGATGGCCTAGGAGTGATTTTTCCAGCTTGAATCAAATGGTTCTCAGCCCCTATGGAGAGGCTATAGGCTGCAGGTAATGTAGTGCCCCCATTGACTGAATCATCAGAGAAATATCAGAATTTAAAGCCCTAAGAAAGTATAAGAAGGCACCTTCATTAGTGGGCTTTATTGCTGTTGGAATCCTATCCCAGTCCACTGGAATCTGAGGTCAAGTCTCAGCACTCGCTCTCATTCGGGGCTCTCTTGATGATTGTTGTTAGTTGCTCCAACAAAGACAAGTTATCACCTTTTCCCCAAACTTGATTGTGAAGAGCCATGCACAACTGGTTCCAGTTTTGGATAGAGCCTGCTTCAAGACTCCTGAACCATTGTGAAGCTTTCCCTTTGAATGAAGAGGTGAGCAACTTGACTGCAATGTCCATCTCATGGATCTCATGGATTATACAGACATTTGCAATATCTTGGACATGGTCACTGAAGAGAAGTTTGATTTTCCCAATGAAATATGGGATGCTCTTTAATGCTGCAATCAGAACTAGGTTTTGTGCATTCAAGGTGAGTGGACTACTACCGTGAAGTTGACATATGGATTTGGTTGTGCCATTCTGATTGGCCTAAGAATCTCTTGCAGACTAAAAGAAAGGCCTTGCAGGTGGAGGTGTTGACAAGGTTCTGCTTGGTGGAGATGGAGACCTCTGAACTCTTCTTCCTCTCCTTTCTCTACCTGGGGATAGATGCAAGTATTCAAATATACCTTCTTTCCTTGCTCTAGACCGGGTTTTTCTCATGAATCTCCCAAGCTTGGGCTATCTAAAACCAGTAGATTTGTTTCTTTTGGAGTCACCAGATGTACAATTTTAAGGCTTCTTAAAATAGAATCACAACAAGTGTACATCAATCCTTACTGTAATAAGATGGAGACTTCTTAGTCCCACCGGGCATGCCAAAACTGTTAGTGTAGAAATCACAACACCCCCAAATGAGCTCTAAAAGATCTACTTTTCTAAGGCAGACTCATTTGGTGTGATTGCATAACATTGAACTTTCCCAAGGTGTGGGACCTTGCAAAATGGGAAAGCTCTCCAGATTGAAGGTTGGTTCCTTATTCCTCTATTTAGGTGCATACGTAGAAACTTGCAGAGGATCTATTCTTAATCCTAATCTAAACTTTACCAAGGAGACATGGATAGAAGGAATACAAAAATTAAAACAAAGCTAAACTACGAGGTGATGCACCAAAGGAATGATGAACACTTATTTTGCTAATAGACACAAACCAACAAAATGCATACAATAAACAAGCACATATAGCCAAGATATATAATGGGAGACCAGATGAAAGCAAAAGAGACAAGAAAGGATCTAAAATCGATCACAAATGTGTTTTATTTCTCTGTAGATTGATACAGTCCATTACAAAGTAGCCAAGAGGTAGAAACGTAATGCAATTTTTGATGGAAGGCCTGAACCCCACAAATCCCTTTGCTAAGAGGAGAAGGGAGCCTGCAAAACAAAGAATGTCCAACCCTTTACAATGAATCCTGCCCCCGTATTTATAGATTCAACTAAAAGAAGAGAGAGAGAGAGAAGTGGGAAAAGTAGGTGAAGCTCAACCACCGTTGTTAATGCCTCTGATGAAATCTCTCCCCAAATCCATCTTTACTACATCAATCCTTGGTTGGTGCCTTGAAGGAAGAGGAAATGGTGAAACAGATCAAATCTGATCTAGTTGTTGAGGCAAGAAGATCCTGCATTGAAATCCTGAAGATGTTTCCTCTCCATTTTTCTTCACCTAACCTCCTCAAAATTAAAGTTTCAGACCTCCATGGCATGGGTGAGGCCGAGATCTTTCCAACGACATCAGATTTGCAATATTTTGAGCCCTGAGTCGAAAGATATGCCCTTCAAGTTTTCAGATCGGGTCCCATATACAGAGGGTGGGAAAACAACTTGAAAAATGGGTCCCCTTTTGATATGGGACATGTGGCAGCCAGATTGGAACAAAATCAGGCCTATGGGTCCGCAATTTATCTTTTTCCCTTTCCTTCGATTCCCGCTTGGCTTTGACTCGGGCCCGAATGTTGACTTTTTCCTTGGGTGGAGTTGCGGGCCATTTTGTAACTTTTACCCCTTTTGATAACAAGGGGCAAAGAACCAACTTTTTCCCCGACGGTCCGCTTTCCCCTGGGACACGTGGTAGTTTGGCGCTCATTTAGAAATCTTTTCTCTATTTACCCTTGAATCAGTGCCATACGGACACTTGGCATTCTCCACTTACACCTTTATACTTAGCCAATTTTGAAGCCCATTGAGAGAAGATTCTAGAGTTCGATGTGATTTACTTATTGCACTCAATCCATGACATGTCCCCAAGCTAGATCCAATTGTTGTCATGCAAATGTGTGACAAGAAAATTCACAATTTTTTAGGCATAACAACCATACCCTACCGAAAATTTTATTCAAAGGTCATTCGAGCCCTCTTTCATGTCACCCTATTCCCGAGTCATTCCTATCCCCTCTCTCTAAAGAATTCTGAAGTGTTGTGTCAGTGTTTCCATATGTGATTTAGGGTTACCTAGTCATTCCAAGTTCTTCTAAAGAAATATCCATCAAGACAAGCCTTCTAAAGAAGCTTGAGAAAGAACATGTTACGATCTTATCAAAACTAGTGCACACCCCTTAGAGTGGGGAGAAAGGCCTAAAATCATCATGAATGTGTATCAGAGACATAGGAGCATTTTTCAATAATTTTTGGAAGATTCTAGGAGATTCTATAATTTTTGGAACAATTTCAACAACAGTGATTCTTGGAGGCCTAGGCAGTGCACAATGCAAAAAACACCTCCAAGCTTCAGGAAGTGATTCCAAGAGATCCTAAAAGAGTTAGGAGTCAAAAAAATATCTTCAAAAAGGTATTTAAGATCCATAGAAGATGGTAAAATCATATTTTCACAAAACCTAGGCGCATTGTGTCCACATTCATTTTTTTACATGCATAACCTTAGAGCTTAGACAAAAGGCCTATATTTTAGGGATAAAATTTTAGAATCATGAGATGATACCCCCACCATTGGATTCATAAGGTCATTTTCAAGTGGAATCATATAAAATTTCACCAAAAACTCCTCCCAAAGCTCAAGATATGATCTCGACAAACGACTCCCCAAGGTAAAGATCCAACAATTAGTCAATTTTCAGGGCTCAAAATCCAACCAATCGGAGAGTGGTGCACTTTTTTGCACCAAGTGCACCACATATTTGGTTCAAAATGAGCAAGAAAATGTTCATGCCTTCCTAGTTGAGCCCCTGGATCCCAACATGACCTCAATTAAGCCCTTTCTCACAAGTTGAGCCCCTCATGCTCTATTTTTAGCCCTCACCCCTGTCCAACAAAGCTCGCCACGTGGCCCAATAGGGATGGGGAATTTTTTTACACCAATTGAAATAAACCTTCAGGTTCAAGAAAAATTTCCCCTATCCTCTTAATCCTCAGTCCATCATATGACCCCAATAGGTGGAAAAAGTGCCATTTTAAGACCCCGCTCAAGCCCAACTACCAATCACGCAAAGACACTTGGCCCAATGGGGATGGGGTAAAATTTTTACACCAAGTGAACTAAGACCTTGGTTAAGTGGTGCAAAAATGTGTTCTTCTCCCCAAATAAAATAACTATGTAAAGTTTTTGGTTTTGTCTTTGCCACCAATTACTTTTGTTTCTCCATTTACGCACGTATAGGAAAGCTTCAACCACCGAGATAATTCCTCCAATCCTCCATTGCTGTTGTTTCCACACCTTCCACATATTGTTTACCATATATTCATCATAATTCAACATTTCTACAGTGAAAAAGATAGTATTTTCAAGAAAAACTCACGATCATGAGCTGCAGAAACCCTAGACTCCAAAACAAGAAAACATTCATATCTTCCAAACCGTGCACTTGATATCTACAAATTTTTGGTCATATCCCCTCATCCAAGTGCCTTGGGAAGAAAAAAACAAAATATCAAATAGGGACCTTATTTTTACAGCATCCTTTTAAAAAATTCTTCCTTAGAGCGCCTTTTCATCATTTCTGCTAAACCTTGCATCGAATTGAACCAAAAATTATAGAGTGATCAAAGAGTGAAAACCCAGAAAGAATCCACTAAGCTTTCACCAATATGAAACCTAGAAGTGAAATTATAAAAATATTAAGTTTTGTTGGTTTTTACTTGTGGTTTTTGTAATTTTTAGAAAAGGAAAAATCTTTCAGAAGAGAACAATGAAAGTTACACAAACTGAAAACTAGGGCACGTGAGTCGAGAAAAACAAAAAAACTAGAAAAGAAAAAGGTAAAAAGTAACTTTCCAACAATGAAAAGTGCTTTGAATTGACCCGACATATTTTTGGTATGATTAGAATGTGAAAGAAACACTTCAATACCAGCAATGAGGTAAAAAAATGACAAATCCCAAAATAACAACTCCTAGGATCAACTTTCTAAAATAGTTTTCGGCTCCAGGTTGCAAAAAGTGTCTACCATCTCTGTAGTGACTCATATAAATATTTTTGACACTATGAAGTTCAAGTTCATTATCTTGGATCCCATTTCATCTCTCACATTAGAGTACCGAGTGTGGGTGATAGCAATTCTATGCACATGGATATGGAGGAACTCAAACACAAAATGTTTAGCGGGTGAGTGAACAATGGAAGAAAATATATATTTCAATTATTTGTATGTAATTGGCGGCCATCCCAGTCCTTGCAAAACATCGAGCTACTGTTGTCCTGTGCCCAACACTACGAACTAGATACCAAAACAATAAGGGCGGATGACAATTCAATCATGGCAGTTCTTAATCCAAGAGCCATATCACGGGGTTTGCAGATTCAAATAGAGAAGGAGATGGTCATAATCAAAAATAATTCCCAAACTTTTAGAGGTTAATGAATGACTCATACCTCCATGGTCTTGCTCTTGGATCTTGGCTAAAACACGAGAGGAATCCTTGTTGTACCCCAAAAGTTCTCTCTCGCAGTGAGTTTCAACACCTTCTTTGATATGATCATTCTTCTGAGTCAGGTCATGGGTGAGGAAAGCACAAAGTAATTTCATGATTGGATGGCACTCTTCATCACCATAATCATTGATGGAAATAAAATGATTGATTGGGGGCAGCTTATCAGTGATGGCTTGCATTTCCAATTACTTCAAGTTCATGCTTCCAAAATATTTTTCATGACTTCATATCTTGTTTACGCCTGACGAGCTCAAGATCATTCAAAGGTTTTATTCCCACACAAAAACTCCTTGGAAGGATCTTGATTTTGAGAGATATCAACAAAGCTAAACTAAAGGAAATAAATCAACATTATGTCATGGTGAATAACACATTCACAATGTTCGTGGTCAAGTTACTAGAAGGAGTCAACACTTGAGAATGTCATCTCAGGCCACCACTTTGGTTAGAAAGTATGGGTCAAGCTTCATCCAATTCTCCACATTCTCTTACCTTGGGGTGGTTGTCTTTGATCACATGCCACAAAGATTTCCCCACTACCTAAGTGATTAGATGGTTATGATGAAGTTTTGCAAGCAATTGGTTCACATGAATAGTAAACTAAAGAGCCGGAAGAATCAACAAGTCCCCTTCCCCATCTCATTAGGGATTTTCACGTGTAAAATCTCTCATGACACCGCAAACATTGAAGCTACCCTTTCCCCAATTAGTATGCACTCATATATTTCCATAGCGGACTTCAATCTCAAGGATAATATAGAATCCTTCCACTTCCCATACTTGCGCCATCATCCTTAGTTTGAATACTTCGGGCCAATTACATTAATGAGTATGAGGTCTCGTGAATAGGAGAATATGAGGATGACTGTGGAGAAGATGAATAAATTTAGGTTTGAATGGTATGAAGATGGTGTTCTCGAATATGGTTCTAAAATGTTCAATCCTAAATACCACTGTAGTCAAAGCCTCTCCTCTCCCATAGGTGCAGTGGAGTGTGCATGAGTCTGGTGATATCAAGGAATGCACCGAGGTCATCATCAAGAGATCAAAATAATGGTTCAAGAAGAAGAGGGCTGATCTCCTCACATCGGGAAACTTCCCAACTCTCGGGAGGAAAACATCGTATCACTTATCTACCAAGACCAAGGACCATACTATGATCTTAGCTCAATTAGTAGAGAGCTCAAAGAGAGAAGTAGAAGAACCTGAGCCCCCTTGCTATAGGATATTTTGAAATAGAGTAATAACATGAGAAATACCTTTGGTGGACCTCAAACAAGGGAAATTGATCCAACTGAACCCTCCACCTCACATGAATTTATAGGCCCTCCATCTACTAGTACTACACCGATTTCACTGTGTCAAGGCCCAACTCCTCGGGTAGGATAAGAAGTTGTGATGATGCCCCCTACTTGAGTAGGATTCCAATGAGATATTCCCCTGGATACAAGAGACGATGACGATGGAAACCTACATGGTGCAAAAATAAACCTTTCACGACTTCTCATTCATTGCTTTGATGGTCAAATAAAAGAATGGGTAGTTATCTTAGGAAGCTTCTAGATTCTACGGTGGCACTTTGGGAAATTAGTACGTGGAGATAGCCAATCCAAAGGTCACCAAACCTATTGAAGAGATGAATCTAACTAACTATGAAACAAGCACAATTACACTTACACCTACAACATATGGGGGTGATCTACACTTGTTTCATGATTCATCCACTCACCTCGTCGCGAGGATTAAGGAATTCAAAGAAAATTTAGATCAAGTAGATGATCACATTTGCATCCTCACTTCCTACATCCAAATGCTCCTAGATCCTAGTGCCTACAATTTCTCCTCCGAGGAAGTCACTCCAATTGGTAGCATTGATCCTGAGTCCATCAAGAAGACTCAAGCATTCACCATGCAAGGAATGGAAAATGAAAAATGGGTGGATATGATTCTTGAGAAAGGAAAGACACTTTTTTGGAGATGATAACTTTGAATAGGTACATTGATGACACACAAATGAAAGTTCTCACAACTAGGGAGGTGATTGAGGTAGAAAATAACCACTGGGACTAGGTATACTCATTGGTTATGGATATGGGCAAGGTCAAGTCATCTCTTCTAGTGACTAAAGGCATGTTCTCATTTTTTGAAAAAGATTTTCTCAATTTTGGGCCCAAGTGTTGTTCACTCAATAAGAATAGATCAAACGTGTCATCGATCAATTGGAATCATATGAAAAGGATGTTCAAAAGATACAAACATATGCAAATGGTAAAATTGAAGCTTGGGGTCCCAGCAGTGAACCCAGATACTTAAACAGATGACATGTTGAAATAATTTGAGGATCGAGGCAAGGCAGAGGCCAAAGATCCATTCTCATTCATAAAAAACAACTTGGAATCTCTGTCAGAGATACATGCATTCATATCCATCACCACGAGAACTATCAGACTTGGTACTCAAAATGTAGGAATATTAAATCCCTTTCGAGAGAATTACATCAAGTCACTCAGTTTTGTCCATCTCCCTTAGGAACAGAAAGTGATACCAAGTGGTAGCAAGATTCAACAAGGCATTCAAGGGCATGGAAATTCCATCAAGCATTTCTTCACGAAAGTCCATCAGTTGTAGGATCATCTTCAGAATAGTACTCTCTCTCTCTATTATTCTTCTTCTTCCTTTCCTTCTCTCACCTTTTTCTCACCTTATTCTAATTTTTCGTTATGTGTAATCATGATATCTCGTCTTATTCATTAAAGTGACTTTATAAATTTGAATTGTAAAATTCCCTTTGTTTTATAAAAAGGGAACTTAATTTCCTAAGTCCTAGGAAGATGAAAAGTCACGAGATGAATGAGGCAATGAAGATTCATGTGGGGGATTCGAAATGTCATTTCTGATTCTATATAATGTAATGACACCCTCATTCTTAAGGGTTTTAAATTTTTACACTCAAGAGAGAGTATTTCTTTGAGCTAAGAAAGAGAGATAACAATTCTTCCAATTTCCTTCACTATTTTCCTCCATTTCCTACATTGTACAACTTGATGAAAATGTCAATAAAGAAAGGGATTATTTTCTTTCATGATTCATGAATGTGTGTAACTTTTTGTGCATGGTTTCCTCTGATCGTTGACACTATAATATTGTTGTTTCTTTCTTACAAATTGTGGATGTGAACTTTCTAATTAGCTCTGGAGAGAATATGATTTTCTACTCATAGGGTTGATTCCCCTTGTCTAATTTCTTAACTCCCCTTCCCCATTCACCGGTGAATCGCCCCTTATAATCCATTGTAATAATTTACAGTGGGTGTAATGGAGTGTGCTCGTTGGATCCCTAGGCATCTTGGCTAAAAACAAATTTTTATTTTTGTTCATTCCCAATAAAGTGGAGTTGCATCACCCAAGTAGAGGGACCAAAATTCCTAGAGAATTGGCTAGAAACCCACCAATTTGTCCCCAGAAAAATTTTCTCGCCAAGAAAGTGATAATTTACAAATGATCATAAGAGAAGGCATCATGATAATTATGATTAGAGAAGGAAATGTTTGGTGGAGAAATGTCAGTATGATCAACTAGGAAATCAAGAGCCCCAATGCGGGAGAGGCTTTGCATGATATCTATGATTAGTCAAGGAATCAACCACTTTTTTATCATGTTTTGGAAGTGGATTATTGAATATTTTGAGCTTATGATTTTCATTGATTGGTGCAGAGGCCATAGGATCTAGAAAATTGATTTTTTTATCATCGATAAGATCTTGGATGATATTGTGAAGTTTGAAACACATGTCTATAAAATGCCCGACACATTGATGATAATCACATCAAATTTTCTCATTATAATTTCAACCTTTTGGGTGAGATGGATCTAAGTTGAGTGGAGGAGGAAGTGTAATAAGATTGCTCTCAAGAAGTTGTTGTAATATAATATGTGGAGCAATAGTCAACTTTGTATATGTACACTTAGGTGGTTTCCATTGAAGTTCTTTGGTGTTAGAGACAACATTTACAGTGACCTTAGCTTCAGTAGTTTTTGTGGTTCATTTAAAATGTGACTTACTTTGAAAGTGTGTAGAGGAGGAAGCTTGATACTTAAGCTTTCCTATAGATAAGAGTTTAGTTTCATGTAGCTTGAGAGCATGCCATAGTTGATCAAATGATGGAGATGTATTGAAGAGAGCACTCTCCAGGGGAGGTAGAAATAAAATCTGAATGAATAAATCTTGAAGCTCAGATTTCTGTTGGTCTGAAAATCTGTCAGGTGGATAGATCTATGGATAGACAAGCCAACATTGTGCAAGGCATAGCCCCTCTTTGAGTCAGCAAAGCGAAAATGGTTTATTACTATTCTACTAAAGCAGGAATCTATGCAAGTCTCACAATATTCTACCTTTGGGGTTTTAGGATCTCATCCTAGTAGAGGTGTTTCCAATGGTAAGAAGAAGGGGAAGAAACGAAACGGGGAGATAGGAAAGATCTGAAGGGAGAAAAGAAAATAATTCCAAAGCAGAAAGGTCAGAGGGTCTATGTTTTGGGCTGGTAGTAAACAGAGCCAAACTTACTCGCATAGACGAACAAAGCAATACTAATGAATAAATGACAATAAAGCAGAAGTAGATTCAATAGAACAAACATACATATCTAACATAAGAAAGCTCTGATGTATAACACAGGTATTCAACACAAAGTCTAAATATTGTATTAATATTTCCTTATGTTACAAAAAGCTCAAAGTCTTTTCTTCTTACTTCTATTTTTCATCTGAAAAGTATCCACATGAATACAACAAGTATTCAAGTATTTATAGAAGAAGAGAAGGAAAGAAGGCAAAAGCAAACCAACCACTAATTACAAAATATCTACAAAATATCTAAAAGTCATTTTTGACTTTCGGCAACTTGGTGGATGACATCATCCCATGGTGCAACATG
Organism: Taxus wallichiana var. yunnanensis; assembly: GCA_018340775.1. Taxonomy (NCBI): domain Eukaryota; kingdom Viridiplantae; phylum Streptophyta; class Pinopsida; order Cupressales; family Taxaceae; genus Taxus; species Taxus wallichiana. Next base: position 859,995,541 of record CM031234.1, read on the forward strand.
GATGATGTCATCATTTGTGCCAACATACTCTTAGATATTTACAAAAATAAGATCGAGAGGAAGGAGACTATTCATCGTCATCTCGCGGCCGAAAGGGAGTGTCTTGCTTCTGCTGTTGCTCGGGAGAAGTGATGTTAAACTGGGCCCGATATTCCATGAACTTGCTGATCATGGGCTGAAGTTGATCTTGAGTAGGATCCTTGTGGTGATCACTGATAACTTCACAAGTTTCACGTTCATCCACGAGCCTTTCTGGGAGCTTGGAATATTCATTTCCCACCTCTATCAGGTACCCTATAAAGTCACGACAAGGCTAGAAGGTTGTTGATGCATTGGTGTCGAAAGTGGCTTCTGGCCCTAACCCTTGCGAGATGATCTCCTTAAAGATCCAAATAGTTTGGTCTGCCTTCCTCAGGGTGAAAGAAGGAGTGAGCAGGCCTGGGGACATTCTCAGGATGATTTTCTCCATCTGGTGCATAGCCTCCAAGGCTTCCTCTTTGACTTTATCTATCTTTTCGAGGACAAACTCCAACTGATCGACCTGGTAGTCCAAAGTAGAAAGGATTTTGTTGGGCGCTCTGGGGTGATTGAAGACGCCGAACTTGACCAGATCTTTGACTGAACAGTCGAGCATTTTCTGGAAGGTCTCATGCTGTAGCCTAGCATGGTCCAACTCTTCGAGAGATGGGTCCCGCAATCACCTGGAGTGCCTTGTTCACCTGATTGATGTTCTGATACAACTCGGTGAACTTGACGATTACTCCCTCACTTTCCTTGAGGATTTGGTCTCTCCAGGCAGATACTGCCATACCTTGCTCACCGATTTTGGCGTATTCATTTATCTTATCCTGGCTCAGGGGCTCAGGAGTTTCAGTGGCAGTTGTAGGAGGTGCACTGCCCATTTTCTGCAAGGCGTGGAGAAGATGTTTATTTTTCTCCTTTAATAGCCTCTTTTCTTCCTTTGCTTCCTAGAGCTTCTTGCAAAGGGCATCGACTGCAGATAGGGCCTCTCCTTGAAGGCTTTCAGAAGATGTTCCCATTGTGACTTGGGTCACTGTATAATCTATCGGAGACAGATCCTTTTTATCCTTTAAAGGATTGGGATATGCAATCTCCATTACTCTCTCTCCCGATGCACTCTGAGAGAAGCGGGTTATAGGCTTTTTCTTCTTAGCCCCCTTTGTTGGGATGATGGAGAAGTCCATCGGTGTGATAGGAACTTTCCTCTTTTGCTGGCTCAGATGCTGGGAGATCCACGCTGGACTTATGGGAGTGGGACCAGAAGTGGAAGAGGGGGCAGCTGCAGTAGTGGAGGGAAAGTGCGTAGAGACACTTGGTGGCGGCATCGAGAGGGAGGCCGAGAAAGTGCTCACGGGGAAGGGACACTGTAGGGGAGGAAGACGTGGGAAAGGAAGGGAGCTGAGAGATGAGAGAAGAAATGGTGGGGGACAGCTCTGCGAGAGAAGAGAAGATGGATGACGAGGAGGGGGAATAGTAGAAGATGGGGGAGAGGATACGACCAAAGGAATGGTCGCTTGGGTCACGCGAGGAGGAGAAGGAGGAGAGGGAGAAGGGATAGAAGGGACCTCAGCGGTTATAGTAGTGGCGACACCCTGAGTGGATGTGCTCGTCGAAACACCTTCCGCCACTTCTTTCTCTAGGGAAGCCAGAGTTATAACTTGTTCTTGTATAACGGAAGGACTTTCAGGAGCTCCTTCTTGAGCAGTGCTTGATTCACCTTCCTTATCCTTGCCTTTGACCTTTGGCAGATGCTTTGGCCTGATAGGTGCGTTGCCCAATGGTGACGTAGTGAAATCTACCCCGAGGTAGATGAGGCCATTCATCCTGCACCAGTGCTCTGTCCTTCGCAATGTCTCCTTGACCCTTTCTTCAATGGTCTAGGGTGCTTTTGTTCTATCGATTGCGGAAAACGGCCAGTTGTCCCCATCCATATCCAAATATACCTGATCAACTTCTTGATCAGCAGTTTGATAACCTTTTGGGACGATGGCCATGCTATACTGAATAATCTCTGCCAGGGCCAGGTGAGAGTGATCCTTCCTTCTAAGTTCGACCTCATTATACAGGTCGATATAGATGTCCTCGATCGTGGAAGGTGGATAGGATCGATTTTTGCCTTGGGAAGGAAATTCCTTGGATCAAAAGTGGGCCTCATTTGGGAAGTTGTGCTTTAGATTGAGCTAGTTCTAGGTCGGCAACCATTTCTTAGGCTTTGTGGTGAGAGATGCATGTGTATCTACCCACTATAAGGGGAAAAGGAGTTCCACCCTTCTTTCTCTTCAGGCACTTCTCATGGTATGCTACAAGCTGTCTAGATAGCTCCAACAGGATCAGCTTGGGGCCAGCATACCTCAGCAATTTAGTGGGTTCCCCTAAGAAGTTAGCTGCCCTGAGATAGGTGAAGGTGGGAAACTGTGTAAACAAGGCCCCCCACTTCTCTGTTGCTGCGAAAATGCTCTTGGTCATTCGACCATGAGTCATGTTGGGCCTCAAAAGGTAGACGATGCCATAAAAGAAAGCATCGTTGATTTTAGTGAACTGCGGGATGTTGTTCTCCAGTTTCAGCTCTAGGTAGTACTCATATATTCTCACCTGGGGCCAAACCCCACATCGGTTCAGTGCCGGATAATCCCTTTCCGAGGCTGCAGCGTAAACTACGTAGGAGTTCATGTAGAACCTCCCCATTGTGGTGAGTTGTTGGAGCTGCTCGGATATGGTGCTGCTTATTATCTCCGCCCACTCGAAGCGTTGATCAGGTACATTCTTGTTCATGGTCTCCAGGTACCTGAGCATCCACTTATGAAAGTAATGGGTGTCAGAAAGCCCAAATACTCTACTTAGGAACGTGATGGTATCACTTAGTTCCTCGGAGAAATCACTACGGTGAATAACTTGTGGCCATCTGGTTACCACCTTCTTGTTCTTTAAATACACTTCATTCATTAGCTACATGCACTGGTCTTCATTATCCTCCCATGCCTTAAAACATTCTGTTGGTGGCGAATCACAGCACCACGGGACTCGCAACTCGATGGGTTGAGAATCTCGGTGCGATTGCACAACATGGAGCTTTTCCCAAGTGTGGGACCTTGCGAAATCAGAAAAGCTCTCCGGATGAAGGCCGGTTCCTATTCCTCTCTGTTCGAGATGCACCAATGAAACGCAGAGGTTTACCCAAAAACCTAATCTAACTTTCCAAGGAGACAGGGGGAAGAAAATGCAGAAAATAAAACCTAAACTAATGAGAGGTGATGCACCGAGGAATGAAGAACACTGTCTTGCCAATAAACACAGACCAAAAAAATGTAATGCAAGATCATGCACTGAGATAACCGTGATTTACGGTGAAAGATCAAGAAGATGCAAATAAAAACCGAGAGGGTTGATAATCATCCACAGACATGCATTAATTTGCTCCAAAGATTGATACAACACACCGCAAAATGCCAAGAGGCAAAGCTGCATTACTGATTTTAAATGGGAGGTTTTAACTCCATGATTCACCGCCAAAGAGAAGAAGGGAGGGGCAAAACAAGAATGTCCAACCTTTAGAAAGAAGCCCCTCCTTACAATTTATAGGAAGAATGAGAGAGAGAAGAGAGAGAAAGTCCAAATCTACCCCAACCACCTTAGGTTGTATTTAATTCATCTCATTATGGTGGTAGGTGAGGACCATATCAAACCCCAAAAGTGGAAAACTGTATTTTTCATTTTTAAGAACTTGTTCCCACCCAATTAAAGATATCCAGTCGTAGTTAGGTAGAGGACGCCGTAGGCTTTCCGAAAAGTCCAACCTTGTGTGAATCGGAGCTCCCAGTCAAAAGTTATGGCCATCTGAATATCTGGGTCAGGGTCTGCTTCCTGTCAGCACTCAGAATGTTGCGCCTCCAAACGGTGCGCCATGGGCGCATCTATCCTTATGTATACGTACCCTTATGTGCGCCAAGGGCGCAACTTTTCCTATGTCGACACTCTGTGTCATGCGCCATTTCTGTGCGCCAAGGGCGCAACTTTTCCTGTGTCGACACTCGTGTCATGCGCCATTTCTGTGCGCCAAGGGCGCAACTTTTCCTATGTCGACACTCTGTGTCATGCGCCATTTCTGTGCGCCAAGGGCGCAACTTTTCCTATGTCGACACTCTATGTCATGCGCCATTTCTGTGCGCCAAGGCGCAACTTTTCCTGTGTCGACACTCCGTGTCATGCGCCATTTCTGTGCGCCAAGGCACAACTTTTCCTGTGTCGACACTCTGTGTCATGCGCCATTTCTGTGCGCCAAGGCGCAACTTTTCCTGTGTCGACACTCCGTGTCATGCGCCATTTCTGTGCGCCAGGGCGCGCGCTTTTCCTATGTCGACACTGTGTCATGCGCCATTTCGTGCGCCAAGGGCGCAACTTCTCCTATGTCGACACTCGTGTCATGCGCCATTTCGTGCGCCATGGGGCGCAACTTTTCCTATGTCGACACTTTGTGTCATGCGCCATTTCTGTGCGCCAAGGGCGCAACTTTTCCTATGTCGACACTCTGTGTCATGCACCATTCCGTGCGCCAAGGGCGCAACTTTTCCTATGTCGACACTCTGTGTCATGCGCCATTTCTGTGCGCCAAGGGCGCAACTTTTCCTATGTCGACACTCTGTGTCATGCGCCATTTCTGTGCGCCAAGGGCGCAACTTTTCCTATGTCGACACTCTGTGTCATGCGCCATTTCTGTGCGCCAAGGGCGCAACTTTTCCTATGTCGACACTCTGTGTCATGCGCCATTTCTGTGCGCCAAGGGCTGAGGTTTGAATTTCTTTGGTTTCCATATTCTTCCGCCTCTAAAACCCGCTTCCATTCGCGTCGGCCGTTCTTATTGCTGTCGCTGGGGAAATATATACAACACATTCCTCTTGGCTTATGGCCATGAAATGTCGATGATGAGGGATGCCAAGCATGATTTTGAAGTGTCGGGTAGTCAGGTTGATTATGACCTCACCCTTTTCATTCTTGACACATTTTGTGTCTTTCACAGAATAACGGCCACCACCATCATGAATTCGTTGTTTACTGAACTAATGGGGATCCCCCCAGCAAAATGCAGCCCGCTGCCTACCAGTTTGTCCATCCAAGGACTTCCTGTGACTCTTCTAGTTCTAGCCCAGAAATCTTCCATGTCGATGTGACCGAGCTCAGAGTCCCTTATATCTAGGTCACATTCTGCCTAGGACTCAGGCATTCTGACCCTCTGATACTTGTACTTCATCTCTTCCTCTGTAAGCTTAGCTTTGCCCTTTGATTTGGTCGGTCTCTTGCTTGATGTAGACATATGTGGATCTGAGTTCAGTTGCTGATCTGCAAGAAGAAGAAGCGAAACCCAACGCAGAAGAGCCATGTTAGCTGTTAGATCTTCCATTAGAGTATTACAGAATGAGGAGTTAACAATTTAAAGGCCTCAAGGCACAGGGCACATGAACACTGCAGGCTGCAGGGTTAATAGTATGGCACACAAAAGGAGGGTGTTACAAGGAACAAATTAGTGCCAAAGGCGCAGGCACAAGGAGATCTTGCACATGACATTTTTGTTATTGTAAGCAGTAGTGCGCTGCACCATTCATATGTGTTTTATGTTGGCGCAAATAATTTTCATGTTGCAGACGGGACGAGACATGCCAATGGCGCATATATTTTTCATGTTGCATGGAACTTTGGTGCACCGAAGGGTGCAGGGTTGATGTGTGTAACATAGGCTTTATGTGTGCAAAAGGGGAACTTGGCGTGGCGCAGGGAAGGCTTGCATGACATTGTGCTGCTGTAAGAGGGGATGCGCCTACGCCGTTTATGTAGTTTTATACTTGGCGCGAGTAATGTTGGTGTTGCATGGGGGCAGGGTGCGCCAATGGCGCAAATATTTCCAAGTAACATGGAAGTTCGGTGCGCCAAAGGGCGCAGGGTTATTGGGTGTTGCAAGCAAGAAAAGTGCGCTTTCTTGGCGCGACTGTATTTTATGCAGCAGGAATGGTGAATGCGCCAAGAGGAAAATGCAGTCTAATATGAACTTCCAAGTTTTCTTTCTTTCCCTGATGGGTTTGCATGTGTTTTAAGCCTTTTTCTTCAGGGATTCAGAGGGTGAAGGGGGCGCAGTGAAGAGATCCAGGTTGGTTTTTTAGGCAGAGCCCCTTTTTGATCAGCAGATCTGGAAAGAGGGTAGAGAAAGCTTGGGAGGGAAAAACAATAGGAGGGGTTTATGGGTTTCTTATATTCATTCATCCCTCCTTCAACAACCAACAACAAAAACTAAAACACGAGAGTAATAAGGACCACTTACCGGAATATATAGAATGTGAGAGACGAAGCGGGGTCCACGAATGCGACACGAGGATGACAGGCATGCTGACAGGTGTAGAGGAATAAAATTAATCACGTGTTTTCAATTGTGAAAGTGACAGGGCGGGTGCGCCTATATATAGGAAAAGGTGCAATAAATGTGCCAACCACTTTTTCAAGAGGTGCACCAAAACATGTGTCGACACGTAAAATGGTGCACCCTTTGGCATGGATAAACGCGTGTCAACACGGGATACTTGCGCCTTTGGCGCAATTTTAAGACTATCAACACTTCATTCCTTGTGCCCTTTGGCACACCAAAATACTGACGCAACAATTTATGTGTTAACATGAAGGCGCCTACACCTTGGTGCACGCAAGAATGGCGCATCACGGGAAGGCGCACCAAAACATGTGTCAACACGTAAAATAGTGCGCCAAAGGAAATGAAGGGGGTGCAGATTTACTTTGTGTTACATAGATAAAAGGTGCGCCTAGCCAAAAAGGGACCAAAATGGCTAAGTTCGGAGAACTAGATTTCCTGGAAAGGGACTTTGCAACGTTCCGAACGCAGAGGGGTCCATGACGAGGGACCAAAATTTTTTTTTGGTATGGTTACCTATAAAATTACCCTCGTCAATTTTACAGATAAAAATTTCACAAGCACATTAGACATCTTAGCTAGGTTTTTCTTATATCGTAAGACCTATTCTCGCTAAATTTTCATTAGAAGCTTGTTTAAGTTATGCAAGTGCGCGTATGAGATTTTAGAGCTGATATTGATGTAGAAATGAGTGAGAAGATCATCGAGTTAGATGCGTGAAAGATATTACTTGAATAAATAGGTAGGTCATATAACCAACACATCACTTAATCGTGGAGACTATGAGGCAAGAGCTTATCCAAGAGAATATGATCATCCAAAAAATCTAGACAGTCACATGGAATGCTCGAGAGATTCTCTTATGGTCACCATTCCCATTAAAAATGGGAAGCTTGGGGGGTAACAAAATTAGGAGGAAGCGGGTAAGTGGAGATGTTAGGTGTGAATGGAGTGTGCAGGATAAAATGGAATCCAAAGATGGAGATGCACGATAAGTATCTTGTTGCAATTATCAAATTTGTGCTTGGAGGTCTTGATAAAGGGAGGCTAAATCTTAAGTTCCAATAGAAGAAACTTTTCGCGTGTGAGAAAAAATAGGTGGAGTGAAGTGGTTAGTGGGAGTAGGGATAGAAACGGGGACTATAGAAATGGGTGTAAGAGTAGAAGAAGGTGGTTGAGTAGCAACAGAGGCAAGAATAATGACGGAAGCATTAAGCTCCGCAAGGTTGGTGGATTCCTCATGAGAAGCAAATAAAAGTAATTCTAAGTCTTGTAGATGCTCAACAATATGATCATTAAGGTCTTTAAGATGGGATTCAATGAAATCTCTATAAGATTGATCGTAGTGATAAGAGGATAAGAGTCTAAAAGAGAAGGTGGATTCAAAGATTGGGTTCACCAAAATGATTAAGCTAAATATGGAATATATACCTAATTTGATGTTATTGTAGTAGTAAATGAAATGAAGCAAATTAAAGTATAGAAGTGAACCCAAGAAAACTAAGCAATAAAATGAAAACCCTAAGTGCAAAGAGAGGGTAAGAATCCTTAGCTTATTTGCAAAGATCCTAGAGGTGTACAAAACTAAAAATTGGAGAATACGAAGCAATGATGACCGTTGCACCAAAGCTCAAAAAAATGCAAATATGGAGGAATATGTTGGAATGGGGTAGCTAGAGAGGGACATGGGCACCTTCGGGTGTCAGTACGTACCCAAAAATGTAGGGTCTGCACCGGCTGGAATGACGTTACACATACCCCAATGATGATACAGGTCTCCTTGCAAGGTGTTCGGAATCCAGAAAAGCTTGCCAAGTATATGTTTGTATCCCGTATGCCTCGCTCGGCCTCCGCTTGCTTTTTTTTGCCCTCTGCCCCCCTTTTTCCTTGCATTTTGGTCTTCAGTGATGAGACCGTCACCTTACTGTACCGTAATTGCCACCCCGCACAGGTGGCGGTCTATGCACGCGTTTTCCGATTCTTCCGACGATCACGCCAAGTGTGAATCTTCAATTTCACCCACTTTCTTCAACCACTTTGGCTTACATTAATGTTTTTGGTTCCCTAGTAATAGTGTTTTTCCTTTGTTTATAGTAAAAGAGTTCAATTGGGAGTTACCCTCTGGTAAATGCATTTGTTATAAATAGCCAGCTTGTTTTCAAACAAATGGCCCCTCACCTTCTCAATTCTCTTATTCAGTATTTGAATTTCTTGCTTAGAATTCTATCAGTTTCATGTTTTGCCTCCATTGTTGGTCTTTTAGAGGTCATTCGATCTTCTTGTTTTAGTCTTGCTTCATTGTTGTGCCATGCAAGTCAGCTTAGCATAGAATAGTTTCATTTCTAGATTAGAATCCATTAAAGTTGCAGGTTTTGTTTTGTCACAAGGATAGATTCTAAAACTCTCGGTACATTTGCGTTTTATTCCTGCAATATATCCCGCTAGGAATTGCATAGTCGTGGTCCTGTTTCACTTGCGCTATCCCTCTCCTACTCGCATTGTATTTGGTCTATATTAAAGTTGCCATTGTTCGAGTACCATCTTTTGTTGATACTATCATATACATGCTTTTACTGGATTCATGAGAACATGAAAGAATGAGGAGATCATACCGAGGGGACGAAATCACACACAACTGGATTTACCACTATTCGTAAATGCCAGGTTTGAGCTATCAAAGTTACGTTGATGCAAAATCACAAAGCACCTCGGACGCACATCAGGCTTCTAGGTTGATGTTCAGCATCCAAAGCAGTGTGATTGCACAACATGGAAACCTCTCTCCAAGCGTGGGACTTGTAAAAATGAGAGAGGAATCTCTAGAGAAGGTGGTTCCTGCTCCTAAACTACCTCGCCACAAGCTATTCCGAAGTGCAAGCAAGCTAATCTAATCCTAATCTAACCATGCCAAGGAGACAGAGAGAGAGAGAGAGAAAAAAAACAGCAAAAGCCTACACTAAAACGGTGATACACCAGAGAAGGAGAATGTTGGACATCTATCAAAACTGCCATGGGACAAAGAGAGGTGAGCAATGGGAAGGATGGACAGATGCATCACAGCCCCAAGGTAGGTTTCCCCACAGAAAATGTCCCAAAACTCCATGAACACAGCTCCAAACCTGCAATGAACATTCAAACATGCACAGATACCTGCAATGAAGAGAGGCAAGAAGAGGACAAGAAAAAACGAGGAAGGATGGATAGATGCATCACAAAACACGTTTTGTTGCTCCAGAAGTTTGCACTGAACATCATTCCATTAATGGTAAAAGGCAGGAACGCCATTACAGAGAAAGGGAGGAGGTTCGAACTCCATTTTCAACCCTAGAGAAGAAAAGAAGGGAGGGCCGAGTAGAAAGAATGAACAACCCCCTTTTAAAATGAGCCAAATCTGGCTTTTACATTGCATGGGTCGAGCCCAGGGGACAGAAACGTGGGAAAGCGTGTAAGCCCATTCCTCATTGAATACCAACGCATTAAAATGGCATAGGATACCTTACCAACCCATACCCTGCTATATTTGACCGATTTTGGAGGAGAATGCGACCCATTTGTATTAATTTGGCCGCTAAAATGTCACTTCTGTCCGTGCAGAAGAAGAATGCAACCCATTAGCATTAAAACGGGTTGTTGAAAAGTCGCTTCTGGCCATTACCACACGTCAGAGCCGTTTCTTGATTTTCTCTCTTCAGACTACACCAAAACTTGAGATTGATCCCAGAATCATGTAGAGCATCTCAACAGCTTTCCGTTGATATAAAGAACGTGGAAATCGAGCTCTGGATCAAAAGATATGGCGATCTGAAGATTTAGGGCACGGAACAGATCAAAACGAATTTTAAAATGTTTTCCCGCTCTTCGCCATCTGGACGACACGTGGCACGTGCTGATTGGATGAGAAATTCTCTCTCCTCCGTCTTTCACGGGCTTTCCTTTTGAAATTTCTTGTGGGCCCCTTAAACTTGGACACGTGGCGCCATTTCATTGGTTCGGTTCAGCGCTCGATAACTCGTCCCTTTGACCTTTTGACTTTTCTCTTGTGAGGACACGTGGCACCTTCTGATTGGTCCTCGGCTGATTCGGCTCCTTCGCGTACTTTGCCTCCATTTGTCCCGGATGTCCCATTTGATTTGGGGCCCTTTGTGCTCATTTTGGCCGGTTCGGGCATTTCGCGTCCATTTGTCCCAGATGTCCCTTTTGACTTTGGACCCTCTGGACTCATTTCGGCCGATTCGGGCATTTCGCGTCCATTTGTCCCAGATGTCCCTTTTGACTTTGGACCCTCTCGGACTCATTTCGCCGATTCGGCCGGTTCGGGTATTTTTGTCCCAAATGTCCCGACTCCTGCCCTAGGACTAGGACTTGGTCATTTTTACGATGTTTTTCTGGATCAACCTACTTGCCTTCGCAACCTCTTTTTGCATTTTCTCGAGCTTGCTCTTTTCCTCTCGAGACATGGGAACTTAGAAAATATTTGAGGGGACTCTAAAGAACATGATTTTTGGCCCCAAATTAATCAATTTTCCTGGGACTTGAATATTCGATGCATGTTATCAAAATTACCAGGGGGGGTGAAATTTTGACAACAGTTTGGCGACTCAGTGGGGTCATCTGCCTGCTAGATGAATGATCAGTAGCCTGAAGCATCCATTGGGCATGGAGTCATGAGTTGCAACCTGCAACTGATCTGAACTTTGAAAACCTCCTCTCGAGCCACTTGGAAACCCATTGAACCTGGAGTGTCTTCACCAAGATGCCACTGAAATGAACTGTGCAAGAGCAAAACCAGCAACACCAAAACTATGTACAAAACTGAAAATCATACATGCCCCAAATGGAACATGCAGAGTGTGCACAAGCACTTCTTCTGCTGAAAGCAAACCTAACTACTCTACTTTAACTGGAAGCAAAGGCAAGCTAAACAAACCCTGCAACTGGTTGTGCAAAATAGCTCCCTTTCTTCAAAATTGGCAGCCATGCAACTGATTTGGCACTGATCATGGCTGTTTGGATGGATGGAAAATCAACAAGAAGCTGGTCTTCTATCCAAATCATCAAGGTATCAACTGAAAATAAATCCAATACCTCTTTTAGTTGCTCTGCATTTGGATTGGAGAGGTATGGCAGCTGATCCTTGGTACTTTTTAGCTCATCCTCATGCTCAGAAGCAAGCATGACTGGTTGTGGCTTCTCCTTTGGCTCCAATGAAGCCAAATACCTGATTGGGCAAGGTCTGATCCGTTTGATATGCCCATTGCTGTGATTTTCAACTCCGAGAATGGAGTCTTCTTGTAGACCCTCTTGAATGGATGATGTGGAAGAAATGGTGAAATTCTTCTGTCCTTTCTCTTCCTCCGATGAAGAACATGGAAGATTTAAATCTTCCAATTTTGACTCCAAAGGGCTGCTATAGGATGCAGGCTGCTGCAAATGAAAGCTCTCCTTCATGGCAGCAGGCTCTGGTGTTTGGAATGTGGATGATGAAAGAGAGAAAGGTGAAAGCTCAACCGGCTCTTCTCCATCAAAACAGTCCTCCAAATCTGACAGGTAAACTGCCTCATTGTTGTCCCGTTGTTCGTTTTCAACTTCCTCCATGGTTTCCTCTTGATCTGCAACTTGACCACCATGGTTTCCTTCACTCTCCAATATTGAGTTTGAGAGATCAAACTCCTTTTCAGTACTAGAACTTGAGAGAGATGAAGTGGAAAGAAGAATCGAAGGTTCTCTCCCGTAGCTTTGTGTTCAAAGCCCTTGGATCTGCACTTTTCTCCTCCACAGCCTAGAATGTGCTCCTCTTCTTTTTGGATCTGGAGCAGCTTCTCCTTCCTCCAATGTTTGAAGACAAGTCTTGCTCTTGATTGAACTCCTCCTCCAAAGATGAAGTTTGTCAAGTCAAACTCTTCAATTTGTTGCTCTAGAGGACAAGTTGGGACTGTAAGATCTTCTTCTCCAACAAAATCAGTCCTCACCACCATTTGTTCTCCAACCCTAGCCTCTTCTATAGGCTTAACCATTAAGGGATCTTTGTCATCCCAAATCTAAGAGCCCAACTCTTCAGATTTTGAATTTCTTCATCTTTGTTGGCACTCTCTTTTTGTTGTTGTTTTCCTTGACTGGCATTCTGATTTTCATCCTCCCAACATGGATTTGGGAATGCAAGAGGAGGGATGGGTTGAAACTCAACTGATTTGACATTTTTTTGTGGTGGTGGAGGAGGTGAAACCTCTTGTTTCTTTGGAGGGGGTATTTCTGTTAGCTCTTGTGGAGGGGATGACTGTTTGGAAGGGAAAAGGAAAGAAGAATCGAGATGGGGTGGAAGACTAGGGGATGGAGGGATGGATTCAACACATGGGACAGCAGATGGGGAGTTTAAATGAGATGGTGCTGCTTGAGTAATGGAAAGAGAAAAACCAGATGATGGTGTAGAACTTACCCATTGACAAGGTTGTTCAACAACAAGTCTGTAGGCCTCTATCTCTGCTGTCCATTGTGCAAGTTGGGGCAGCATCTTTATCATGAAGTCCAGCTTCTCCTGAGGGCTGTAGTGCCTTGGAAAAGGTCCCACCCATGGACAGGGTGCTCCATAACCGATTCCAAAAGCTTTCATTTGTGCTTGAGCCCTGGACTGCACCATCCCCACCTCCATCTTTTGGATTTTCTCCAACAGACCAGCATCTTGGATCTGATGGTCTTCATTGTATGCATACTCTTGCTCTTGGGAAGCTTCATTGCCAAACTGAATTTGGCACTGCTGTTCATATGAGTATGCATGCTGATCTGGAGGATTTGTAAAACATGTTGGAAGTGGAAAATACTGCTGTTGTTGTAAATGTGAGTTCCATGATGGAAATGAAGTCATGGTTGCACAACTTCATGGAATGGAAAAGAATGAAAGGGATGGAAAGAAGGATGAATGAAAAATGGATGGAAATGAATGGAAAGGAAGGTCTGCAACTTCAGAGATGGTTGTTGACCAGATGGAGTCGCCAGATGTGTTTGCAAGTGCCTCCAAAGGCTGAAATCTTCACAGGAACACATCAACCGCAAAAGATGAAGTGAAAGACCTCTAAGGTCCCACTGGCATGCAAAGCTGTTGATGCAAAATCACAGCACCCCTGGACGCACATCAGGCTTCTAGGTTGATGTTCAGGCATCCAGTGTGATTGCACAACATGGAAACCTCTCTCCAAGCGTGGGACTTGTAAAAATGAGAGAGGAATCTCCAGAGAAGGCTGGTTCCTGCTCCTAAACTACCTGCCACAAGCTATTCCAGTGCAGGCAAGCTAATCTAATCCTAATCTAACCATGCCAAGGAGACAGAGAGAGAGAGAGAAAGGAAAAAACAGCAAAAGCCTACACTAAAACGGTGATACACCAGAGAAGGAGAATGTTGGACATCTATCAAAACTGCCATGGGACAAAGAGAGGTGAGCAATGGGAAGGATGGACAGATGCATCACAGGCCCAAGGATAGATTTCACACAGAAAATGTCCCAAAACTCCATGAACACAGCTCCAAACCTGCAATGAACATTCAAACATGCACAGATACCTGCAATGAAGAGAGGCAAGAAGAGGACAAGCAAAAACGAGGAAGGATGGATAGATGCATCACAAAACACGTTTTGTTGCTCCAGAAGTTTGCACAGAACATCATTCCATTAATGGTAAAAGGCAGGAACGCCATTACAGAGCAAGGGAGGAGGTTCGAACTCCATTTTCAACCCTAGAGAAGAAAAGAAGGGAGGGCCGAGCAGAAAGAATGAACAACCCCCTTTTAAAATGAGCCAAATCTGGCTTTTACATTGCATGGGTCGAGCCCAGGGGACAGAAACGTGGGAAAGCGTGTAAGCCCATTCCTCATTGAATACCAACGCATTAAAATGGCATAGGATACCTTACCAACCCATACCCTGCTATATTTGACCGATTTTGGAGGAGAATGCGACCCATTTGTATTAATTTGGCCGCTAAAATGTCACTTCTGTCCGTGCAGAAGAAGAATGCAACCCATTAGCATTAAAACGGGTTGTTGAAAAGTCGCTTCTGGCCATTACCACACGTCAGAGCCGTTTCTTGATTTTCTCTCTTCAGACTACACCAAAACTTGAGATTGATCCCAGAATCATGTAGAGCATCTCAACAGCTTTCCGTTGATATAAAGAACGTGGAAATCCGAGCTCTGGATCAAAAGATATGGCGATCTGAAGATTTAGGGCACGGAACAGATCAAAACGAATTTTAAAATGTTTTCCCGCTCTTTGCCATCTGGACGACACGTGGCACGTGCTGATTGGACGAGAAATTCTCTCTCCTCCGTCTTTCAGGGCTTTCCTTTTGAAATTGCTTGTGGGCCCCTTAAACTTGGACACGTGGCGCCATTTCATTGGTTCGGTTCAGCGCTCGATAACTCGTCCCTTTGACCTTTTGACTTTTCTCTTGTGAGGACACGTGGCACCTTCTGATTGGTCCTCGGCTGATTCGGCTCCTTCGCGTACTTCGCCTCCATTTGTCCCGGATGTCCCATTTGATTTGGGGCCCTTTGTGCTCATTTCGGCCGGTTCGGGCATTTCGCGTCCATTTGTCCCAGATGTCCCTTTTGACTTTGGACCCTCTGGACTCATTTCGGCCGATTCGGGCATTTCGCGTCCATTTGTCCCAGATGTCCCTTTTGACTTTGGACCCTCTGGACTCATTTCGGCCGATTCGGCCGGTTCGGGCATTTTTGTCCCAAATGTCCCGACTGCCCCTAGGACTAGGACTTGGTCATTTTTACGATTTTTTCCTGGATCAACCTACTTGCCTTCTGCAACCTCTTTTTGCATTTTCTCAGAGCTTGCTCTTTTCCTCTCAGACAGGGAACTTAGAAAATATTTGAGGGGACTCTAGCAACATGATTTTTGGCCCCAAATCAATCAATTTTCCTGGGACTTGAATATTCTGATGCATGTTATCAAAATTACCCAGGGGGGGTGAAATTTTGACAACAAGTTCTAGTTACAATGTATCAAATAGAGTAGTGAATTATTTTATTTCAGTCAAAAGTTCACTCTCGATATTGCCAGGGAAGCTGTGGGGATTGATAGTTTCTAAGAAACTGTGATTCATTCCTCACTTCTAAGGTAGGATCGAGAGTCTTTCAATTTAAAATAATTAGTTTGCTTAGATATTTAGGATAAAATCACAACTGCATAGGCAAATAGCCACACCAAGCTATTTTGTTTGTTTTAAATTCTGTTACTAGATTAGTTGTTCATTTTCTAAATATACTAGAATAGCTACTCTTTAATTTCATTGAAATACGTCATCGAAAATACAAAAATAGAAGAATGCTTGCATAGTGTAAATACATCTTTCGTAATCAGTTTATTAATTTTAGTTAAAAGTTGAATCATTTTGTATGACAATCACAGGACCTAGAGAGCCTAGAGAATATATATTTGAACCCATAGTGCCTCAACCAAATCTACCCATAACATTAGCTAATATAGATCAAGACCTTAGGATATAGGTCTTTCGAGCAACAACAAACTTACAAGCAATTAGTGAACAACTAAGAGGGTTAAATATCGAAGACGACAAAGCATACACATTTTGGTCAAACCATCCGAACTATAGATCGCCTTGATAAAATATCCAAATGGATGTGCAAGGATTCGAAAGAGAACAAGCATTTGGTTGTGATCCTTTAGTTCCACAACCTAATGCATGAGACCTCCTCATTGACATAGATACTAGCTTACGCATTCAAGTCGCTAGAACACCTGTAAGGTATTATGAGAAAATTACACAACTTCTAATTCTAAACATAGAGGCTGAAAAGGCGTATGATTACTAGATAGTCAGAAGAAGGGATTGATTCTTCACATGACCATAACAGGTCCACAACAACCACAAACTCATGGTTGTGATCCCCAAGTCCCACAACCTAACGGGCCGTAAATCAGTTAAGCATTGACACCGGTTTACAAACGCTGGTATTTAGATCCTCACCACTCCCACCTGATATCATCTTGCGGTTCTCCGTATTAAAAATAGAAGCCTAATCAATCTAATATTTTCTAGGCTAGACCAGAAAATCACCCATAGTTCATTACAAATCCACTAAGCCTCTTATCACCATTTTTCATGACCTTGTCTAGAGATATATACAAAGCTCCCACAGGCCACTTCCCACGTATCCAACAACTAAGAAATAGGATCTCGGCAGAGCTCAACATTGATTGGAGCCTCTGAACAACTATTATATCCGAACAATCCATTACACCAATTCAAGTTAGGAGGGCCTTCTTTTCCTTAGATTCGTAGATTCCATTATTACATATTGAGGATATAAGATTACCCAATTAGCTTGTCTATATCCATTCATATTCAACATTCACCAGCTATCTTGACATGACCTTGGGAGGTTAGGTATGAGGAAGAGGTACTTGTAGATTCCCATGCTTACATGTCACTTTTCCATCGCACAAAATTGGTGAACCCGATGTGAAGAAATAATTATTCCTCTTTTATTTTTTCATTTCTTTCATCCACCTTCACTCTTTCCCATTATTTTGTGGGTATTCATATACCCCCGAATATGTCAAGATACAATGCATATGGTAGACCTCTCTTAGGTCTCAAAGTAAACTATAGTCAAACAAATAGACAACCATCACCCTCACTTTCTGCATGGGCTGACAACTATTCAAGTAATTACTTGTCATCTCAAACTCCTCTCTCGCGAACTAGCTCAAGTTCTTCATTCCTAATTGAGGATTTGGATCATTTTGCACAAAAACAACATCCAGAGCCATCATGCTATAACAATATGACATTTCTGGAGATTCCACTTCATCTCCTTAGGTCTTGTTCATATCACGAGATCGTATCAAGATAGTCGATCCACTCCCATTTTTGGATGATGAGTACTTAGCACGCTATAGTAAAAGTGAACAACATTTCCAAAACATGTATCCACCTATAGGGAGTTTGCAAACACAATATGATACCCTATTCCAAGAAAACACCTCCATTACTCCACCTATGGGAAATACCCTTGGTGAAGCTTGGCAGGGTAATAATCAATTCATAGTAGGGTATCACACCCCTTTATAACCTCAAGGTATACAACAAATACCATTAAGGAAAAACACTGTGTCTTCACCAATAGAGGTCATTTCAGCCTTAGTTGAAAAGGTTAGAGGGCTAGAACTTGCTCAAGCAAACCAAAATTCATATTTTGGGCAAGCAAGAATCCCCAACCCTCCACATCACCCTAGTCAAGTTGAACTCCTTACAAGATATGCACGTTAGGCATGCCTCCCGAAATCCTTATAGTTACCCATAGTAAATGCCAACTAGGACAACATTTTAAAACGCCACTCCCATATAAAACATGACACCTCCCGGCTTGGCACCAAACAATCCATACCAAAACATTACTCCTCCTTACTTACACATTTATTCAAATTCACCACAAGGAGACATGTTCTCTTCTCCCGGGATGTTCATTCAACCACAGGGATTCCCTTATGTCCCTACAAATGCATATGCTATGTCATATCAACAAACCATGCCACCCCCACCCCTCAAAGAAACACCATCGATGGTCGAGGCTTACTTGAGAGGGACTTATTCGAGAATATTTAAAAGATCCCCTAGACTTCACTATACAAAGTGTTATGCTTCTAATACCTCTTCCCGATTTACCCAAATATAAAGGGAAGGGGATCCAAACACACATTAAGGCCTATGCCACAACCATACGGGAATTACTCCCTTGGGACAGGGTTGTTGCTAAGATATTCCCTAAAACCTTAGAGGGTATTGCCTTTGATTGGTATTACAGAATACCTGAAGCCTCGATACACTCATTTAAACAACTCATGTCAGATTTCATCAAAGCTTTTGACATGAATAAATTGTTAACAACAGGAATCAGGGAGTTCTTGCATATTAAACAAGAACACAATGAATTTGTTGCTCATTTTATTCAAAGATGGCATATGGTTCTCTACTCATCAGCAAGTGCTCCAAACATGAATCAAATGGAACTATGTGATTTATTCCTTAATTCTCTCAATAGAGAGATAAAGGAAGAAGTCCAGAAATTCCCATTAAGAACTTATGATGAAGTACTCGAGAGTGCTCTCCGAATCGACTAAGCAATAATAGATAGTGGTCGTAATACATATGGAACAAATGGGAAATTAACCACTCCCAATCGAAGCACCGTGGCCTATCCTACTACTGGGAATGCTAATCAAGGACCCGAGAACCTTAACAAGAACCGTGGAGTTACAGATGATGGAGTAATCGACCAAGTTAAAAGGGAAAATGTTGTAAACATTTCACCACCTATTAATAATCAGTGAAATAACAATTTTACTTCAACAATCAACGCGGTGGATTTTAATCATCCACCATGACGACAACAACAACACAAATAATGACGAAAATGACAAATCCAAACAAAAAGTCCAAATCAAAACCCAACCAGATATCGTGAGTCAAAACCATAGGTAATGACCTCAAAATTTTAACTCTAACAACTAGTAACCTTATCCGAATTTTGGACCACAACAGTTTTAAATCAACAACCTCAAAATTATAATCCCAATTTATATTGTGGTTTCCATAAGATTCAAGGCCACGATACTAGGACTTTTCGTGACTACAATAAATTCATGCAAAGTGATTTCTAAGATCAAAAACAACTCTTTATAGATATGTTCTTAGCAAATTTGTAGTACCCAGTGCTAAACACTTACACAGGGCAATTTCCCCTCAAAATGCACCCCTCAAGATCTTTAACGATCTGCTCCCAAACCATTCTAACAATAACAAGCTAGATCTTAACGGAACAAACAAGGGTGTTGTAACAGGAAACAATGATCATGAAGCTTCAACTTCGTTAAATCCACTGGTCGCACCCCAACTAAGAACTCGACCCCAAACTAAGATAGTTGGCCTGGTGGAATTAGACACCGAGTTTCCCATAGAAACCATAACAATAACACGGGATTATTCTTCTCAACCAACTCCAACTTATTCATTAGAGCCAAACAACACTCAACAAACATTGGTAAAACCCATAGGCGCCTATGATTTAATTAATGACTTAACTAAAACCTTCTCTCACATATCCTTTTTGGATTTGTTAAAGAATTCTCCTGCCCATAGGGCTGCCCTCTTAGAAGCATTAGGCCTTGGTCATTTAATCAACATCACTCCTCCTCCGGAAACGCAAGTAAACCATGTAGACTTTGATGTTTATCCTCTAGGGCAGCCGGATAGGGATACTAAATTTATATTTGACATAATCAAAATGCCAACAGATGCTAAGATTGCACAAAGAGGTGACCCAACTTTACATTTGCAAGTATGGATTTACAATAATTATGTTAAACATGCAATGGTTGATGATGGGGCAGCAATTAACATAGTCCCCTTTGCTTTTCTTCAAAATTTAGGATATGGAGAGACAAACTATTCCACAACATGAAATACGTTAAGAGGATATGATAGCCTCAAGGCCACTTCAATTGGAACCATAGTTTTACCAGTCACTTTAGGACCCAAGATGGTCCTCACCAAATTTTATATTATAGATCGGGAAACCAACTATAATATGATCCTCGGTTGGTCATGGATACACCATATGAAGGCAATCCCTTCCATGTTATTCCAAGAAATAAGATTTCTACACTTAGGGAAAATATTTGTGGCACAAGGTGACCCAAAACCCTTCGATATACACCTAGTTGATTTAAATAAAAGACCAGGCATTCACTCCGAGTTTGAACTCCCAAAAAATCAACTCATCAAACCAATTAATTTGAAACCAAAAGAAGAGTTGATACCCACCATAGAATTAGAAATTACAAATCCAGCCGAGGACATTCTAGCACTCAAAAATGAGACCAATGTTATAAAAATAGTGTCACTAGGGACTACCGCAAAAATTGTTGAGTTGCTAGAGGACTTACCTATTTTCCTACCATTTGATTCTATGGGTATGGGACACACCCTGGGAATTTCTTCTCTTCCATCAGATGAAATTTTTATGGTAGAAGTAACTGAAGCAAAGGAAATAGATATGACAGATATCCCAACATCCATTTTTCCAAGCAAGTATTGGACTCTCCACTTCGATGGAGCTAGATGTCACTTTGGAGTGGGGCGGGGTAATCTTTACTTCACCCGAGGGAAAGATCAAACCTTTCACCTTTAAATTAAACTTTGAATGTACAAAAAATGGGGCTGAGTATGAAGCTCTCCTCCTTGGCCTCATCCTCGCCAAAATAATGGGTATCGATAACATTAGAGTGCTAGGAGACTTGCAACTAGTTGCAAACCAAGTTTCTGAGGTATATGAAACTAGGGCTGAACATTTACAACTATACAAAACAACAGTGTTAGATCTAAGCAAGGGATTCAACTTCATATCAATTGAAGCAATCCCACGAGAGCAGAACCTTCTCGCAGACTCGATAACAACCTCAACTTCCTGTTTCACTCCAAACAACGAGTTGGAGGATACAAATTTCACGGTATCACTTCATACCAAACCATTAGTGCGTAAAATACCAACAAACTCACTCCTAACTCATGGAGAAGCTGAGGATGATTTTTCTATCATGGATCACTTTGACGATGATAGAGTCACTCTCGAATATCTAAACACCTATGCAGAGCTACACCTTGCTCATCGTATAGTTGATATTTCCCTAATACCACATTCCTCTTCCTATTTTGGAAATCCCATGGTAGAGTCTCCTCCATAGAAGGACCTCGATATCTACGAGATAGAAAATGGAGAAATCTTGGAACTACCTCTAGCCCCACCTGAATTTGAAGAAGGTAACGCTTCTTTAATAGAAGAAACCATTGACATAAACATTGGAACAGAGGAAGAACAAAAATTTTGAAGTTGGGATCCTCGTTAACTCCATAGGAGATAGAAATACACACCCAAATCCTCAAAGAACATCAAAAGTATTTCACATTTAACTATAAAGAAATGACGGGCATCGCACTGTATGTCACGGTACATAATTTGGTCACTAAACCAGATACAAAACCAATTAAATAGAAGTCAAGACCAATGAAGCCAAAAGTGGCTTTCATGGTAAAATAGGAAGTAATAAAACTTCTCCAAGTGGGATTCATCAAGCCCATTGACTATTCACAAAGGGTATCTAATATTGTCCCCTGTTCTAAAAAGAATGGGAAGATACACATTTGCATAGATTTTCATGATATTAACAAACCTTGTCCCAAGGATGACTTCCCATTACCATCCATTGACGTTATCATTGATGCAACAGCTGGATTTGAACTATTGTCCCTCATGGATGGATTCTAAGGGTATAATCAGATTAAAATATCGAACATGATCAAGCCAAAAATACATTCATAACTCCCTAGGGAACTTATTGCTACGTTGTCATGCCATTTGGTCTTAAGAACGTTGGCGCTACGTATTAGCGGACAATGACATATATATTCCATGATCTTATCCATAAAATTGTGGAATCCTATGTGGATGATTTGTTGGCCAAGGCCAAGAAATGTTGTGATCATCCAGAAGTGCTCCATATCATCCTCTTGTGATTAATTGAATATGGCATCACATTAAACATAGAGAAGTGCGTGTTTAGTGTGATAAGAGGTAAACTTCTGGGCTACATTATATCTTCATGAGGGATTAATGTTGATCCAACCAAAATATGGGTTGTTCTCAAAATGATCCCACCATCGGACGAGTCTTGAATTAGGTCATTTCTTGGGAAACTCGGTGCAATCCGAAGGTTCATCCCGGGTTTAAGTTTTTCCATTCATCCAATCAACAATCTATTAAAGAAATATTATAACATTGATTAGATTGAAGAATGCAACGAGGCCTTTGAAGCAGTTAAATGCTTCTTATTGTCTCCACCCATGCTAATGCCTCCCAAACCAGACCGCCCTTTGATCTTGTACTCACGGGCCACCGATGTCTCGCTACCCTATATGCGGCTCAAGAAGATGATGATAAATGGGAATGTGCAGACTATTTCATTAGCCGAATGTTTCTCGATTATGAAACACGTTATACAGGTAGAAATAAAATGCCTTTCCATAGTCTTTACAACAAAACATTTAAGACACTACATGTTAAACCAAGAAACAAGGGTCATTGTAAAGACAGATCATTTACGAACGTTTCTCACGTAAGGGTCTTTATCTAAAAAGGTTGGACGTTTCATAACCTTAATGGGTGAATTTGAGTTGACATTCGTAAACCAAAAATCCATTAAGGGACAAATCATTGCAGATTGGTTAGCTGAAAATCCACTAGATGGAGGTGATCTGGTAAATCTAGACTTTCCTGATGAGTGTGTATACTTCATCGAAACCAGGCCCCCATCTATACATGTCCCTGGTACACTGATATCATCAATTTTATCATGGACCATACATACCCAGAAGGTGCCACATCACAACAAAGAAGGCGGTTACACATTATCACTGCTAAATATGTTGTTTTAGAACAAGTACTATATCGTAAAGCCTTCGATGGCATGCTTCTAAGATGTGTCGACATAGAAGAATCCAAAATATTCTTCATGAATCCCACAATGGGATATGTGGAGGCCACTTCGGTGGTCACACCACTACTCGTAAAATACATTAGATGGGCTATTTTTGGCCCACTCTCGAGCATGATGTAGTGGAATTTGTACGTAAGTGCCACAAATGCCAAGAATTCTCTCACGAGATTCACATGCTAGCACAATCCTTGCAGCCAATAGCGACCCCGTGGCCCTTCTCCACGTGGGGTCTAGACTTGATAGGGAAATTCTCTCCCTCATCAACTGATGGCCATAATTTTATAATTACAGCCACAGAATATTTTACCAAATGGGTGGAGGCCATGCCTCTCACCACAATACCAGGTTTGGTAATTGCCAAATTCATTCTGAATCAAATCATTTGTAGGTATGGTGTCCCACAAGTCATTATCTCAGATAATGGCACGTCCTTTAAAAATGATGAGGTCTATGCGTTATGCAGCAAATTCAAGATAAACCATCACATGGCCTCTCTTTACTACGCTCAAGCCAATGGGCAAGCTAAAGCAAAAAAAAAACATTAAAAGCTATTCTCCTCAAAATAGTTAAGGAGAACAAGCAAGATTGACATTTAAAACTATATCTAGCCTTGTGGGCCCATTGAACCTCAATAAGAACATCACAGAGTAACCCCTTTCTCACTTTGGTGTTTAGGCGAAGCAGTTCTCCCGCTTGAGGTTGAAATACCCGGTCTCTCGCATCTCGTTTACAAGGATTCGGATGAAGAAGCTTATGGGGAGGCATGCCTCTCTCAATTGGAAAGCCTTGTCGAGGCTAGGCTAAATGTCAAACAACAAAGACAGAGCCTATGCTAACCAGATGTGTCGAAGTATAAAAAAAAAGTCTATGAGCGAAATATATGATGGAGATCTAGTTCTAAGGCTAGACAAACCGGATTGATAAGAAAACCGGCGAAGGAAGGAAGTTCGGCTCAAGTGGTTGGGCCCATACCGAGTCATGAAGGACTACAAAACTATGCATATCTCTTATGCACACTAGAAGGTGAGGAATTCAATGAAACTATCAATATCTTGCATCTTAAATAGTTTTACACGTAAAACATCAGAATCACCACTTGTACATTATAGCTACCTACATTGCATTTTCATTTAGTGTCTCATTTTGTCCACTCATTTTGTAAAAATTGTAGTCCATGAACTTACTCTTAAGCAATTTATTACAAATTTCTAAAAGTATTGGCAAAATCAATCAAAACACATCTCTTCAAACATCATCAAGTTTTTTCAAATCTTCTCATCAAGTTTGATAGACAAGTATTGACGAAAACCATACCAAGGCCTACATACTTGGTTTTGCTCTTTCTTTCTACTATGTGAAGTCACCCTTACCTATGGTTTGTTCTAGAAGCTTCTTGGTGTCACATCTATCCCTCTTAAATCTCTTTGAAAGGAAGGATATCCCAAAGTCATAGATTAGAAATTTTAAAATCAAATGGAATCAAAAGCACCAAGAAAACAAAATATTTTATTTTACACACTTCTTTGCCCCATCAACCTTCGGTGATAATCCCACATCTCTTACTGGTGGTGTGAGGTTGGGAAAGGAAAGAAGTGCCCTTACTCGCCTATATCTTTCCTTTGGTGACAAACCCATGCTTCTTACTAGTAGCATGAGGCAGGATGTGGGGGGTCCATTCACACAAATTAACAAATCTTGGTATGCTAGAAGCACAAATCAAATTCTATTAAGAGAAAACAAATATCCAAATTCCAAAAAGATCAAATCCTCAAAACCATATTTTGTCAACCAGGTTGCCATTTATGAATCTAAGTCTAGATAAACTAGAAAGTAAGTGGCCTTCTAAGCTTGGTGGTAGCTCTGAGTAGGGTAGGTGTGTAGGTCTATGTTTGGTTTTTTTACTGGTTTGTCTGTCTCTCATCATTCCATTCAGTCAAACTCATACAACTTGTGCCCTTCCTAACTCTTGGTGTTGAGCCCTCGCATCTTACTAGTTGCGTGGAATTGGGATTGGGGCAAGTTCATCTCCTTATCACTTTACATTCATCACGTTTTTCCAACATAAGAAGAAATTACAAACATTTCCCAAAGAGTTCAAAATTTCAAAGCTACCATATGTTTATATCATCACATATCAGCATTACAAAAGCATAAAAAAGAGAAACATTCTACTCAACATTTGTTATCATTTGTCATCCATTGCATACATACTGGAAAACATGAAAACAAATACTCTAAAAACATCTAGTAGACATGTAGAGACAAGTCACAAAATTATAGGCAGTCTAGATCAAGAGTCTAGATCCATATATATATATATATATATATCAATGAGCCCGAAAAGTACAAAAACACTCATATAGATGTCGAAAAAACACTACAAAAATGGCCTCTCAATCCCTATGGGATCCCTCAGAGGGTGTACGACCACGTCTAGGAATCTCGCCACACAGCACTCGAATGCACCGAGGGTTCATGGTCGTGCCGAGTAGCTACTTTGTCTCACTATGAGAATGACTCCTCCTCATCAAGTGCTCGGTTGTCCTATATCCAACTACCTCAGTGTGGAGAGAATTCATGATATTCACTACATACCGTAGAAAGGCAAAAACATCGGTATTCCTACCCAGTGCCGAAGGCTCCCCACGTCTACATAAAGCTCAGCACGAGTCTTCTCTGAGGGGAGAAACAAGGTATCTATGCATACTCGGTGAATCAAGTATCGCCACTCATCAGCAGTCGCTGCAAATACATGAGAAAACAAGTTAGAAAATGATCAAAGATAAAACCAAGAGTAAAAAAAAAAAAAGAAAAAACAATTAAGACAATTCTAACTAAAACAAATTCAAGAGAAGAGTGGCAACTCACTCGGATCGCCAAGCCTCCAAGAAGGATCTCTAGGATCTACGCCTACCACTGATGCTGCCACTGACTGGTGTCCCTCTCCCATGTCTGGGGCGATGTGACGGCCTGCAATGGACTTGCCATCTCCCCCAAAGTCCTGAGGAGCACCTCCTGCGAGACCGAGTCACCCTCTCGTGCTCTCGGTCTTCCCTCTCGGCTTGTAGGATATCCTGAGTGTCATGCCACTCGGGATCACTATCATCCTCCCCACCCATCTCTCTAATCTCCATCTCCTCTGTCTCTCCCCTAGTGAACTCCTTAGACTCGGATTCCACGTCAATGGGCTCATCGCTGCTATGGGCGGGACCGGCGGTAATCCAAAGTAAAGGTGCCTGAGGAGCACCGGCTCTCCCTCGAGCACATACCACCCTCCTGGCCGTAATAGGAACACCGGGGTAACAATGGTCCAACCCGGCCTCTAGGACCTCCCCGAGCCTCACGAATAGATCTATACACTAGCCCCGCTGGAGGAAGCATGTCAATATAGGGGAGGCCAAACTGTTGTGGTACTCTATCAAAGGGGTGGATCTCCAACTTCCCACCCTGTCTACCAGCTGACTGGTAGTTTGACAAGCAATCAATGTAATAGTCTCCTCTCCCCATAGCCCTGTCATGGCCTGATAAGGAGTGGCCTCCATATCTATAGTAGTCAAAGAGGCCACTGGCTAGTGGGGTGCTCTAAGAATAGTCATCCCTATCCACCTCACTGCCCTGACGGCCCCGAGATCCTCTGCCTCTACACCTCTCCCATATGGAGTGATATGCTCATATACCCAACTCATGACAAGAGTAGGTGGCTCAGTGACTATCCTTGTAATCAGACCACCCTGTACAAATCATGGTAGGTGGTCCCAAGGATGTCTGCTCCCCAAGCATAGACACGTCCATGGCCCTCAATATGTGTAATAATGGGGGCCCAGCAATATAAGAGGGTGTACCCTCCCTTGTCCCCAATCAATCTCAAAGAAAGGATGCCCATAATGGCCTTACGGAGCACATGAATGTATGTCTTAAAAATGGAGTGGATCCTCACTCCCTTCTTCGGCCCCATCGAAATAGTTGCATCTCCCATATAGGTGGCCCGCCAAGCACCGAGATCTCGATATCGTTGTCTTAAGAGACAAATTGCCGCCGCCAAGGATCGAACCCCTAAGTATATGGTAAACATCCTCGTGGTGATGGTCCACTCACCCCTAATCTTTGGTAGTCGAAAGGTATTCCGATCCGCATCCCAAGATGAAAATAAGTCACATAGTATGTGGTGGCAGTGCAACGTGGGGGACCTGTGTAATCCTCCAAATGCCGACCCTCTCTAAAGTGTATCTCGCTCTACCTAAGTGAGTACCTCTACACCTGTTGGGATCCAATCACACTCCCTCTCTTGACTCCATCTAATGTATTCCTCCTTCTGCATACACCCAAAAACACAAAAAGAAGTTAGTACCAAAATCCAATTGGAAAAACTATCAATAACATGTGAAAATGCTAAAAATGCAAAAATAAGTTAAGTAAAGCATTATTTTGGCTTTCTGTCGCGAACCACCACCCTGTTCAGGGATTGGCGGTTCCATAAGCACCGCCTTCTAAGGCAAGCGGTGGTCCAGAACCGCCGCCCGCACTTGGCGGCGGTCCCGTCCTAAAAACACAAATGACTCGAATGGCCTAAAAACGCCTAAAAACAAGCAAAATTCACCATTTTTGCTAAAAAAATGACCTACCTTATGGGTGCCCCCCATAGGCTCATTTAAAACTAGTATTTTCAAAAATCCCCCAAGACAAAGATTTTATCATTTCTACATTTTAGGTTTAAAAACCATAAATTGAGAAAACTAACTAACCGAGACTTCGCGGGTCGATGTTCCACTCACGGAGGCATGATCGCTATCTCACCACGAACGTTTTAACTATAATCTCGTTGAAAACTATCACCATGGGTCCCAGAGCTCAAAAACTATCAAATCAATCCATGCAAATGAATAGTGAAATGAGTTCGTTTTATATATATAGCTTTTAAAATTGATTTTGAATGTATTTCGTAGGGTCGGAGCATCGACGGAGGTAATTTCTAAACCCCGCATAGATGGTAAGTCCTCATTTCATATCAATTTTGTTTTATTTCTCAATTTATTTTATTTACTTGCACTTGAGTCCTTTTCTTTCGTTTTGCAAATAGCGGTATATTGGATGGCGACTTTCCGACACACAGGCATGTCAGGTATAACTCCTAACTCCCCATTTTAGGACAGCCATACTCAGATCCACCATTTTACACCTCTTCATGGCTAAGGTGCTTCTCTAAGGGGGAAATATGTACGTACCTGAAATTGTAGGGTATTGCACGGCCCGTAACGACGTTACACATACCCCAATGATGATATAGGTCTCCTTACAAGGTGTTCGAATCCAAAAATCTCGCTAAGTATATATTTGTATCCCGTATGCCTTGCTCGACCTCCGCTTGCTTTTTTTTTTTCCCTATGCCCCCTTTTTCCTTGCATTTTCATCTTGAAGTGACGAGACCGCCACCTCGTCAGTGCCGCCGCCGCACAGGGCAGCGGTCATGTACATGTTTTCAGATTCTTCTAATGATCACTTCAAGTGTAAATCTTCAATTTAACCCACTTTCTTCAACCACTTTGTCTTGCATTAATGTTTTTAGTTCCCTGGTAATAGTGTTTTTCCTTTGTATACGGTAAAGAGTTCAATTAGGAGCTACCTCTCCGGTGAATGCATTTGTTATAAATAGCCAACTTGTTTTCAAACAAATGGCCCCTCACCTTCTCAATTCTCTTATTCAGTCTTTGAATTTCTTGCTTAGAATTCTATCAATTTCATGTTTTTCCTCCATTGTTGGTCTTTTAGAGGTCATTCGATCTTCTTGTTTCAGTCTTGCTTCATTGTTGTGCCATGCAAGTCATAGCATAGAATAGTTTCATTTCTAGATTAGAATCTTTTAAAGTTGTAGGTTTTGTTTTGTCACAAGGATAGATTCTAAAACTCTCGGTACATTTTCATTGTATTCCCGCAATAAATCCCACTAAGAATTGCATAGTCAGGCTCTGTTCACTTTTTCTATCCCTCTCCTACTCACATTGTATTTGGTCTATATCCAAAGCTGCCATTGTTCGAATACCATCTTCTATTGATACTATCATATACATGCTTTTCTAGATTCATGAGAACATGAAGGAATGGGGAGATCATACGAGAGGATGAAATCACACAACCGGATTTACCACTATTCTATAAATTCCAGGTTTGAGCTATCAAAGTTCTAGTTACAACGTATCAAATAGAGTAGTGAATTATTTTATTTCAGTCAAAAGTTCACTCTCGATATTGCCAAGGAAGTTGTCGGGATTGATAGTTTTTGAGAAACTGTGATTCATTCCTCACTTCGAGGTAGGGTCGAGAGTCTTTCAATTTAAAATAACTAGTTTGCTTAGATATTTAGGATAAAATCACAACTGCACAGGAAAATAGCCACACTAGGCTATTTTTTTTGTTTTAAATTCTTGTTGCTAGATTAGTTGTTCATTTTCTAAATATACTAGAATAGCTACTCTTTAATTTAATTGAAATACGTCATCAAAAATACAAAAATAGAAGAATGCTTACATAGTGTAAATACATCTTTCGTAATCAGTTTATTAATTTTAGTTAAAAATTGAATCATTTTGTATGATAATCACATGACCTAGAGAGCCTAGAGAATATATATTTGAACCCATAGTGCCTCAACCAAATCTACCCACAACATTAGCTAATATAGATCAAGACCTTAGGATACAGGTCTTTCGAGCAACGACAAACCCTGTAAGAAATTAGTGAACAACCGAGAGGGTTAAATATCGAAGACGACAAAGCATACATATTTTGGTCGACCATCCTAACTATAGATCGCCTTGATAAAATATCTCGAATGATCGTGCAAGGATTCAAAAGAGAACAAACATTTAGTTGCGATCTTTTATTTCCACAAACTGATGCGGGAGACCTCCTCATTGACATAGATATCGGCTTACGCATTCAAGTCGCTAGAGCACCTGTAAGGTATTCTCGAGAAAATTACACAACTTCTAGTTCTAAACATAGAATTTGAAAAGGCGTATGATTACGGATAGATAGTCGAAAAGGGATTGATTCTTCACATGACCATAACATGTCCATAACAACCATGAACTCATGGTTGTGATCCCCATGTCCCACAACCCAATGGGCCTACAAATCGTTAAGCATTGACACCGGTTTACAAACACCGGTATTTAGATCCTCACCACTCCCGCTTGATATCATCTCGCAGCTTCTCCGTATTATATATAGAAGCCAATCAATCTAATATTTTCTATGCTAGATGATAAAATCACCCATAGTTCATTACAAATCCACTAAGCCTCATATCACCATTTCTTATGACCTTGTTTGGAGATATATATGAATCTCCCATAGGCCACTTCCCACATATCCAACAACCAAGAAACAGGATCTCAGAGCTCGACATTGATTGGAGCCTCCGAACAGCTATTATATCCGAACGATCCATTACACCAATTCAGGTTAGGAGGGCCTTCTTTGCCTTAGATTCATAGATTCCATTATTGCGTATTGAGGATATAAGATTACCCGATTAGCTTGTCTGTATCCATTCATATTCAACATTCACCACTGTCTCAGCATGACCTCGGGAGGTCAGGTACGAGGAAGAGGTACTTGTAGATTCCCATGCTCGCATGTAACTTTTCCATTGCACAATGACCTAGGCCTAGTTCTAGGTTATTGGGTCTATGGAAATGCTCTGAAACCACCTTTGAGTGGTTGTGAGGTGTTCTCTTTTTTCATTTGGTCTCTATGACATCGCATAGTGATCGCCAAAGTTGCTCGAAATCTACAATGAAGTATTGACCACCCGCAAAACCCTCAAATAAACATCAAATCCTAAAAATAAATATGAAAAATGAGGGTTCAGACTATCCTCAACTGTCACAATGGTGAACTTATGACTAAGTGTTGCACTACATCTCAAACCCAATATAGTTCTATGTGTGTGTGTGTGGAATAGTTCCCTAGATGGCTCTTGTGTGTGTCACACTTAATAGCAAGAAAGTAGGCTAGATGTAAAGAAAGGTAATAGATGTGTGCATGGAATAGAATTAACTTCCCTTCTATGAAGTGTATGTAGAATAACCAGTCATTGTGTCCCTTGGATGGCACTAGATGGATGAAATGGAGCTCTTAGATGCTTGATGATGGATGCAACCTTAGGTGGTGATAGCTAATGCTTAGTGCTTGGTCCCTTATTAGGATCACATAACTTTGTATTTATATGATTCCATTAATTTAATTTCATAATTAACCATGAAAAGGCTGACTACCAAAAATATAATATTCTTAAATGGCTAGAAATAACCTAATAAGTGTGAACAAAGTATACCGAGGTCGGGGTGCCCTGGAGGGGATGAGGGAGCCTAACGTTGGCATCCTAATGGGCGCTGGTGTCTCAGGATGATAAATGCCTAGGTATAAAAAGGAAGATTTAGCAAGTAAGGGTATAAGACAAAAAGTGGTAACATAAAGCAAAGAAAGGGGACCAAGGACATGGGTTAGTTAGTACTTTTCTTACTTATGAATCATATGAATAGTATTATGTAATAAGGACTAGATAATTACCCAAAGTGTGAGATTTTTTGTCTACAAAGACATTTCATCCTTGTTTATAGAGTCCCACATTTTAGATCTAGATGACACAATTGAAGACATTTTTATTCTCTTTGAAAACTCTTATGGAGTTACACCTTCTTCTCTGGATGTAATGAGGGTACTCATAAACCCTCCCGATGTCATTCTTTCATTGCATGCTTTTGGATTTCTATCTCCTGTATTTCCTAATTTTACTTTGGCCTATTTAAACACTCACTTGGATACATTTTTTCATTTTCTAAAATTCTACACTCTAATTCCTACCTACATTCCACTTGAGTGGGAATTCAATAGTTTGTTTGCTATGAGTTTCTTTCTTCCGAAAGGAAGAAAAATTATTTGTTGTAGAGGGACCTACTACAACATTCTTCATGAGAATTTTTTTGTTTATATTCTCCCTCTTCTTTGTGGAGGCACACATGGGCCCTATATTTCGGGATACAAGGTGGTAATAGGTAGTTGTAGCTTCTATTGAGGCTTCTTAGTTCTCGCTTTTATTCTTTTTCTCTCTTTTTGGGTGGAGTTTTTCCCGTTGGGTTTTATCCTTTTACTCAACTTTCTCGAGAGTTGCATTGCACATGGGTACCTTATTAGGCATTGTTGCCAAGACCCACTTTATTTTTCACCCACCTAAGCTATGGTTAAGGGTGTGTTAGTGTACGACAATAATAATTCAATTTATTTATTTATGTGGATTATTCCTACACTTTAGGAGTTATCTTTCTTAGGTATACTTAGTCATAGGAGTTACGTTTAAGGGGTATTAGTGTAGGATAATATTTACTATATTTATTTATTTATGTGGATTATTCCTACACTTTAGGAGTTATCTTGCTTAAGTATACTTAGTCATAGGAGTTACACTTGTCCATCATTGTTAGATAAGTGGGTATTACTCTTTGTTTGACTATGTCAAGTGTGGGATTTATAGTTCTATATGATGATATTTGTCCACTAATCATGGAGGAGTCACACATTTTCTCTCCTATATGTACATCTTCACTTGTGAGCTATTCAAACAATGTATTTGGATAAATATTGGCATTACTACATATTGCGTTATTTTGCATTTTCATATTTTTAGTTATTTCATTTTTGTAACTACATGTGCATTTACTTTTCTACCAAAGATCCTTATAAATACGTTGATATTCCTTAGCACATTATTGTGAGTATAATTTACAACTGAATTTGGTGTTTCGTGAGAACTAGAAATTTATTCGCTAGATGCATCTCATAATGTAACACCTTGAATCTGTTGTTACTTTCTCCTTCACATTCAAGTGTTGATATGTGATTTTCCCATATGAGGATATGTTCTTTTGGTTTGGGAAGTCATGCTTGATTTGGTTATGTCTTTTCTACTCTTAAGATCTTTGATTGAACTGGAATATGCTTGGATTATTTTTCTTTCATCCCTCGCATATGAGTGCAATCTGATTTCTGGGAGATTGTAGACTTATCTATCTCTATGACTCATCCTTGGATCAATTGATCCAAGGAATGTTTTAATTATATTCGGGATGAACAATTATGTATTGAAATTTCATGAATTATTAAGTCTGACTGAACTTAGAATGTATAAGTTCTTTTAAACCTCCTTCATATGAAAATATTTCCATAGTGGAAAGTTTTGTTGGATTCAAAAATTAATCTGGCAGTCATTCAATCGAGAATTTGGTACATGATCATTTTGGCATCGGAAAGAACCTGGACCTTAAGCCAGGTAAGATATGTGAGTTTCCCATCTAAAGCTATTTTACTTGATGCAAAATCCAGAATCTAATCTGGAACGTAATATTCTGTTGAAATTTTGAAAGGTGATTTCAACCTAATCTAAGTTTGTCGTAAACATGAATCTGGAAAGGTTACTAGTTATTAATTTAAACTAGAACCTGTTATTGCAAGGTTGGTCAATCTAACCTAGTTCCTAAACTATGTATTTTGGATACTACCTAAGGGTTTATCTAAACCTAATGCTAAGGTAATTGACTAATGTTATATCCTAAGGTGTTAAATTTTAATTTCCTATGATCTAACCTAAGTCACTAACCTATCCTAAACTAGTGCTATGAAAGGAAACCTAAGGGGTCACAAGTTTTGGGCAAGTGGTTTCTATGGCATTTAAGATGGGGATAAGGTTGAGGGCCACGGCGCATCGCTAACTTTGGTAGAGGTTAATTTGGTTATTTTAATTTGGGGCTTGCCAATTTTGGCAGTGGTGGCAATGGAGAATAGGCGGGAGAAATGGAGTTAATGCAATTAATTTTCATGGGTTCTCGAGCTCGGATTGCTTTGGGAGGCATGCAAATGGAATTTTGCTTGGTTGTTTTGTTTTTCATGCATTACGTTTTCACTCTGCATGAGCACTGGTTTTTCAAACCAGCAGTTTACTCTTCGTTGCATGGCAATTTTGAAAGTTTCAAATCTACTTCTGTGTCGTGGGGAATATATAAAGCATGGAGGAAGCAATATTTTGTTGTTTAATCTTTCGTGGAAAAGAAGAGAAAGGGCGAGCTCATCCCGGGCATGATAGGCCCTAACTATTAAAATCTTGCTTTCCTTTAAATGTTTTCATTAGAACAACTCTATTCTGATGATATATGTGCATTTTTGGCTTGGCTGGTAACAATGATTTGTGGGTTTGTGTAAACTTGGGTTCTGGGTTGAACATGGAAATTTTGGGTTCTGAATGAAACTTGTTTTCATTATTCTTTTGTTCCCTTGCTGTGGATTAAACTTGGAGTTTTGTTATCCGGTTGGAACTTCTGTAAGCTCTTATCTGACTGATTTATTAGATTAAAAACTTGTTCCATGGAAGGAAACATTTTAAAAGACTACGTGTTTTAAATACTATGGTACCATTACTGTTTTGGCTATGAATGGAGTAATAGATTTTTTTGCTTCGCCATGAAAACTCTGACTGTAAAAAGTTCATGTTCAAGGAAATTGGTAAATTATTTCGTGGATGGGTTGTTGGTATACTCTATGAAACTTGACTATTATAAGTTGCGTGATTTGGAAACATTGTATGTGGTTTAAGTCTGTACCTCCTCTTGCAAAGGGGTTTGAATGTTTTTAAGTTCTCGTGTACTGCAAGTAAGGAAGTATATGGTTTAGTTGCTTGTTTTTATGAGTAACCATGAGTATTAGTAATACGGTTATGCACAGGAGGAAAAGTACTTGGATGAAATCTGTTTTGAGATGATTTTGAAATCTAGTTCTTAATGCCATATTAAACGATGTTGGAAACTCTTTTTGAATCCAACTTAAAAGTCAACAAGTTTTATCAATGTCCAGTTATTACATGCCCTTTTGAAGTTGGAATTAGGGTTGTAATGTTTTGAATGCAACTGAAAGATCTATTTTATTCTGGACTGATAATGCATAATTCATTACTATGATATGAATAGTACGGCTTTTGGGTATTGTTGAATCTGTATTTAGAATATGATTATTAATACTGTATATGCATTTTTGTTTAGTGTCTTGAAATAAAATAAAGAATGTAAGCAAAGGCAACGGTTCAAATGATTCAGTCTTCGATTATTTGGTAAATGAGGGTAATGTGAAGTTACCCTAACTTGATTTTAAACTCGAATGGTTTGAGTCTTTGAAGAAATGTAGACTGTTTCATTTGGATCGGGATTATAGTCTGAGTTTTGATCATTTTGTAACGTTTTATGTTAAAAGTTGTTATTGGCTTTTATTGGATGTATAGTTGTAGATCCTGTAGGGATCTATTGGCAAACCAATAAGATGGCTCTACCTGACCCGAGCTAATGGGTGAACTTAAGTGTTAGAACTACTCGTCTTCTCCTTCCTTGATTGGACTAATGAATGTTTATTACTTCTTGGAAGTTGATGTCATTCTGAACTCGATTACAATAGTGTTTTGATCTTCTCTGTTTTCTCTCTCTGAGCTGAAAAGGAAAATTGTGAAAGGGTTTTAAAAATAAGAAAGTTTTAATACTCTCTTTTTGAATGTTAGTGTGCTCTTCCTTAGAATTCTATAAGGAACTCAAACAGTATGGTTATGGGATGACAGGACTGTTATATTAAGTTGAAAGAAATAGTAGGAGGTGGGATCCTAACCTGGAAGACTCCTTTTGTTTCATAGCAGTGTTAAGATCTTGTTTTAGAATTATTGTTTGCTATTCTTTTTGCAAAAAGGGAATTCAGTAGTTAATGTCTTGCATACTTTTCATTGATTGAAAATCAAGTATAATAAGATGAAGGACAGATTGGTAGGTGAACTTGCAAGTGGCAAGTAATCCATTCCTTCTGTTTAAATTGCTTTTGTATGAACCTGTTTGGATGAATACCTTAAATGGTTTAGTTTTTAAATAGAAGTTGATCAAATCATGATATACATTGTTTCATCTTTTCGGATGGTTAGGTACTTAATAAACAGAATGTCCCTTCTTACTTTCTTGCATGAAATGAGATGATTCATCGAAATAGATTAAGTTGAAATTATGTCTGTAACTTAAGTTATGATATAAAGTTGTATTATAATTGGTAGAAAAAAACTCAGAGTGTATCATGATTTGGGATTGTGAAGGTAATTGTTGGAATCAATTATACTTTAAATTTAGGACAAGTAAATAGAATATTCTTTCAGTCCCTTTTGGTTTTAACAGTGTACTAGGACTCTTTATATTGACTTCACTTTAAGTTGAAAGTATGAAGTAATTGATGTCATTATAACAGGGTTGTTTAATTGAAACAATTAGTGGAATGCAATTGTTTTAAGGATTAGTGCTTATCATGCTCAGTTCATTGAACTGACCCATGCTAGCAATTTTTGCAGATGGTCTTCGTAAGTGGTAAAGGAAGACAAAATCTGATATGATGCATTGATTGTTCTAAATTGGTTCTTATGAAGAATTCTGATTTGATTTCTAAACTGTATTGTGAAAAGAAAAGTTACCTCTTTTGTTGAAGGCTATTGTCTTAAAGTATGCCCGAAGTGCATAAGTTGTAATTGTATGGGTTTGGAAATGAATGAAATAGTGAGAAATTACCTATGAAGAATGTGTATCTTATCTTGTTGGGATGATCTTCTTATTATCTATATGAATGAGTGTGCATTCTTATTGTTTTATACAATGGAATATAGATGAATTTATTAAGTAAGCCATAGCTAATTATGTGGCTGAATACTACATTCTTAATTAGTGATTCATTATAACTTATGATTGTGATTAAAAACTGTAAATAAGATCACTGCATTTATAGGGAACATTGAGAGTGGGTTATGCCCTAAAATGTAACTATAAGAAGAAGAGGACTTTCCCCTCTTGTAATGCACTAATTATAAAAGGAATATATGGTTATAAATCGCTAAGACTTAACAGTATTAAGTCTGATATGTCTCAGCCTATTAGGTTGATACATTTCCTTCATTGGATAAGTTAATTTTAAATGACGAAACTTAGATTGTTGTTGTCCTATTTTTTTTGGATAAAAGGTTGTTAGGTCCCAACCGACAACCAAGAAGCAATCTAGAGTTAATTAAGACCCTTTGTAAAGCTGAACCCTAATTACAAAAAGGTAACTTAAAGAGTTTTGGACTCGGGGTTAGGGAAGGTTGCCAAAATATGTAGTTCTATAACCCAAATATAACTTAATGTAAGTAAATTCTCAGAGGTATGTTCATATTTTTGAGGCTATCCCGTAGGATGTTGACACACATCAATTGCAAGCTTGTACCTTCGAGAAGATTAGGATCTTCTCAACGATACAAAAATGCAAATGACATATGGCAACACCCTTCTGCATTGATCGTTAAGATTTACACACCTGGAACTTGATCAAGATTTCTCTCCAGGATTGGTTAGGACCATAATCAGGTTATGAGGAATCCCTTTGAGACTCAGGGTACCTTGGCACATGGGGTTAACTTCGGTTGACCCAGTATGCCAATTTACCCTTAGTCTTTAAGAGCCTCTTCATATCATGGACTATGATGTTAATCCGAACTAGAGTGAAACCTTGGGGCAGGGACTGATAGAATTCAAGTATAAGACGTTCTATATAACAATAGAGTGGGGTGAAGGATGTATTCTGGATTGATGAGTATGCCATCAAGGAATAAGTAATACTGAAAAGTATGTTATAAATCTTTGGCCAAAGTATCGCAAGTCTTGATTGTGTTGTCCTATGTCACCTAGTCTAAGGATCGTGATGCCGATGAATATTGGTAACAATTATTCAGATAGGTTCCTTGGGCAGATCACTCAGAACCTGAATAGGGTAAGAGAACCATGAATATGAAGTATTCAGTAGAAAACTCCAAGCTCAATGTTACACATGAATAGATCGGTAGTTCACCGAGTCATGGAATGAATAGATCGGTGGTACACCGAGTCATTACAACTACATATGGTTATCTGTTATAAGAATGATTGTTATGAGATGTGTGTTCTAAATTATGTATTTAGAACAAAGAACATTAATCATGAAAAAAACAAAAAAAAATCCTTGTTTCTAAAGTATTAAAATGGGAATGTTACACATAATCAAGATTTTTGTCTAGTGGAGGCACATAATAATGTTTTTCCTCTAATGGAGGCATGTCATCGTCAATAATAGTTTTATGTTAACATAATATTGTGATTAGTTATTTCATTGTGCTTCATTGAAAATTAGGATGATCTCATTTGGGAGGATTCCTTTAATGGTTATCTCAAGAGTGTTAAGCCGGGGTATTCGATTCTCTCACCCCTTCTCGAATATGATTTTTCTTGGAACAAGGTTTGGATTAAAGAAATTACTCCCAAAATTAATAATTTTATGTGGCTAGATCTTGAGCAATATCATGGCTATGGTTAATTTAGTCAAGAGTGGTGAATCTTTCCTAATAGATGCATTCTCTCTGTAAAAATAATAAGGAAAATTTTAATCGCTATTATTTTGCCACATCTCTTTGGGGTTTATTATTTGAGTTTATGGCGGTCAATTGGGTTTTCCTATATACTCTTGTCCTTGCTTGGACTCATTGGATCTCACCCTTTAAACATAGTATCATAAAAAAATTGGACTCTCTCTTTTCTCACATCATTTGATAGATTTAGAAAACTTGAAATTTGAGGATCTTTGATGATAAAGGTTCTTCTTCTAATCATATTTTCAAACTTATGTTCAAAGGCATCTAGGAGAATATCCTTAAATTTAGACCTCCTAAGAAACAAATTCTTAGACATGCAAAAGTTAATTTTTTGGAAAAATGAAAAGTCACTTAGTTACTTCTCTTTATCAAAAAGAGGCTATCATTGATAGGGCTCAAATTAAGTGGCATCCTCATGACCTAGATGGTGAAAATTGAATTTTGATGGTGCTTCTAAGGGTAACCTTGGGAGAGCGGGTGGTGGTGGAAGTATTCGTGATAACAAAGGCATAGTGATTACAGCAGTGTGTGGTTATCCTATGGGAGTTCAAACGCACTGCTATGTCAAAGCCATTTCTTCCCTCTAGGGTATTAGACTCACTAAGTTGAGAAATGTCACTAACATCATAATTGAAGGTGACTAGATGAATATTGTGAATTTCCTTCTTAAAAATACCCCTACTAGTTGGACTGTGAGAGATATCATTGAAGAGGAAACCTTATTACTTTTGGGTTTCTCCAACACCATTATACAACACACCTATCGGGAAGGTAATAAGGTTGCATACCACTTTTCTAACTATGGTGTCAACACAAAATTTTATATGAACTATAATAATATAGAGGATGTTCCTAGCATTTTTCGTGCTACCATTCAAAATGATGAGGAAAATCCCATTTGATTTATTTGTTATTTTACCTCTTATGGAGTAGATTGGGAAATTTTCTAATGCACATACTAATCAATCCATTTTATGCGGCATGTATATTGGTTTTCCTTATGATGTGCGACCTTCATTACTTGGATATTTACTACTAGATAGTGGAAATTAGTATAAATTCTTCCTTTTGGCATTTTTGGTTCACGTTATCATCGAAGATAGTTGCAGAGATAGGTACAGTGGTGTTAATCATGGGGGCACAAATATTTTCCAAGTTGAACTAGTCTCTGTAATGAGTCTTGAAAATTGGACTTTGAGCTATGTGAAATTTTAAAGGTGGATGGTTTCAACAAGTTTATGGAGAGATCCAGGGGACACGATACTCACATATCCTTGGAGTTTTCCAAAAATTAGAATAACATAGTAGTCAATTACAAGGGGTGATCATATGAGATTATAAAAGATTTGATTTATATGGTTACATGTCTTCATATGGAGGGACTCAAATTCTATAAAAAAAATTTGATCGATTGGAGGAGGAAAGGAAGTTTTGGAGGGCTATAAAGTTCTTGTGCATGTTAAGGGTGACTTCTAGAGAAGCTCTCTGCCCCGACCTTTTAGTGATGTGGGTGTGCTCCTTATGAAATTTATTACTCTAGAGGGTAGATACCAGGTAATGCACTATTACCATCTTTTCCTCCTCAATCATTTTTTCCATCATGCTCTTGTGAGTCTCCCTTTTTACATTTTGCAATCTCTTGAGCACTCTATTAAATTGTCTTAGTGGGAGAACAAGGGTTTTCCACTCCATCGGGGTTTTATTATACTTATTTGTAATCACTTTGATCTCTCCAAGCCTAATCCCTCTCCTGTGCTCCATCTCCATGAGGATGGGCCCTCATCTCCCCCCTCATGAAGCCACAACTTTGAAAAAAAACAAACTAGACTTGATCTTCCTCATAGAACATTACACAACCATGTTATTAAACCTAAGAAATCTAGGGGCGAAACTTCTTCCCTCCTCAATCCTAGTGAGGGTGAACCGACTTCCCTTAGCCTCATCTATTTTGGAAAAAATATTGAAGGGCCTTCTAAAGGAATAGAATCTACCATTCAAGTGAGGTGTTCCCTGCACAAAGACATGATTAATTGGTTGAGAAAGTATATTCATTATCTAAAGGATAGAGTTAAGGGATGTAAGCTGGTGGTGGAGGGTGGGAACATGGAATCAAATAAGCGGGAATATTTGTTTAATAGTCTCACCATATTGGAGAAGGAGCATGTGGTAATCATAACTAAATAATGTTACATTGTTTATATGTGAAAAGATTTACACGATTTTCTCTTTACAATATTACCTGACTTGGAGTAGTCAAAGAATTTTTCCTACCAAGGGATACAAAAAGGATAAAGGTAAGGTTGTGGAAAATTTTAATACTGGAGACCCAAATGTGATCTACATCGAGAATTTACATAAGCGTCTGGAGAATTTGAAGAAATATTTTTCTAAAATCCTTAAATAGTTTGTTGTTGTTGGTCGTATTTCTCCCCGTTTTGGGGTAGTTTTGGTTACTTTTCTGGTGTGTTTCTTTTGCAACTTGGATAATTTTTGGTTTGATATTGTTGGACTTAGTGTTGTATCTAGGTTTTCAAACCCTTTTTTACCTAGTTAGGTCCGAGTCAAAAACTCCCTTTTACCCTCATCTAAAAAAAAATATTGCAATGTGTTTCGCATAAAAGGGTTTTTGTAGTATAATCGAACATAACTATGAAACTAAAAATGAATAAAAATATAATTAATAATTTAGTACTTGTATTTGGTGGGGATTTTGATTGTGTTGGCTTTCTTTGAAATTTGGATAAAATAAGATAATATATTCATTTATGCTTGGCTTTCGAACCCTTTCCATTATTAGTAGAAGTTATCACATCATATTACAAAAGAAACTATAAAATTCTTGGGAACGATTAGGAAACACTTGCTACATGTTGCTAAATTGTGTAAATTACATACGGTTGGTGTCTATGTATTCATAAAAATGCAAGATATGGCCGCATCAAATTTGCAAGAAGTAGGTTATTATGTAAAAGTAATCATATCATTTTTTTCAAATAACTAAAACTCAATTGAATACACATTGTTATTACGTAGATGAGTAACTATGATGTAGATGGATGGGAAATAAATATAATTCTATTAGATCTACCTTCATCCTTGCAGTCTTATATAGTATATATGTTGGTGATTGTGCCCAATTTGAACTTCGAGGTAGTGGTAATATAAATTAATAACTATGAAATTTATTTTAAATTGTAGGTGAGCCTAACCAAAATAGTAACTTGTATCCCGATAATTTAGGTGAAATGGTGTTGTGTACTGCTCCTCCAAATCTCCAAATGCCAATTTGAAAAACCAAAATATTCGTGATTTAACAAAAATTCACCACAAAAGTTTTCCTAGTTATGATAGACAATAGATCGAGTGAAACCATTTGTAATATAAAACTACTTACTAGCCTTAGGTACACACATTGATTATATATGTATGATGACTATAATAAAAGCCTTAATTAACAACAAAAAAGTAATCTTGGGGGCATTGTGTGCTACAACTCATGGTTGGAGATGGTTTTCTAGAGTTACCTTATATTGATGCATTTGACATGTTACTTGCATACAATTATACACATAACATGTGAATTATTCCTTTTACATTAAACCGATGTTTGAGGTATATTCATAACAAGGTAGTCACAATTCAAGGTGTTCCATAAGAGTACATGATTATACATGTGAAACTACGAGACCATGCTCCAAGAATTATCTTACAACCTCAACAACCTATCACAATTCAACCTCAACTAAAAATTTAGATCCATTCATGATGACAAATTGACATATCTCAACAACCAATTATGCAATGCCAATAACCTATTCAAGTATAATTTCAGTAACTTATTCAATTTTAACCTATAGTACTGGACATTCATGCTCTACGATAATTTTACAACCCTATAAAAATGTTCAATAGATAACACCCATA
Source organism: Taxus wallichiana var. yunnanensis (assembly GCA_018340775.1). Taxonomy (NCBI): domain Eukaryota; kingdom Viridiplantae; phylum Streptophyta; class Pinopsida; order Cupressales; family Taxaceae; genus Taxus; species Taxus wallichiana. Next base: position 860,037,968 of record CM031234.1, read on the forward strand.
CAATATCCAACCTCATAAAAATACTAAATGTTATTTACTACACATGATTTTCCTATGACTAATAGAGTGATGTAACACATATACAATCATGTTGTCTCCATTTTTTTCAATTTTCGTAAAGGGTATAAAAAAATCAAGTGCATACTAAAAATGTCTCGTTGAGTGAAGTGAATTTTGTCAAAGAACCCCATGTAAAAATAAGTTTTCAACTGGAAACATTAAGGAGCTTCTAAATGGGTATAATTGTACCCCTCCATGAGTATCTCTTTTTGAAGGTGTTAGAAATTTCTCAAATAAATTTTGATATCAAAGATGAGATTGCGATGAGAAAATTTAATAACTAGAGTATCAACTAAAAATTTCATTTTAGGCATCAAAACATGAAGAACCTCTAGAGAGATACAGTCCCCTACATGGGGAACCTTAGTTTAAAGTTCCTATAACTCAACAAACAAGTTATCAAATTAAAGATGAGGTCGACGTGATAAAATTTTGTGAAGGCTACTATGGAACAAATGTCGTTTTGACCACCAATTTTCAAGGATCCTTTTAAATGGAAAAATTGGACCCCTTGAAGGAACCTCAAAATAAAAATTTTGATACAAAGAGGAAGATGACAAGAACAAACTTCTACAAAAGAACATCTCCAAAAATGTCAATCTAGCCTTCTAAAATCTAGGTGGCCAAGAAGGGGTAGTTTTGTACTAGGAATGAAACACACCTCAGGGGTGCCTCATATTTTTAGATGTCACAAAAATAAATTTTTGATATAGGTGTGTAAAATATCTTCTCTCCTTTGAAATGAGACTTCTAGGCATTCTTAAAAATGTAAAAGTTGAGTTCTTTCACTACAAAAAGTGAAAAATTGCTCCTAAATGCATGGGCACCCCTAGAGTGCAATACAAAAGTTCCTTAGGTATGCACCAGGATACCTAAGCATTAAAAGTGCACTTTAAAATATTTCAAATATGAGATTTTTTCTCTCATTTAGACATTATTTTCTTCGTATTGACCCCTCTTCTCATGAACTCATTTTCAGATCTTAGATTACCCTTTGAGTGGCCTTCCAAACCCTTTACACATGTTGTTCAAATTTTACCCCACTTTGTGCCTATGTATTATTATTATATACATAATTTATAGTTTGCATTTTTCCCAATACACAATTTTATAGGAACTTCCTACAAAATTTAATTCCACTTTCACCTCCAACATGCCTTAAATACTCATCCATAAAATTTTCATGCAAAACGGGAAAACATGACCCTTAAAATCTCACAGAGCCTCGGAGAGGCATGATCATGCCCTTTTGGGTGCCTATCATTTTGGGTCTTCTTAAAAACATTAGTGCTCATCCACTCCTTTTTGCTTCCTCCAGATCTTCACCTTTATTGTAGTCATTTAGAACGTTTGTTTATAGCCATATCCTCAAGCTTGAGGACCTCATTATTAATAAAAAAATGAAGTATTTGTATCAAGGGTATGAGCCTCATGTAATGTTAGAAACCAATCTTCTTGATATTGATGATTATTAAAATGTTCATGTGGATTTAGAGAATTTTGGAAACAAAATTAGAGCTCCCACAAAGTCTTCCTTCATACAAAAGTTGGTTAAGAGTAACCTCCTTGAAGTGGACAACTTCCCAATGTTAGTGTAATGTGTAGAATTAGTGTTAGATTATGCTAAACACTATAATATAGTGACAAGAGTAGTGAAAATGGATAATGAATTAGTTGTTTGAAGTTGGATATGGATAATATTGATTATGCCTTCAAACTTCCTCTCTAGAAACATACAATGTGATTTCAATGGAGTCATTCCAATTATACTAGGAATAACACATATGAAAGTATACTCTTAGATAAAGGAATTCTTAATGAAAAAGAACATAATCGTTCATACAACTAGTTTTCTAGTGAAAAGTGGAAGGTGAAAGTACTCAATGAGGCTATCGGTGAATTAAGAAGTGTTCATATGTCCAGAGAGGAGAGGTCTAATGACATGAGTTCTAATTTTGCATCAATTCACTGCAACTTTTTAAATCCAAGAAAAGCTGTCACATTTCATGGAAACCAAAATCAAAGAAAGATTCAAAATTATGGTAAAATATGAGCTCTTACGTGTTGATGGTTTTGACACATTAACAATGAGTAGCTTGAGCATGATCTATGTTACACTTCAAGAGGTATAAAATAATTTTCCAGAGTTATAGAAGACCCTTGTTAACTTGTAGAGAGCATACGAGTATTGGGTAGTATGATGTGATAACACTACTATACATGGTCAAGACACTATTGAAGAGAACACTAAGAATTTTTGGCATTCAAGGAAAGGAAGATCATTATAATTTTAAGTTATATTTTAGAAATAGATAATGACTTAAGTTGTTTCCTTTTTGGGTATTTTTTAGTTATAATAGTTTATAATTTAAAATTCTAAGGTGAATGGGAGTTACTTTTTCCTCCCATCATTATAAATACTCAATATAACTCATTTGAAAAGGAATTTTTAGATTTTTGGATTTTTTAGACTTTGAGCTCAAGACCTTCTTGATAGTAAAAGACTTTTTGTTGTTACAAGTTTGTAAGAGGAGCAAGATAGTTGAAACTTTATATTCATTTTCAAATATAATACAAGAAAGATATTAGAAATTTGAGTCATGTGTATTTATTTTCACTTCATTTGTTCTTATGTCAAATGTGTGATCATTCCTTTTTACTTATCCAAGAAAACAATTTCAACAAATTCTTTTTATGGAATCCATTTCTTACATAGTAGAGTAGGTTCTAAGTTTACCTATTTGAAAGTGTAGGTTTTACCCCTCTTTCCTCTCCTTTTTTCATGTTCTTGACACTCCACCTCTCTATTTATTTATTTTCTCTAAAAATTTCACCCCTTGGGGTAAAATCCCAAAGCCAACATGATAGATAGTGTGAATATTGTAAATATCTCATTTTGAAATTTTAGTTTTCAAAAAGGGATCTTACCCATACAATAGAGGAGGGATTTTGTCCCATAAAAATGTTGTTGAAAGTCATATTTTTCCTAGATAAAAATATTTCACTAATAGGTTTTTCCACCTATCATGGGGAACATTCTTTATCATTCATGCAACCCACTAAATCATAGATTTGTCATGAATTCCCATTTCAAGTTATGCTCTAGTGTTAAACACATAATCTTGGGTGGTTATAAATTACACAAGAAGAAATTTTCAGCAATTTGAGATATTTTTCTTATGAAAATCATATCAATGCACTTCATTTTCATCGGTGTTTGTTGTATAAAACGGGAAGAAGGCTGATCGATCTTGCAAGAAGGGCTAGTTTCTCAAACAAATCATAATAATTTCTAGCAAAGAAGAGTTACTATTATTTCCCATCAACCTTGAGAGATAAAAAAACTTAGATGAGAAAAGGTTCACACATAACAATAAAGTTTAAAGGGAAAATGTGATCCATTCTTTAAACTCCAACACATGAACATAATTTTGAGTCAATTCCTGAGAAAATAATAAATAATAAGAGGTCAAATAGTACCCCACCAATCCACAAGGAGAACAAAGGTTAAAGAAGAAACAAGTTTGAGTGAAGCCCTTTTTCTTTCATGCATGACATTTCCTCTATGTGTTATATTCCTACCATGACGCTTGTGTCATGGTGACATGCCATTGGACCATTGGTTGTAGTTAGGCTATTACATGAGATTCATAGGGGCTCTAGGAAGAAATTACCTAAGTTCGATGATATGGTAAGCAACACCTAGGTGAGCATATTATTGCATTATTTTTGTATGTGAAGTATTGGGATTTGAAAACGAATAATTTTTGTGAAATTGTTTGTAGAAACATTGCAAGAAGGATCAACATAATGGTTTTATCATTAACTAGCTTGTTCTGTCACCAATTGGGATAATATGAGGACTAAATTCAAATAAATATTTAATTTAGTTAAAGGTGTGAAGATAATTTGATCGATAAATAAATATGAGAAAATAAATACATAACATAATATTTAAGATAAAATAGAAACATAAATGGCATACATAAGATAACACAATACAAAAATTTATCCGGGAAAACCATTTCGGGAAAAAATCCAACACAAATATATAAATATCATCTTCATTGCATACCAATGTTAATTTATAGGATTTGAAATGAATATGTTAACTACTCCCACTACATGAGCAATATTAGGTATGGTAAAAACCATTGCATAAATCAATTTACCAACCGCACTAGCATACGACACCTGAGATATGTCCTCAATTTCTTCTTCAGTTTTAGGACATTTTTCAATAGATAACTTTTGACCAATATGAAAGGGAGTAATGATAGGTTTATTTTCCTAAATTTTGAACCTTTGCAGTATTGTCTCAACATACTTCATTTGATTTAACCACAATTTCTTGTTTACATTATCCCTTTTAATTTCCATGCCCAAAATAAATTTTGCAGCACCTAGGTCATTCTTATAAAATTGATATGAAAGTTGAGACTTAACATGAATGATCATTTCCTTATTATTACTAACTAAAAACATGTCATTTACTTATAATACTACGATAAAAAAAAAATTCTCCTTCTTAATAAAAAAACATAGGGATCAACTTTGCTTCTTCCAAGCCCAAGTCCCAACATATACTTTTCAAATTTCCACTTCCACATTCTTGGTGATTGCTTTAATCCTTAAGGAGATTTTTTTATCCTACATACCAAATATTTTTTTCCTTTGACCTTAAATATTTTTATTTATTCATGTAGATTTCCTCATTAAGTTCACTATGTAAAAACTTGTCTTAACATCCATATAGAAAGAAACAATAATAGACATAAGAAATCTAATAGAATGTAACTTAACAACAAGAGGGAAAATATCACCGGATGAAAGAGCTCGATAGTCTAACACAAAGAATAATTTTCAATATTCTCGGTATCTTCAACATATAGTAGATTGGCTATTATATAGCCATGGACGTAGCTAAACAACTTCCTAGTAAATAGGAACAAATGTCTAGAATAGACACGGTAACGTATACAAAAAAATTATATTGTTATAACGATATAATATCCAATAATGACTTATCAATTACTACGATAAAACATTAATTACGTCAAAGACTAGATTAGTTTCCTAACATTCCCCCCCTTAGTGCGAACATGGGGAAAACCTTCCTTGTACTGCAATGTGCCGCTACATAGCCTACTCATGATCTGGATGGTTTCAAGGACAATACCAACAACCCCTGGATGGTTTTACAAGTGATTAACCAACAACTACACAACATATGGTTTTTTAGGACAAGATGCAAAACCTCGGATAGTTTTTCCGGTGGATAACTAGCAACCACACAACAGAAGGTTTTTAGGACAGAACTAACAACCTCGGATAGTTTTTCTAGTGGATTACTAACAACCACAATATCATGATGTTGCAGTAGTATCATCGGCTCTCATCAATATCTCACTGCAGGGAATAACATAGGAAAATTTCTTTGAAATCATGTTGCTCATAAACACAAACTGAAAACTAGAAATGGAACATTGGATAATGTTCCCCCCTCAATGTGAAATTTCCACTTATTGAAAACAGGAACACCGAAATCATACTGCACATAACTGAAATTGGAACTTTGAAAAAGAAGCACACTCGAAATCAAATATAGAAAGAAAACTCACACGACAAAATGCCACCACAACTTCTTGCATGCGGCGTTATCGTTCTTCGACAAGAGGCCGTTGATTCATCTACAACCTCCGATGCCTCCGTCCTCCAGTAGACACTGCTAACTCAACTTGATCTAGCTTTGAGGCTCTTTGAACAATTTACCCCCATAAGATAGATGTTGCGTACAAGCGAAAATGCGTCTAATTATTGAAAAGTGAGGCAAATTTTTTTATTTTTCAGACTTTTTACAATGACACAAATTTTATATTGACAACATGACCGACTCATTTATAACTTGACTATAAAATTGATGAGTCTTAATAAAATGACTTACGACTTTTAACTCTTTTGACAAATGACATTAACGATGACATGTTTTTTTTTAACTAACAATAAACACACCTGAGACAAATATATACAGTAGACAAACTTGATGTATTATTGAAACTCAAACTGGCTTTACTACTTAACATTTAACAAGGACTTGTAAGAACAAACATTAACAAAACTAATTTCTGACTTAAAATACATCTACCTAGAACCATTAATTCTGAATCCACGACAAACGATGATGACATTACATGAAATAAGACCCACATATATTGTATATATGCACACAAAACACAGTTTGATAGGTACGTACGATCATATTTACCAAGTAACCATTCGACGCTTTTACTTCGAGCATCCTAAAAACTAAAAACAAAATACACGTGATAAAACAAATAGCGTTGTGTTTTGAACAAAACCACTGACCTTTACAAAATGAAATGTGGATCATCGACTCTTCGACGGTGATTTGTGCATGTAATCATAGATATGATCTCATAGAGCTGGATGAGCCATTGTGTTGGGAGGAGAAGCTATTTCCTTTGAAAAAAATGTGTTGACTTGTCAAAACAATGGGCAACGTGTTGGAATCTGGGCTTGAATCCAATCCAGTTTTGCATAGAAGGCTCGATGCACAGATAGATGATTGATGCTTTCCAACTGAAGATTACTTGGGAGATGTTGAATCAAGGATCTAGTGCGTTGGGAAACGTAGAGGCATTCAATATAGATCTAGTGCGTAAGATATGGAAACGTAGAGGCATTCAATATAAATCCTTTAAGCACAGTCCAAGAATATAAGATATGTGAAACTTTCCTCTTTGCTAAGAGAACCTCTAACGAGCATCCTTGGCTGTCTTCAATATGCGAGAGATAATGATCAGGCACCGTCAAATTTGACTTTGTGTGATGGAGATAATTCTGATATGTGAGCAGTGAATGGGGTCGTTCCACACTAATTGACCTCGCCACGAGGTTTCAATAAACATAGAGATATAGTGGTAGCAATTTCTCTCGAGTATGCCTCATATCAATCCTCCAGGACACAATAATGAATAACTCACAACCAATGTCAAAGAGCGCATGGAAATCACGTGCAACAGGTGAATAACAGAATTGAATATGGGGATTTATGAAATCAGCTCAGGTAGATATCAGTAGAGATGCATGGACCGAAATAGTGAGGAATACAATCTAACAATTGCAACAAATGTTTCTCTCAACCCAAAAAAAAATTCATATCTTGGGCAAATCAATACACATTGAGACTGCCCTTCATCAATTCACCCTTCCATAGAAGCCTGTTCTGATGCCAAATGAAAGAGCTCGATAGTCTAACACAAAGAATAAATTTCAATATTCTCTGGTATCTTCAACATACAGTAGATTGGCTATTATATAGCCATGGACATAGCTAAACAACTTCCTAGTAAATAGGAATGAATGTCCGGAATAGACACCGGTAACATATACAACAAATTATATTGTTATAACAATATAATATCTAATAATAACTTATTAATTACTATGACAAAACATTAATTACGTGAGCACTAGATTAATTTCCTAACAAATCAAGTCCCTCTACTTGCGAAAACCACTTTGCTAGCAAGAGACTTTTATACTTCTCCATTTTCCTTGTGCATTGTACTTCTTCTTGAATGCCCATTTATAACCAACGCGTTTTCTTATAAGAGGTAACTTCAACAAGTCCAAGTAATGATTCTTATTTTATAAGAGGTAACTTCAACAAGTACAAGTAATGATTCTTATTTAATGAATCGATTAATTCATCCGTATCCTTCTTCAAAGACTTATGCTTTACAGATACAGGGTCATCATTAGTAATAAATGAAAATGATAAAATAAATGTAAGACAGAAATCAGAAGGGCTATACTTATTAGGTATCGTCCTCACTTGATATAATCTTCTCAAGATTGGAGTTTTTGTTTGTGTGTCTTAAAGTTCCTCCTCTAATCCATCTAAATAATGTTGCAAATCTCCGTGGTTCATCTTATGTAGCTGCCTTAAATTCAGAAATAGATTCAATCTCTTCTTTTCAACATGAACTTGTCCATGATCATCCTTTGGTATTACTTCCTACTATGGAATCCCCTTAACTTCTCTGAAGATTATATTACGACTGTAAACAACCTTTCATGTTTCTAAATTCCATATCTTGTACCCTTATACACCATTATAGTATCAAATAAATATTCACTTAACAAATTTATTATGTAACTGTCATTTCTCTTTCCAAATATACATATAAGCAACAACCAAATACCATTAAAATTTTGATAAATGGTTTCTTACAATTCCATGGTTCTTTTGGAGCTTTATCTTTAAGGGTGGATACGCGAAATATATTTATCAAGTCAATTAGTTGTCACACTTGCATCTACCCAAAATTTCCTATCTAGACTTACACCACCGAGAATAGTTTTATGCTTATCCAATAGAGTTTCGTTCATTATTTTTGCAACTCTTTTTTATGTGGCGTATATGGATTTGTCGTATGCCTTTATATTTCAAATTATTTACAAAATTTGTGAAAGGAATTAGAGAAATATTCTCCACCATTATCACTTTTCAAAAAAACTATCTTCTTTTCTATCTAATTTTCGAAAAGAGTTGTAACCTCTTTGAACTTATTGAAAACCTCATATCTATTCTAGATAAAATATACTCATGTATTTCTTGATAAATCATCTATAAAAGTAATATAGTACAAATATTTTCCTAGTGATGTAACTTTCAAATGTCCAAACACATCACTATGTATTGAATGTAGAATTCCTTATGGGCCTATATCACTACTAGGAAACTTTACTCTAGATTGATATCCAAACACACAATTCTCACAAAATAAAAATTTAAAGGAATCAAAAATTCCTTCAACCATACCTTTAGTTTTGAATGCACGAAGGCCTTTCTATCTAATATGTATTGTCCTTTGATGTCATAAAATCATCTTATTTGCAAGATATGTAGGATTAAAATATGTATTCTTTATCCTCTAGAACCATAGATCTATTGTACTCATCACCACAATTCTTGCCTCATGTTTGAATAGTGTTCTTGTATGGAATCCCCTTTCTAGTAACATTGTTCTTGAACCATATTGCAACTATTCATAGTAAAGACTACCTATATACCCACATCACTTATCTTACTTATAGATATAATATTTCTAGTCAAATATGGAATGTATAGAACACCACATATGGTTTTAATCCTTCCATATTTGACCTCAACATGTATCTCTCAAAACCTATGATCTTATAGGTTACATTTTATCCCAAGAATACTTCACCTCTATTTATTTTTTCATATTCAAAAAACCACTCATGACGAGGATTCATATGAAAAGAGGAACTTGAGTCAATCAACCATGCACTTTCACATGCATGTGAGCTAGAAACCATTGAGATCAAATATATTAAGTCTCAAATAGAGGGTTCCATATATGAAGATCCACCATTATCATATGAATTTTCTTGTTGCGCCTTTTTAGATCTAAATTATTTCTTTAAATGGTTTTTTTACCACAATTCCATCATTTCATCTTATATTTTCTCGTAGTCTTTGATTTACTTTTGGACTTGGATTGTCCTTGATTTTTCTTATTTTCTCTTGGGTAAGGCCTCTCACAAACAATACATCCTTTTGTAATCCTCAAATTATTTCTACCTAATTTATTCTAGCAATAAATCCATAACTACATCTTCGACTAAGAATTTTATTGTAGTGCTAGTGTAGCCATAATTACATTATCCCGAGATTTAGGCAAAGAACACAACAAAGTAATACATTTATCTTCTTCTTCTATTTTTAATATCAATAGAAAGTAATCAAATTACCACATTATTAAACACATTCAAATGTTCTACAAAATATTCACTGCTATTTATTCTAAACGAATATAACTTCTTCTGGAGAAACAATTTGTTCACTAGAGACTTTGTTTGATACAAAGTCCCCAACTTCTTCCATAGTGTATGAAATTTTTAATCTATTGATACATTCAAAAAAATTGAATCTGACAAACACATTCTTACTAAACTCTTGACATTCCTATCGCTATTTTCCCAATTCATTACCTTCATAACCACATGCACCATTCCAAACATAATGATCCATTGATCTCTATCCACAACAATATCTTCCATAAATCAAAATGTATCTATTAATTTTTTTATCTCAATCCTTGCACTTCCAGTCATTTTCCTTTACTCAAAAATTCTCACATGAAAGATCCCCACCTAAATAAAATATTATCAATAGGGTTCATAAACCCTAACTTTTCACACCAAGATAAAACCTATTTCGAAGATAATTTGACCATATAAACAAATATGCAAGAAGAACTACTACATATAATCTTTAAGATAAAATAGAAATAGAAAATGGTATAAACAATATAACATATTACACAATAATATTTCTTGGAAAACCCTTTTGGGAAAAAATCTCAGTGCAGTAACTTCTCTTCTTTAGTGTATTAACTCAACCATTTGCAAGATAATAATGTACTTCCTAGTTTATCTCTATCCTATGACATGGAAAATTATATTTAAGCACATCGGTTGGTAATCCTCATAGTAGTATTACAATACAATGTGTACCAAAACCATAAGCCAAGAATAAAACCCATAAAATTTCTCCAGTAAAACATGATTTTTCTACTCACACATATAGTAACATAGGTTAAACCACTTATACATGCCCAAAAACCTATAAAGGATACCCTATTAGCATGTAGGACTATACATTTTACCTTAATATAGATTTAAAGGTGGTAACTTGTGGAAAATATACAACACATCTCCAATGGGATGCCCATGCCATCTTAGCGTGGTTGACTCAAATGAACAAGGAAACTCACGAGCCTATGAGAGACTTCGTAGCCAAGTTCATCAAGATATTTCATAAACTACATCCTAATGTCATGCCTACTCTAGAAAATAAAATAAAAAAATCTTTTTGATCCTCAACTTCTCGAATTTGGCTTTATCCTACGAGAGATATTAAGTACGAGAATTGAATGTTGCTTAGATATTGGCCATTAAAATGGAGAATGATATAATCATGGACGGAAAGTTGCAAAAATATTTTACAAAGAACAAAGGGTAAAATTCAAGCCAAGGTACCATGGATCTAATAGCTCAAAATTTGGAAAATTATCTCCTTTCCTTGAAGAAACAAGTGTGTCTCGAATGTATTGTCCACCATGTACAAGAACATACTAAGAATTAATTTTGGAAATCTCAATAACAATAACCACAACTATTTTCCTACACCTCAATAAAGGTTAGTTATTAAATCTCTCCATATTGTGGTTAATCCGGAGTTAATGTAACTTGTGAAATTAAAGAGAAGGAAGAAAAAAAGGAAGTTTTGAAGATAAAAATGAATTATAAAATGCCATTTTTTCAATTTGGAATCTTTTGAACTATATGGTGACTCTAATATTGGGTGTTTATAATAGGAAGCACAAGACAATGATTATGATTATTTTTTAAGAGAGATGAATGGTAACTCTTATGTGGTAATCACAAGGTCTCAAAATCAAAAGAAATAAGTTGAGTGGCCCATGGAGAAATATAAAGAGAAAGAAAATCCCAAGTCTACCCCATTAATTTTTCATAAAGGGACTCCCTTACCTTTTCATCCCAAAAATAAGGTCATTGAAAAGAAGGTAAACTCTCCATCCCCTTCTCCTAGTTTAGGGAGTTCAAAGACTAGTGTCATGAAAGATAATCCTCGAACCCATGCTAACCCTAAATCTTTTATTTCCACATCTCTTCCATGTTTTTCCATTATTAATCACGTAAAAAAGTTTCCAAATGTCTTAATATGAATATTTGTAAGAAAATGTGTACCATCTCAATAGACTAGTCAAATTCATTAAGGAAAATTCCTCTATGCCTATCAAAAATAATTCCAAAGGAATATATACCAACCCTAAAACTCTACCCTCTAAAAAATCATGGTTTCATCCACATCCATCTTTGGGACAATTGAGCCTTTTTATCTTCCCCTTCTAATTTATTAGTGAAAAATTAACAACTATGTAATTATTTTTGGGCCCCTAAAGTATTGACTAAGTACAAAAAGGCATGGGCATCATTGCAAAGAGAAAGTAGAGTGTGCAAGACAAGGTTTTAGGAGGGTTCGGTAGAACCCATGCGCTCCCATGGAGGACCACCTTGAGACATACTTCGATGGAAACGAGAAAAGCATGACCCGAGTGTGCATGCTGCCCTGGCAGAAGGTGGCTTGAAGGAATATACCTTGATGGAAGAAAGGCATATAAAAGCTCGAGCACAACAACAAGCATGCTCCCATGGAGGACCACCTTGGAAATGGGTAAAGAGAGGATTGAGGCTATAAATACAAGTTCCTGTGTAAAGGAGAAGGGAGAGATTAGAGAGAGTAGATGAGAGGTGAAGCTATGCAAAAATACATGGAGAGATTTATGGCTTGGGTTGGGCTAGAGATCTATAGGAAGAATGATGTATCAAGGGATGGGTACATGTTTTTCTTTTGCATTGTAAGGGACGTAAGTCTAGTCTTGCTACATGGTTCTAATCTACACTATCATTTTGGTCTATAATGACCCTGATAGATGTAATGTGATTACTGGACATGTTCAAATATGAATATATGTGGTTCGTGGCTCATACATATCTCTCTTTTTTTATGTTAGTGTGTTTCATATGAATGAGTATAATCATTATGCATCCTCTTTCCCTCATGGTTCAGATCTATCTTTTGTCAATGTGCTTCTTATCTGAATGAATACATTAGTGTAGCATTTACTCAAAGTTCTCAGTTGAATAAGGAGTTTCTTTTGTCTTTCTATTACGCATCTATGCTACATTCTTGCACAACTCACATAAAAGAGGGGCTCGGCACCCATGTGTGCCCTCGGGTGAGCGCCCAAGTGCCCGTTGGGTGATAGGTCGACATGCATGGGATTGTCCTTATTTGTTAAGGGGTATAAAAATTGACTACATCTTGGTTCCATTTCGGGACCTCTTTTTGAAGTTGTTGTAAGAAATGGCATGCATCTTTGTATCTATACTGTGTGATGACAGAGCGTTTAACCTTGGAAAGTGTTGAAACATGGTTCAAGAGCAGAGGATGAATTTTCTCAGAGATTCAACACTGGACCTGAGTTTGATGCATGTAGATGGGTAGAAGAGAACCTCTACCATGAGTTGTATGAAAATTTCTTTTGTTTCTTCCCAGTAGAGTTATATGAATGGATCTTAGCATATGCATCTAGATCAAGTTGGTACTATAGAGCATGTGTATGGACCCAAGATGATTACCAAGAGGCTGCAAGATGTAGATCTGATGTGGACTCATGTTGTGGATCATTGGTGGAAGGGAGTGTTGGCTAGCTACACTCTAGAATATGCCATTTCTATGTACTCTTGTTCGGAAGTTGTTGAGTTCAAGTTTCTGAGGGAGTCCCAGAGGATCATTTCTACATGTGTTATTCCTTTGGTGATGAAGATCTTGATCATTACCTTGAGTTTAGAGGCATTTCCAATGGTCGGCTAAACCCTTCTGAGCATTGGGTGAGGAAGCTAGGGTGGAGGAGGATGGAAGACATTACAACTGAGAAAGAAAGGGAGGAGAGATGACTCAAGTATAGTGAAGCATGAAAGGGAGATTGCTAGACAATGCGAGGTTACAAGTGTGATGGATCTATGGAGGTAGACATTGTGGAAGGAGTTGAGGTTCATGCAGAGGATGTGGAACCTGAGTAGTTTGTGCTACCCCATCTTGGAAAGCATGGGAGAGAGACCCCTTCGGCTTCTGATGAGAGTTTTCACATGGAGAAAGAAGAGTCATTGGCATGCATCTGAACCCACCTAGTGACCGGACCTTGGTGCTTGGTTTTCCAGATCAAGGGAGAAGTATTGTTAACCCAGTTTGTATTGGTGGAAGTGATTGATCTACACCTAGAGAGATATAATTTCTTGTTTGGGACTTCTATGGCTGCACATACCATTCCTAGTGTTTGGAGGAATTTTGGGCAAGGGGAAAATACACAAGGTTTGGGCAACACATCGTTGGGGAGTGGCGTGGGACACACATCTAGTAGTGGAATGATCTCGTAGACCATTGGCATGTAGTTCAAAGTGGAACATTGGGGACACTAGGCATGACCACTTTAGGCCCATTACTAGCCGCAGGAGGATCTAGAGGTGGAACTAGTGGATCTGGGGGCACAGGACCTGGTGGATCAGTGGGTCTGGTGGAGGAGGAAACACTGGAGGAAACCAAGGATCTAGATCAGGAGGACAGGGCCTCAACCCCCTCCTCAGGTATTTTTTGAAATGTCTTTACACTTTCCTAGACTACCAGGGCATAGAGGATGTTGCAGAGCATGTTCACAAGTGTGAGTTGCTATGGTGCACGAAGGGGATCACAACCCCAGAATGGAAGGCAGTCAATTTGCAATGACATTGCAAGGGCACACACATAGCTGGTATAGGAAGTATGACCCCCATCAGATGGTGGTAGATTACACCACATTGAAAAATGCCTTCCTAGCAGAATTCCACATCCCTGAGTTTGAGTAAAAGAGCATCAATGCTTTAAAGGAGATTCAACAGGGAATGGCAGAGAGTGTGTGGGAGTATGATGCATGGTTTAAAACTCTCTGTCAAAATTATCATATGACATTCACCCTTCACAACATGCTCAATGGTTTTTGGAGGGTTGATCACTCCATTTAGGAGGGCATTATCCCATAAAACATTTACTGACCCACGTGAGGCTCTAGAGGCTACCTTACATGTTGAAGTAGTTGGGAGCATTGATACTGGTGTGAGCCCTTTTTAGAGGCTCAAATCACTACCATGGCCAAATAGTTAGAAAATTTATTCTACAAACTCTACACATGAGACTCGTAGTGGTATTTGGTGCATGGATTGTGAAGTAGAGGGGCATGCCAAGGATAGTTTCCCCAGAAATTAGTACATGTCATATAGTGTAGATTGTGAAATTTTCATGGGACCATGATGTGAGTAGATTCCCTCCCTTGCAGTGCACAATGCACAATTTGGAAGAATGTGTCTTTCTATTGTAAGATATGCACCTCTATGACCCATGATACTAAGGATTGTAGGCTTATTGACCAGATCCATGAGGCCATTGATCATGGTGTGTGCACTAGAACTAGCCTTGCAAAGTGGTTTCAAAGGAAGATGATCACCATTATGAAGGATGCATGCACAGATGGAGGGGCACATGGAAGAGGTTCTCATGGAGGATTTCATGGTCATAGTAACCATGGAGGAGGAAGAAGTGAGTTCCCATGAGGAACCTATTATAACTATGGATCTAGAACATTACAGCAGTGAGTGTCCAAGATTTATTGTAGTGCTCGTGGTGTGGGAAAAAGCATAAGTATGAGGAGTTCCCTGAGTTGTTTGAGCACATGAGCAGCAAGCACCAAAAGGAAAAGGGCACTAGGATGGTGAGTATAAAGAAGGGCCGACACACAAGTGGATGCCTAGAGTGTGCGCGTGAGTCGGGATTAGAACCTTTTTTGGTGACAACATGAGAAGAAGAAACAACACATGCCAAGGAAATACCAAGGAAAAGGACCCTAGTTTCAAGGGAAGAAGTGGTACATGGGAAGTATCTAGACCCTACTCATCAGAAGGAGGTATATCAAGAGACTATGGATGTCATTCAGAGTTTACAAGGAGAAATCCAGTGTCTAAAGGAGGAGTCAGTAGTAGAAGAGGAGCAAAGAAGGAATGTCGAGGCCCCAAAGGATGACCTGGATGAAGTCAAGGAGGTATGTAAGATGCTAAGGCAAGAGAATATTATTCCCTTGCTAGGAGAATGGTTGTGGGAGAAGGTACCACACGTGAGGAGTAGAGTGTGAGAGGTAGGTTTTGCATGTAAACCTCCCCCTAAGCCTTGACTATGATAAGGAAATCACCTTAAATGTAGTTGTTGATGGTGGCTCCTAAGAAGTAATATATCATTGACATGGGAGAAAGAGGTCAATGTTCTCACATTGGATGCTTGACATCAAATGGGAAGGCCCGCATTACAGCCATCTTGAATGTGTTGTATATGGAAAAAAAACTAAGGAAATTCCCATTGGAGTATTAAAGGATGCAGTGATTACCATTCAAGGGGCCAAGTTTACTGGAGACTTCGAAGTCTTGGCACTCTCACCAAGGAAGAAATTTTCCAGCATTACTTGGGTGCCCATGGTGCTATAAGAACAATGTTGACCTAAGGTTCAACAAAGGATATATCAGTTTTGAGAACAAGGAAGAATGGGTCATCATCCCTCGATGGATGGGAATTCAATGCCTTACACTGAACCTTTGGGAGAAGAGGTCCTTGATAGAATTTATGTGCTCCATCAGAGACCCGAGATAATTCACCCTATAGAAGGAGTTATCCAATTTGAGGATGCCTAGTCTATGAGTGATACCACAAGCATGGCATGTGACAATTGGGTGCATGAGACCTATGAGTTAATTGGGTGACAAATTGAGGGGTCTGTAATAAAAGTGACCAAGGTGCACTCACTCAAGTGCCTAGGAGGAAAGAAGTTACCAAGTTACTCTAGAGGGGCATACCTAAAATTTTCTGGGACATGGAAGCTCAGTGGAAAAATGAGGATGAAAGAAGAGGGATGCTTAGTTATAGCCTACTCTGGGACTGCAACACGTTGGTGGGCTACACATCGAGAGAGCCTCCTGAGAGTGGTGTGAGGTAAGAATCATGTTCTCTATAAGGTTTTCTAGGAGCAATGCGTGCCCATGGTCATTCAAGACTACCATGGTAAAGAGACCACTTCATTTCATATCCAAGCATGTGAGAAGGCCTGGATAGGAGGCGCAAAAGCCTTACCACCATCATTATGGGTACATAAGTTATATTCCACACTACAAGGTTATGTGTGCATGGTATATCCATTCAGAAACACATGCCAAAGATAGGAAATTGGTAGGAATTGACAACTGATCTCATCCAAGATTTTGAATATTGGAGCACAAAGCCATTAGTGGATAAGGCATTGCAAGTGATCAAGCACCTTACGATGGGGGATAGTGCCATGGTGAAGAAGAAGATAGCTACTAGATTTTTCTAGAGTGAGCCCGGTTTAGAGAGGCATGTTTGATGAGGATGAGTTAGAGGAGATGTAGTTTGAGCAAGCATGCATAGAAAAGGAAAAAGGAAAGATGGTTTATGTCATAGATGGAGAGGAAATGGAGAGTCTAGATGTTAACCACTTTTGTAGGAACACGTGATGTTATAGATAGTGTTGATGATGAAAGGTGCGCTACTACCATGAGCCCTTAAAGATGAAGAAGGTTAACATTGGGTCAGAGAAGAAGAACCCAAGGAAGAAATGATTGGAGACTATTGGTCGGAAAAGGAGGTCTCTAAGATCATTGATCTATTATGTGAGTTCCAGGATTTATTCCCTCGGGTATCATGAACTCAAAGGTGTTCACCATTCCTTGGGGGAAATGAGGATCAAGTTGAAGGAGGGTGCATGCTTGGTTTGGAAGAGACCATACCGAATGAATCCTAACCTACGTGTGAAGGTCAAGGAAGAAATAGATAAGATGATAGCAT
Organism: Taxus wallichiana var. yunnanensis; assembly: GCA_018340775.1. Lineage (NCBI taxonomy): Eukaryota > Viridiplantae > Streptophyta > Pinopsida > Cupressales > Taxaceae > Taxus > Taxus wallichiana. The sequence goes on from CM031234.1 coordinate 860,055,606, forward strand.
CGGGCATCATTGAAGTTGTTGAAGAGTTAGAGTGGGTAAGTCCAATGGTCATTAGTATAAAAAAGGATGGAAGGATAAGGATATGTAGACTATAGGGAGTTGAATGTAGTTTGTGTCATCGATCCTTTTCCAACCCCCTTCACTAAAGAAATTTTGGAAGGAGTGGCCGGATGTGAAGTCTATTCCTTTATGGATGGATTTTAGGGTACCACTAGGTTTGGATCACAAAGGAGGACTAGGAGAAGACAAATTTTCACCACTGAGTGGGGAAGTTTTTCCTATATGGTCATGCCCTTTGGGTTGAGAATGCACTGTTGTGTTCTCACGCATTGTGGTACAAGCATTTTAGGACTTTATCCACAAATTTCTTCAAGTCTATCTAGATGATTGGATAGTGTATGGGCTAGTGAAGGACCATTGTGATAACTTAAGATTAATGTTTGAGAGATGTCGATAGTTGAGGATATCCCTCAACATTAAGAAATGTGTCTTTTCTACCCCATTTGGAACATTATTGGGGCACATCATATGTAGGGAGGGCTTACTAGTAGATCCCACCAAATTTGTTGTCATTGTGGGGTTAGGGGGAGCCTACTAGCCAAAGCGTAGTACATGGATTCCTTGGGCATACAGGTATTACAAGAAGTTCATCAAGGGATATGCCAAGATAGCCATGCCCTTAGAAGAGTTTCTTAAACACAAGAGTGCCTTCCTTTGGGGAGAGGTGCAAAGAAGGCATTTAATACTTTAAAGGATAAGCTTGTCACCGCACCCATACTACTATGATTCCCTTCTTGGGATAAGCCTTTCCATGTTCATGTTGATGCCTCAGGCACAACCATTGGAGTAGTATTGCACAACCTGGTGAAGGGATTGTTGATCATCCCTTGTGTTTTTCCAGCAGAAAGTTAACACCAACAGAGAAAAATTACACAACTACTGAGTGAAGCATTATCCATGATCTATGTGTTGCATAAGTTTAGGAAGTATCTATTGGAAACACCCTTTATATTCTACATAGACCACATGGCATTAAAATACTTAGTCAATAAGCATGTTCTTCAAGGGCGCATATGTCGGTGGGTCCTACTATTTCAAGAATTTGAGTTCACCGTGGTTGTGAAGCTAGGAAAGAGTAATTCTAGACCCGATCATCTATCTAGGATTGACTCAGGGGAGGATGCATAGAGCATTGAGGAGACTATGCCTAGACACACAACTATTTAGGTTTGTGCACACCCTCAGATTTGGAGGACATTACGTAGTATTTCTTAAGACAAGTGTGGCACCAAAAGGAATGAAGGCCTTGGAGAGGAAACAATTGGCCATACGCTTGTGCCTTACATGTTGATTAGTAGAGATCTATACAAATTGGGTCGTGATGAGGTTCTACGCCGATGCGTGCTAGAACATGAGTGCATTGTAATTATGGAAGAAGCGCATGGTGGGATCGTAGGAGGACACTATGTGGGAAATGCAACCACATGGAAGATTTTACTCATAGGGATTTGGTGGGAAACCATTTACCAAGATTGTATTGAGTTTTGCAAGGCCTGTGACCATTTCAGTGCCTTGGAAAACCTGGAAAGAGGGATGAAATTCCCTTACGACCAATAGCCAGTGTGGAACCATTTGAGAAATGGGCTATCAACTTTGTAGGACCAATCTTACCAAGTGGCGAAGGACTAGTTCATGGTATATCATCACTTGCACTGATTATTTGACATGGTGGGAAGGTAGAGGAAACACACCTACAAAGGATGTATACAATGGATAATGGCTACATGCTAGATTTTTATGGGAAAATATAATCAGCAGGTATGGATGCCCATTGAGTTTTGACAAGTGATAGAGGTACACACTTTCTCAATGAGATGGTTAGGATTATATTATTAGAATTTATGGTGGCCCATCACAAGACTACCCCTATCACCCTCAAGAAAATGGAACTGCTGAGGCATTTAACAAAATACTTAGTCACACATTGACTAAGATCTATGATGTTGGTAGACAAGATTGGGATGACAAAGTATCAGCCATTCTTTGGGCATACAGGACAACCTACAAGAGGTTAAATAAGGCCACACCATTTCAATTGGTGTTTGGCATGGAGGTTTTCCTACCAATTGAATTCATGTTACCTTCACTATATATAGTGCATGTGTAGGAGGATTAGTTGATGAGAAAGCATTGGAAGAAAGGATTGAAAAATTAATGTAGTTGGATGAAAGATGGTCACTCGCCAAGGTGGAGCTAGAAGACTAAAAAAAGAAAAACAAAAGGCATGGCATGATCATCACATCAAGAACAAGAAGTTTGAGGTTGGGAAGATGGTTTTCTATATGATTCCAAGTTTTTGTGCCATCTGGGAAGCTAAAAGTCCATTGGTTGGGCCCTTACATCATCTCGTACATCCTTGATTCAGCGCGTGTGATTTAGTTGCAAGTGCATTGGATGGGATGAGATTACCAAGACACTTCAATGGGAGTAGGTTGAAGCCCTACTATAAATAAGTCTTCTTGGTGTTTGTAAATAAGGTAGTGTTGCCAGTTAGAATAGACTTTCCTTTAATGCATTTTCTTTTCTTGTGTTTCCCTTTCTTGTTGTTCATTCCTTTCTGTTGTTTTTTTTTGTGCCATGTGCATTGCAGTAACCACATTACATTTTGGGAGGTTGTGTATGTGCAGAGGACCACACATCGGTTTAGTGTGGGATGGAGTGAAAGGAAGTATAGGCATGTAATACAAGTGTGTGTTGGCAGTAGAAGTTGTGGTGAATGGCCCGGTTAAAGGACTAAAGGCGTAAGGTTAATAGGCATGTAGAGAAGAGATGGACATGAATGGTTGGTGTCAAGAAAGCCTTGAAGAAACCATGTACAAGAAAAAGGAAGAGCAAGAACAACATGAGGTAGGTGAGGGAAAAAATAGGGAAAAGGATGGAAGAAGTGCCTTTGGCGCTATGAACGTGTGCGTAAGAGTCTTCAGTCGGGTTGGATTTTTTTGCACCAGAAGGTTGTAAAGGGGTTTTCATGCAAGATGTGGCACATGTGGGAAAAGGTGCTTAAGACCAGCTTAGTGGAAAAATCCACATTTAAGGTCAAATATGGTGGTAGGTGAGAGAGCATTTAATGCTAGGAAAAGGGAAAAACTATAAATAAGAGGTCGAGCACTTCATTATTTACATTGTGATTATGAAGGGAAGAAAGCTCTTGTAAACTAGGGCATCCAAAGAAAGATATTTGTGATGAAGGAAGCATTTGAGAGATCTAAAGTGCATAGCTAGGGTAAATTCACAAACCAAGTAGGAAAGGAGTACACAGGCATGGAGAAGTTAAGTAAGAAAGCACCGTCTTGTGGAAGGGTTTTTCCAGTTAGGGTTTTGACTAGGGCAACTAGGGAATAAAGTTAGAAGGATTTTTCCATGAAGATCGAGCTTGGGGATGGATAGAGTGGTAAAGAAGAGAGCAAGAGGGAGAAGTTCTAAGTACTAAAACTAGTCAGAAAGATGGCACCTAGAAAACCAACCATCTCACCAAAGAAGTAGAAACAAAAGGGCAAGGGAAAACAAACAACAACCATCAAGAGCACAAATGAAGAATGGTACGCACAGAGATGCAGTACCCAGATGGGGTGTTGCTAGGAAAAGAATGGGAATCACACCTAAGGAAGATGATGGTGAGTGATTATAACCATCACACAACTACAACTAGAGAAGGAGATGGCCTTGGAGTTGGTGTGCCCAACCAACAAGAGAATGCCAGAAGGCATGCCCATTTACAATGATGAGGTAAAGGTTAAGATGGAGAAGGCAGGGTTGCTGCAACTTTATGAACTGCCATACTTTGGAAATCCTGAGTGCCTCTACCAAGTGGATGATGTCATGTGTGCATGAGGATCATTTCTATTTTCGTAGGATGCAAGATGCACATAACTCCCTAGTTAATTTCAAAGTTCACAGGCCTTACCTATGAGGGAGAGAGTCTAGATGATGACTTGAGTGACAAAGAGGCCATCAAGGAGACAAGTAGCCACGTATACACCTACAAGAAAGGGTTGTGATACTTTGACATCACTGAGATCCCAGACCCCATGATGAGGATGAGTGTGTGCCTAGTTACGAAGCTTAATGATCAAGAGAGATGGACGTAGGTGAACAAGGCATGGCTTAATGTATGCTAGAAAATAGCTGAGGGGACCATCTACAATTTTCCACTTTCATCATGGATGAAATCATAAGCAACGTGTAGGAGGGTGAAAAAATATTATTTGGAAACATCCTCCTCACTATTGTCTTCTCAAAATCGGAGTGCCCGATGGACCGGATAAGTCTATTTGGGAATATCTGGGGGAAGACCCATCACCCGCTAAAAGGTTCACAAAATATACTTGTGACAACATGATGACGACCACTCACAAGGCACATCTAGAGAAGTGGTACAAGCACATGCGGGATGCATTTGGGGTGGAGTGGAGAATTCAGAGCAACTACCAAGTGCTCTTGGATGAAGAAGAAGAGTTTGTAGTATATACACTTTGCATTGGTAGATTCAAATTGGTAGATGAAACTATGAGCCCCTGGTGCAAACTCCCCTTCTCCTTCACCATGTAATATTTTCAAGTAGGGGTGAATAGGTTTAAAGAGGCCAAGAGACTAAGGTTTGACCTTAGTGAAGTAGATCAAGACCACAGAGAGCTACGCAGACAAGCTCATCTACCCCAAAAAGCATGCATACGTGGAGAAGTATGTCTCCCATGAGGTCCAAATGACAAATTCCCTGACTTTACCAATTGTAGGAAGGACCATGGCAAAAGGGTGTATCTACGCATAAGGCCAAAGTTTGAAAAAGGGTGCATACCTAGAATGTGATGTCTCCATTCCTAAAGACCCTATGGGAAGAAGGAATCCCATGCCAATGAAGAGAGAAAGAGAAGAGGTGCAAGGAAAAAGGCACCAAGTGTCAAAGTGTACCCAATAGTGGGCACTCTAGAGAGACAAGTGGTAAGCCTAGCACTTACACACATAGGAAGAAGTCCCTGGTCGAGTAGAGAAAAGATGCTAGAGAAAAAAAACCTATCACAAAGGAGAAGTCACAGACAAGGAAGAAGAGAGAGCAACATCTCCCATACTGGAGTCCCCAGTTAGGAAGAAACAAAAGGTGATGGAGAAAGTTGATTCGGAGGATACGGAGAGCTTGGAGGCCTATAGAGGTGAAAGGGATGATGATGAAGATGATGAACCTGAGGGAGCTCAAGGCCCAATAGTTTTTGAGGTGCATGATTCAGAGGAAGAGGGAGAGGAAGAGAAGAATGACTACCTCTTTGTTCGGAGGAAGGGTATCCAGGAGGAGGAAGGCACTCAAGACAAAGGAGGGAGTGAGGAAGTAAGTACAAGGAATCAGAGGACCCCAAGCCTCACAAAGGAGTAGATAAATGAGGCCACAGAAAAGGAAGCGGAAAAGATAATTGAAACCTTGGTAGAACAAGAGTTGGAGCGAAGTGCGGAGATAGTGTTGAAGGAGGATGAAGAAGAAAGTGTCGGAAAAGATCACGACAAGCATAGTAGGAGGCCCCAGTTTGATGGTGAGCTTCCCAAAGGGCACACGCACAGGAGGAAAAGGAAGGCATCACAAAGATCCAAAGGTAGAAGATGGATTATGTTGATGATCCAAACAAGGTGTTGCATGCACATGCTTCCAAAGCACTATTCGATGGAGAAACTCCTAGCTATGGCATCATTTGATGCGGAAGGTGCATACCCTCGGATGAGGAAAATTATTTTTCATGGGAATTTGAGTCCCACCTCGACAAGCCCAAGTTTGAAGTGAGCAAGGAGCATTGATGCAAGTTCAGAATCAAAAGGGACCAACCCCTTGGTGAATGCTCAACAACTATGCTGATGAACAAATTTGCAACACTGCTGAACAAAGTCTTGGTCGAGGTTGAAGCCAGACTCTTGGGAGGAATGAAAGAGTGAAGTTTCTAGAGGTAGAGCTGGAGAAGAAGGAAGAAGAGCTCCTGGAAAGGACTAAGGAGTTAAAACATGAGGAACTAGTTAGCACTCAACTAAGGCATGAATTAAAGGAAGAGAAGGAAAGGGTATGTGAAGTCTCCAAGAAGGTGGAGATGATCACAAGTGCCATTATCTTGAAGCATCCAGACTTGACACCACCCACGTAGAAATATGAATCAAGCCTGTAATGCCTAGAAGACTTAACTCACGTTCTCACCATGGAAAGGAAACCACTAGCATTAGAGTCTATAGAAGAAGTGTTGGCACACCAAGAAAAGGAGGACAAGATGAAGGTTGTGGCCATTATGGCCCAATACAAGAAATTCCTCGTGGATGTGAAAGTCTATCACCCAAGTCAGTTGAGGCCACTTATGACAACTACACCGATAGAGATAGAGTGGTGAGCATTCTGGTCACCACCCATGAAGTAGAGCTCAAGGAGTTCTAGGAGAAGAACAAGGGGAATAGGGTGGAATGTGAAAAAATTCTAGCCAAGGTTGAGAAGAAATCTAGAGGCTATTGAGACCTTGTGCAGGCTCAATCAAAACCTGTTGAAAGATTGTATCCCCAGATCACTCAAAGGATGGATGCGCTTGAGGATTTGGGAAAAATAGTTGGAGGGAATCGTGGAGACATGATGAATACCCAAGGAGAAGGGATAAGCTTTGAAGAGGTGAGCACCTAGTCGGTGACCTTTTCAACAAGCACAAGAGTGAATTTGATACTGGAATAAGTTGGAGGTAGAACTTGATGAAATATTTCCCTCTCCTCTTGTAGAAATAATCATAGTTCCCCATTCTTTCATTCTTCCCCAAAATTCTTCATTCCTTTATTCTTTCTCCAAACTATTCAAGGATGGTCATTCTTTATTCTTTGAGAAGGTGTTCTTGAGGGTGGAGAATAGTGCATAGTGTGGGGTGATGTTGGGCCCCTAAAGTATTAACTAAGTACAAAAAGTGCGTGGGTGTGCAAGGCCTATTTAAAGAAGGGTGCACAAGGAGAAAGCACACAGGATAGGGTTTTAGGAGGGTTTAGTAGAACAAGTGGTGTGTGTGCAAGGAAAAGAAAAGGTTTTGGGACTTAGCCATATTTGGTATCATTAGACAGAACATGAGAAAAGTGTGACCCGACTACGCATGTGGAGTGGATAAGGTGTCATCCAGCAACAGGGTGGCCTAGGAAGGAATATACCTTGTGATGGAAGATTCTAGAAGGCCATCATTGCAAAGAGTGGAGAGCTCGAGCTTGAAGAAGCATGCTCCCATGGAGGACCACCTTGGACACTTGGGAAATGGATCTGTAACTCCCTGCAAAGGCTTGAAGGTGTTGAGAAAGGCTATAAATACAAGCACCCAATAGTAAAGGAAAAAAAGAGAGATTAGAGAGAGAAGATGAGAGGTGAAGCTCTGCTACAGAAATACATGGAGAGATTTATGGGTTGGGCTAGGAGATATGTAGGAAGAATGATGTATCAAGGGATGGGTACATGTTTTTCTTTTGCATTGTAAGGGACGTAAGTCTCAAGTCTTGCTACATGGTTCTAATCTACACTATCATTTTGGTCTGTAATGACCTTGATAGATGTAATGTGATTACTGGACATGTTCAAATATGAATATATGTGGAAACAAGAATATCTAGATGTCTCATACATATCTTTTTTTATGTTTGATGGAAGTGTGTTTCATATGAATGAGTATAATCATTATGCATGAAGAGCTATGTGAATGAGGTATGGGATTGTTTTGAAATGTTTAATGTTTTCTACATCGATGTTGTATCGAGAGAGGGAATGAAAGGGTCGATACACTAGAAATGTATGAATCACTCCTTATCCATCATCCGAGTTTGATAAAGTAAAGTACACCATTAAGATGGGTTTTTGTCCTAGTGTCCCCAATAACTTCAAATTTTGCCTAGTTTTCAATGATGATCAACAAATCATATTCTTTCTTAAGAAATATGATAAATTTAGCAAGTTTTTTAATTTTAAGGTAGTGAATATGTCTACTAGGAATCCACTAAAGATGCCAAACAAGAAGAAGGTAAAGATATTATGATTTAACTAAAATAAAATAAGGCCCCCACAGGCATAGTGCCCTTAGATAATTATTTGATGAGCATGAATTCTTAATCAAAAGAAAGATTCGTGATGAGCCTTAATCCTTTGATAATGTTAAGAAGGTGAATATTAGTATGAAAGAGAAAACTAGGTGGTAAACACTAGAAAAAATTGTTCACCAAGAGAAAAGGAAATTCATAACCTTCCTTAAGAAATACACAAATATTTTGGCCCAATCTTATACTAACTTTAAGTATTTCAAGCCTAAGGATATGTAACATAATATTTCTCTAAATCATGTAACATATCCTTATAAAAAAATAAGAGACAATATAACCCAAACATTTTAAAGACCATTCTTGATGAATTATAGAAGATGTTGAATTCTAAGATCATTTTTCCAATACATCATTCTACCTAGATTGCTAACATAGTTCTAATTTAGAAGAAGAGTGGAGAAACTTGAATTTTTAGACTTATGCTATTTGAATCAAGAAAAAGACAATCATCCTTTACCTATCATAGATCATGTCCTCCAAGTTGTCATAGGTTCCGAAATGTTATCCATTATTGATGGAATCTTATGCTACAATCAAATCAAGGTGGCAAGAGAAGATCAACATAAAATCACACTCACCACTCTTTGGGGAACCTTTTCCTATAAAATAATTCCATTTGGGATCATTAATGTAGGGGAAATTTTTAAGAGGGTTGTGGATATTTCCTTACATGATATGAAGAACAAAATAATAGTGATCTATCTTGATGATTCTACCATATTCTTAAAAAAATGAAAGAAGATCATTGTGAACACCAAGAAAGAGTGTTTCCCAAGTGTCATGCTCATGAAATTTCTCTCAATCCTAAAAAAGTAGTGTTTGATATAACATAGGAAAAACTTCTTGGTCACATCATGTCTAAGGAAGGAACATAAATAGATATGGAAAGAGTTGAGGGCATACAAGAGTTGACCTAATCCACAAGGAAGCTAGGAGGTCACTTTGTCTTTAGAACAATGAATGTTTTGAGACAGTTTGTATTATACTTTGCTGAGTTTTCCATACATATTACTATCGTGATGAAAGGGAAAGCGAAATTCAAGTTGAGTAAAGAGGGAAAGTGATGTTTTGAGTATATTAAGATAGTTACTACAAAAGCCCCGATTTCAATTTGTCTTGACTTCTAAAGAGATTTCATTATTTATAACTACACCTCATAGTATACATTATCTACCATCCTCATACAAAGGAATTACGAAGGATTCAAATCACCCATTGCATTCATGATTTTTGGGTTGAAAGATAATGTACTAAAATGGTCACATGTGGAGAATATCGTGTAATCAATGGTGAAAATTTTCCAATATTTTAGCTACCATATTCTTAACACACATACTAGAATGATGGTCTCTCATTGAATGGTTAAATCCATCTTGAATCAATAATAAATCAAATCAAACTGGGATGGATGGATCACTAAAGTACAAGAGTATGAATTAGAACTCAAAACCACTAATATTATTCTTGGGATGGGCTTATGCCAACTCATTTCCAAGAATGATCGAAATGCCAATTAAGAGGGTGATTACTCTCAAAAAGACCTATATTTGGTCTTATTCGTTGGAGAAATTATGAAAGGTATCCCAATGCTACCTATTTTCTCACATATGGATAATTATAAGCTTGCATTAATGATAAAGAGAGGAGAAAAATCAAACCTAGGGAAGAAAGTTATGTGTTATGGGATAACACTCTTTTACTAAGGGTAAGGAGTGATCTTGTAGTGTGTGGATAAATAACAAGTGAAGTTACTTCACGATGAGACCAAACTAAGTCTCATTTAATGCACAAATAACAATATTCCTTCTATTATAAAGTGGATTTAGATGTAGTTTCAAATAATTGGATAACTTATTTAAAGATAAAATATATAATATATTTGATTTATTTCTAAAAATTCCATTATAATCTAAATGTTGTCATTTCCTAATATTTCTTGTAAGTTGGAGTGTAGTATTGTGTATGAGCAGGTCATTTGAAGATATTTGAAAGCTAAATCATTTTAGAGCACTTTGGACTATTCTTCAAACTATATTGCAGCCAACACAAGACTCAGCCAACATATGACTCATCTAGCACAAGACTTACTCATCCAATGTAGAACTCAGCCAGTGTATGACTCATCCAACACAGGACTCACTCGGCCCAATGCAAGCCTCAAACATTCAATATAGGAATCTCTCTAACTAAAGTTATAAACCTCCAAATTAGAAGCTGAGAGAGATTTTTGTTCTCCTTATTGATAAGATAAAAAATATCTCTCTGTTTTTACACAACAATAATGGTTACGAAGATATCCACATTTGAACTTTTCAATAGAAGAAGGTTTCCAAGCGTAGGACTCACATAGTCAACACATGACTCTCTTTAGTTGAAGTTACAGACTCCAAATGAGAAATTAAGAGATTTTTTTGTTCCTCTTATTTTTAGGAGGAAAAAATCTCTCCATTTTTACACAACAATAATAGTTAAGGAGATATCCATATTTGAAGTTTTTAGCAAAAGAAGGTTGTATAAGAAAAAAACACAAGTTAAGTAAAAATTTATATCTCCCTCATTTCTCAATGAAAAATAAAATTTCAAAATGTTATAGAAATCTTACAATAAGGAGCACCAAACCCAGAAATCATTTGAAAATATTCTTCAAATTAAATGCATAGTTGTGAGCATAAAATCAAGGATGAGAATATAACAGGATAACTGTCGTGTTGAAAGATTCAATCATGCAAGAGTGGACTTGGAAAGTGAAAGAAGTAGTTCAATATAGAGTTGTAGTGTTTGAATAAATACACTCTACATTTTTTTCCTTGGAAATTGAAAGTAGTTAAATTCAAGTGGAAGTATTTAAATCTAGAGTTTTAGTGTTTGAATAAATATCTTCCACATTTGTCTCCTTGGCAAGTGGAAGTAGTTAAATGCAAGTGGAAGTATTTTAATCTAGAGTTGTAGTATTTGAATAAATATCTTCCACATTTTTCTCCTTGGCAAGTGGAAGAAGTAGTTAAATGCAAGTGGAAGAAGTAGTTAAATATGGAGTTATAGTATTTGAATAAATTCCTTCCACATTTGTCTCATTGGCAAGTGGAAGATGTAGTCAAGTCTTGCCTAAGATTATAGGTAGGTAGTTCTATATTCTTGGAGTATTGACCAAGGGATGAGTTATAAATATCTCTCTAAAGAACTCAATGCAACAATAATAGAAGATGGATGATTTTTGTAACATCATTTTTGATTAATAAAATCTACAATTCAAGTATCTTGACAGCATCTTATGTTTAGCTTTTAACCCATCTATGAGGGAAGAGAAAGGGCCCATTCTTACCCAAAGAGGATGATGGTTTATATTTTTTCAAGAATAAAATCATTATTGTTTACTTATATTGTTTAAATCAACATTGTGTGTTTTATTTAACATTTTTATGTGAAGCTTCACTTTCATCTATTTACCGTCAATTATTTATTTTAGTTTGTTAGATTAGATTTAATTTCAGTTTTTTTTTAATTTGTTGGATTTTATTTACTTTCAGTTATTTATTTGAGTTTGTTAGATTATATTTACTTTCATTTATTGAATTTCCTTTCAAACATTTTCAATTAATTATATGGTTGTCAAGAATCCATTTTCACTTGGAAAGATGATGTGATTTTTGCAATTTTAAGAGTTGTAGACTTATTTCTTTCATTAGACTTTGACTCATCCTTGGATCAATTTCAGTGATCCAAGGAATGTTTCAAGTCTTCTTCATAGACTAAATGGTAAAATTGACATTCAGTAGCTTAAGGAACATAGAAGACTGAATTTTGCATGATACTAATTCTTGGTCTTGTTGCAACGTGTTTTCGTTCAGTTGTATGTTTGTGCCCGGGTCTTTGGTGATTGATCTTGGTGGGACATTAAGGACTTAAGAAAAATTCAATTCTCTGTGGAGAAGTTTGGAGTCCTAAAAATCTAAGGACTATCCTAATGGTAACCTAAGCTAGGTGAGAACAACTAAGTTCTAGCTATGTTTACTTATATGAATATTGTTCTAACCTAAGTCTCTTATTCTATTATGGGGTTGGCATCCTAACCTAAGTGTTATGCTAAGAAAATAAGGGAAGAGTTACTAAGGGGGATACTAAGCTATTTTAGCTACTACCTATTACTAAAGGGTTGTGATTTGAACCTAACCTAAGGTGGGAATTCTAATGGCTAATGTTCTAAGACCTATGTTGGTAATTTTTAAATTAACCTAAGTTCTATTTGAATCTAACCTAAACTAAAGGGAACCTAAAGGGGTCATGCATGACATAAGGGTGATGGTTCCAATGGCATTTAAATGATTTGAAAGGGGTTTAAATGATAAGTACTACAGATTTGGTAGAGGGCCAAGTGGACTTGGTGGAGGCCTACGTGGAAACTCCACTAACGGATGGAATTGTATTTTTGTGTTGATTTGGCATTCACCAAATTTAGGAGGTGGTGGAAAGGAAATATAAGTGGGAATTTTGGATTGAATGGAATTTATGGCATTTATGAGCCTCGGTCTTCATGTGTAAACCATCTTGGAAACATAGGAGGTGGGTTTGTAGGAGGTCATTTGGTTTTTCTTGCATGGTGGATTTTTCTCTACATGGAGCTAACTGGTTCTTTGAACCAGTAGTTTGACCTTCACTTCAAAGCTATTTTTGGTTTCTTTGGCCTATTTTTGATCGAAGGAAAGTATTTGAGGTGAAGGAGGAAGAGATGTTTGATTTTTGATCTGTCTTGGAGGAGAAAAAGAGTTGGAAGCTCGGTTGGAAGTCTCCTTTGATTTGGTGGAAGCACTATCAGGCATGATAGGCTCTAACTATTAAAATTTTTTGTTCTTCTAAATGATTCATTAGAACAACTCTGCTCTCATGAGATTCTTGTTTTCTTTCATGTCTGGTTATTTTTCTTGTTGGGTTTTATGGATCCTTGTGTGTTTGATTTGAATCCATGGAAAAATAGTATTGTTTGGAAACTGGCTTTCTATGCTAGTTTTATGACCTACATGCAAGTAAAAATGGTATTAGAACTTGTTTTATATCTTTTATGCTCTCTAGATCTTGTATTCGATGGTTATGTGCTTTGAACTGACTTTCGTGACAATAAAAGCATATGAGCTTAGGGAAACTTGGGTTCTATTTTTTATTGCTTTGGGGTTATTTTCTTAGACTGAGAGGAAACCCAGTGTTTTGAGCTTAAGTTTTTGGAGCTTTGTTTAGAATGGTGTTTAGAAAACTCGTGCTTGTTGAACTATTTCTTGGAGTTCATTTTTAGCACTGTACACACATTATTTTGTTAGTGTAGTTTTAAATGTTTGTGTTGAAGCTCAGGTTCATCTTGTACTTTTGTTTAACACTTGAGTGTTATGGACTCATATTTGGGTCGATTCATTTGAACCTATGTCTGGTATTTTGTATTGGGTTATTATCTTTAGTAATGACTAAGTTATAGCTCTTTACTGGAGTGAATACTCACTAGGGAACTGTGTGGGAACTTGTTTGAGTTGTTTTAAATCTCTTTTGAGCTTTGGAACTAGAAACATCTTAAGGAATGTTGAAATTTTGTTATGTTTTTGACTGTATTGACTTCTTGAGATAGTATGAGCATGGGAATTGGAGGAAGTGTTCTCTCCCCACTGTTTGGAAGAAACCATTTGGGTTGACTGTATAAAGTTGTACTAAGGAACCACTATTGTAATTTCATGGTTGTGAAGTTTTTTTGATATTCCATTCTTGTTGCTTTGGAATTTAAGACCGAGACAACTTCTGTATTGGATGTTTTGGGTTCTAGCTCTCCCACTCTTCTGTCTCTTTGAATAAATCAGGTTTTAGTGGAAAATTTAGGATATTACCATGGACACTGGAATAATCAGAAAGGATCCCTTCTCTGTTCAGTTGTATTGAGTTTGATTCCTTTGAATCATGATTGTTTACTTTTTGTATTATTTGGTGAAGCATTTGTGAGACTTCAATCTTGGGTTTGTGGGTAATTCTAAACCTTATCATTTATTGTTTTGGGATGTTATTCTCGACTAAAAAGTGAATAAGACCTTGGCTTCTCTCTTTGAAAGAATGAAAATATATATATTGTGTGTTTTGTGTGTGTGTATTATTTTGTGATATATATATATATATATGATTATGGTGTCTGTAGTATGCTTTCATCCTGAATTAGTTTGAAATTGGAACTTTTTTAGTTGAATTAGTTTGAAAAAATGATTTATCATTGGTTATTGGTTTCTTTTATTTGAGTTACCATCCTTCTATCCCTTGGATATGCTCATTGTTTGAACTTTTTTTACTCGAATATCTTTTGAGATGGAGATTTCTTTTGACCTGTTGGTCTACCTTGTCGAACCATTGATAAAATAATGTTGAGAATTAGTAGCCAAGAGGGTTTTGTTGTTAAGTAAACTTATACTTATGGGTTTGATTGTTGTTGTTGACTAGTCTTGCCTAGTTTTTATGGAAAAGAGTAGGTTTGTCTCTTGTACTCTTTATCTTTTGTGAAGAACATGAGTAGAGAATAACTCCTCTTTGGAGCTGCTTTGTTTGTGAACATTGTTGTTTGATATTTGATTGAAACTTCTAACATGAAGAGTTGGAATTGGAATTGTAGATGGACTATTCTAATTTTCTATACCTTCTTGTTTGGTTATGGAATTCTGTTTGATGTATATTCTAATGATGAATGTGTAATATTGTTATCCCGAAAGGAACAGGTAACTCATGTTATAATCTGGTCTTTTTTCTGATGTTATAGGTTTGGGCATGGTATATAATGGTTCTTTTTATTCTTACTTATGATTTAGATGAATCATCCTTGAAGGAACCATGTTGTATACATTTATTTTGTCTCTTAGAAAAGATAAATGTGGTATTCTATTAGGATAGAATTATGAAATAATGGGATGGCAAGATATATTGTTGTTTACAAGCCATTGATAGAATTAATAGAACTTAAGATCTTAGGTAGATATTGATTATTATATTTTTCTCTTCTTATAAAGTTGATCTAAGTTTATTAATGTACTTCTTTTCTTTTATCATTTATGCTGATTTTATGATGATTTAATTGTCTCATTAAAGCAAGTGTTGCTTTAATGAAACAATTAGTGGAATGCACTTCATTTTAATGATTAGTGCTTATCATGCTCAATTCATTGAACTGACCCGTGCTAGCTATTTTTGCAGATGGATGACTTAAGTGGTAAAAGAAGGAAAAAACTTATATGATGCATTGGCTGATATATGTATAATTCTTAGTAAAGAATTTTGATTCATTCTTTTGTTGAATTGTAAAAGAAAGTTGTATACTTTATAGAATGAAGGTTGTTGTTATGCAAGTATGCCTAAAGAGCATAGTCTTGTAAATTTTATAAGTTGTAATGATGAATTGTGAGTTGTGATTTATTTGCATTGGTTGTGAAAATTATCTCGTACTTTTATAAAGAAGATGAAAGTTCCATCTTGTTGATATTCTTTATATTATGTTATGCTTATCTTGTTATCTTTGATAAAATGGATAATGGGAATTAGTTCAATTTCCCTATAATGAAGCAACTTGTTGAGTTGCATAATATGATGTGTTTATCTAAAACAATTTAACATAATAAGGTGATGCATAATGAACATGCATTAAGAAATATGGACATTGGGAATGATATATCCTAATACTTAATCATGTAGAGAAAGATTCTTTCTCTCTCTCAATTGAATATAAACCTAAAAGGTTTGAGATATGATTACTATTTATTAGACTTCATTTAGTATGAAGTCTACTTTAATTAGATATATGTGGATGTTAAACCTTTCTAAAAGTTAAAGTACATTTTAAATGAAACTTATGATAACGTTGTCCTGTTTTGGTTAATTTAATTTGTTTAACTGAGAAAATGAACATTAAAAGCAACCATAAGTTTAACAAAGTTCTTTAATACTAAATGAATACAAGTAAATTTAGGAAAGAACTTATGGAGTGTTGGATTAGGGTTTAGCAGGGTTGTTGTAATCAAGACATAATCCAAATTAACAACGTATTAACAATCTCCTTGGGGTATGTACATCTCGATGAGGTAGTTTCTATAGGATGTTGGCACACGCCAAATGCAGGGGGCTGTAGGCTGTACTTTTGAGAAGACTTGGGTCTTCTCGAGAATACAACATTGTAGTTGACATGTGGCATCACCCTTCCACATTGATCATCTAGATCTACACACAATAAGAACTCGGACTTGAACTTAGTTTCTCTCTAGGTCAGGATAGGAGCATATTTAGGATAGGAATTAGCTTCCAATGGCTCAGGGTACCTTGGCACATCCGGTTGACTTAGGTCAACCGAGTATGCCCATTTACCCTAAGCCATTGTGAGTGTCTTCCTATAATAAGTTATGTTTCTATCTAGGGCTAGGGTTAAACCTGGGACAAGTGGACTGATGGTAGTTAGTAAAGACCAATCATGATAATAGAGGAGTGAGGTGAAGGATGTATTCCAATATGATGAGTATGTCATCTAGGAATAGTGACATACACAGTATGTTGTAAATCTTTGGCCAAAGTATCACAAGCTGTTGGTTGTGTTGTCCTATGTCACCAAGTTTAAAACAACGTGATATCAGATGAATATTGGTAATAGATATTTAGATATGTTCTTTAAACAGATCACTCAAGTACCCGGTGTAGGGTAGGAAAACCAAGTATATGAAGTATATGATATGTATTCAATACATAAGATAACATAAATAGATCGGTAGCTTACCAAGTTATGGAATGAATAGATCGGTGGATCACCGAGTCATTACAACTGCATATGGTTATCTATTTGAATTGATTGGCATGGAATGTTTGTTCTAAATAATGCTTTATTTAGAATAGTGAACATATATATATAAAAAAATTCCCTTGTTTCTAAAGTCTTAAAATGGGAATGTTACATCTTGGTATCGAGAGTGAAGGTTGCAGCTCTTGGACCTATTGTGTCCATAATCTGATGAAACTTAAATTTTCTTGTAATAAAAAATGGTGAGAACAAGAGGAAATGTTGCAAATAACCCTCCGCCTGAGGAAGGAGCAAGCAACTACCTAGAAACTCGATGAGATCCTTGCTGCCTTGTTGGACACAAGAGATCATTTGGTTGTGCTTGAACAACAAGTAATGGGTAATGAGGAGGAAGAAGAAGTTGATAACAATAATCAGCCACCTCTAGGGACAATGCCAATGTGGGTGTTGATAATAACAATGTTAACATACCATGTTCATCCTGAGAACAAAAAGGCTAGGCTAGCAAAGTAGAACTCACTAATGACATAAAAAGGATAAGTCCACCCAAGTTTGATGGCACCACATTAGGAGATGGAGCTGAGAATTGGCTCTCATGAAATGGAGAAATACTTTGCAATAAGAAATTTCTCAGAAGAAACAAAGGTGATATGGGGAGCATATCAACTTTCTCATGAAGCATCTTCGTGGTGGGACAACCGCAAGGATGAGTTGAACATTGATGAATCTAATATCACATGGGACCAATTTAAAGGTTACTTTAGGCAACGATGGCTGCCACAACTCTACTATGATCAGAAAATGACTGAATTCTAGAACTTAGCTCAAGGAAAGCTAACTGTAACTGAGTATTGGGAGTGATTTACAAAACTCCTTAAGTATGTGCCTCAGTACCAAACTGATAAGTTAGGATATAGAAATTCATCATGGGATTGAATCCCATTATAGGGGGAGAGGTGGATGTTCACAGCCCAACCATGATGGAAGGGGTTGTTGAAAAATCCATAAGGTAGGAACATAAATTAAAGGCAATTTCTACTCACAAGGAGGAAGTAAGGAAGAAAAATCCCAACTCCTCTTCATCATCTCTTGCACCCAAGAAAGGACCATGGAAGAAATTGGAATGAAAAGTAAGTTTTCATCTGATACAAACAAGAAAGCAGCAACAAACAAGTTTTTTGGTAATGCATGAAGAACAACTTTTCCAAGAACAATAATAATGGACAAAAGTCCTATGGGGGTCAGAACGATAACTCTAAGGATGGAAATAAACCCGAGCCTAGGAAGGGACCTATAGGAGGCTGTTATAATTGTGGAAAAGATCATTATGTGAATCAATGTCCTTTGAAGAAGGATGATCGTAATCAACAGCACAAGATACACATTGTAGTAGCTGACAAGCAAGCTGAGAAACAGGCCACACCCATAGAAGTTTTGGGTAAGTTATTTGGCTTACCTATAACTATTCTTTTTTATACCGGAGCTACTGAATGTTTTATTTCTAGTAAATTAGCATCAAAATTAAAAAGAAAAGATGGAAACATGGATAAAACATGGACTGTAGTATTATGGGAATAATGTTGTTCATACGGTTAGTATGTGTCTTTTTGGAGCAGTCCTTGATTTACCTAACTTTTCCACTGAGGTTGATCTTTATGTTGCACCTTTGGGGTCTTATGATGTAATCATAGGTGTTAATTGGTTAGTAGAACATAAGGCTAAAGTGGACTATTTTGAAAAACACATTAGTTGTTTAGATGACCGTAGAAAAACAACAGAGATTCAAGGTGTGAAACGTGAGATTTCTGTTAGAAAACTGTCAGCTATGCAACTTAAAAAGGCCAAAAATAAAGGATGTACCTTATATGCAGTAAAAATTACTGAATCAATAGAAGAGAGCAATGATATTATGGAATGATATCTGTTGTTATGAGACTTCAAGTGACGTATTTCTAGAAGAATTGCTAGGTCTTCCACCCAAAAGGGAATTTGATTTCATGATTGAGATCAAGCCTAGAACTGAACCTATTTCTAAAGCACCGTATCGAATGACTACTATAGAATTAGTAGAGCTTAAGGCTCAATTGCATGAAATTTTGTCTCAAGGTTTGATTAGACCAAGTGTTTCACCTTGGGGAGCACCTATAATTTTTGTGAAAAAGAAAGATGGAACACTTAGATTGTGCATTGATTACAGAATGTTAAACAAGGCAACAATCAAGAATAGATACCCACTCCCTAGGATTGATGATTTATTTGATCAGATGCGTGGAGCATCGGTATATTCCAAGATAGATCTTTGATCTGGATATCATCAATTATGAATTAAGGATGAGGATATTCATAAAACAACTTTTAGAACAAGGTATGGACATTATGAGTTTATGGTTTTACCTTTTGGATTAACTAATGCACCTGCAACATTTATGAATTTAATGAATAATATCTTTCAAGAATACTTGGAAAAATTTGTGCTCGTATTCTTGGATGACATTCTCATATATTCAAAAAGTATTGAGGAACACCATGAGCATTTGAAGATAGTTTTGGGAATATTAAGAAAGAGATGGTTATTTGGTAAGTTGTCTAAATGTTCTTTCTATGACACAAAAGTACACTATTTGGGACATGTAATAAGTAAAGATGGAATTGTTGTAGATCCTTCAAAAATTATAGCTATAATAGAGTGGCTGCACCTAAGAATGTACATGAAGTTAGAAGCTTCATGGGACTTGCTGGCTACTATAGGAAATTTGTAAAAGATTTTTCTAAGATAGTTGCACCAATAACTTCCTTACAGAAGAAAGATAAAAAGTTTGTTTTTGGAGTGAGAAATGTGAAATTACATTTAAAACCTTGAAGGAATAGTTAACTTCAACACCTATTCTTGTAGTACCAGATCCTAATGGAGATTTTATGGTGGTAACTGATGCATCAGGTGAAGGTCTAGGAGGTATTTTGTTACAAAATGGTCATGTCATAGCTTATGAAAGTAGAAAACTAAAGTTACATGAGTTGAATTATGCTCCACATGATTTAGAGCTTGCTGCCATTGTTCATGCACTACAAGTTTGGAGACATTACCTACTTGGTAAGCCTTTTGAATTGAAAACTGATCACCTTGGACTGAAGTATATCTTCACTCAGCCAAATCTTAATGCAAGACAATGAAGGTGGTTAGATTTTTTGTCTCAATATGATTTTGACATCAGTTATATAAAGGGTAAAGAAAATAGAGTGGTTGATGCTCTAAGTCGTAGGAAGCACATTTCTGCTCTTATAATGTTAAGAACTCAGTTTAAGGATGAAGTAAAAAGTGTTATGGAATCGACTCTTACTTTCAAGCAAGTAAAAGCAACACTTGCTGCAGATTCGAATGATTTGAGGTATAAAGGTTTTCACTTTGATAAAGAAGGAATCTTACGATTTGAAAATAGAGTCTATGTACCTTCGCTAAATGATTTGAGAAAGAAATTGTTAGTAGAATTTCATAATTCACCTTTTTCTGGACACCCTGGCATTACAAAAATGCTTGCTGATATAAAACAACAATATTTCTAGAAAGGAATGAAAAAGGATGTTCTAGACTTTGTGACACATTGCCTTGAATGTCAACATGTTAAGGTGGAACATATGCACCCAACCGGTTTTTTGTATCCTCATAGCATACCACAGTACAAATGGCAAGTAATAAGCATGGATTTTGTACAAGGGTTACCTATGTCGAGAAATAAGCATGATGTTATTTTAGTAGTTGTGGATAAACTAACAAAAGTAGCACATTTTATTGTTGGGAATCTGAAGGATGATTCTCCTATTTTGGCAAGAAGATTTGTACATGAAATTTTTAGATTACATGGAGTACCTGAGTTAATCATTTGGATAGAGATCCTAGAATGACGTCAAGATTTTGGCAAACTTAATGCAGCTCTAGGAACTAAGCTGAATTTTAGTTCTGCGTATCATCCGGAAACAGATGGATGAGACTGAAAGAGTAAATCAAGTTTTAGAAGATATGTTACTGATGTATTGCATGGATCAACAATATAAGTGGGAAGAGTACCTTCCATTAGTTGAATTCACATACAATAATACATATCATGCTTCTCTTAAGATGGCACCTTTTGAGGCATTATACGGAAGAAAATGTAGAACCCTGTTAGTTGGGATAACATAGAGGATAGAGAGGTAATTGGACCTGAAATTCTTACTGAAATGGAACAACAAGTTAAATTGATTCGTGAATGCTTGAAAGAAGTAAGCAGATAGGCAAAAGAGTTATGCTGACTTAAAGAGGGTTGATAGGAAATTTGAACTTGGTGAGAAAGTCTTTCTTTGGGTTAAACCGAAAAAGAGTTCTATAACTTTTGGCAAGGCTGCCAAGTTATCACCTCATTATGTGGGACCTTTTGAGATAGTTGAAGTAATCAACCCTGTAGCTTATCATTTAGCATTACCTCCTGCTTTTTGTCATGAATGCATGATGTTTTCCATATTTCTTTGCTTAAGAAATATGTTTTTCATTTATTTATCACACGTGTTAAATTGGAATTCCTTGCAAGTCCAAGACCAGGAATAATCATGGTTAAACCCATACGAGTGCTTGAAACTCGCCAGTTGCATTTGAGAAATCATGAGATAAGTCAATGCAAGGTCCAATGGGACCAGTTTAATGAAGAAAGTGCAACTTGGGAAAACCTTGAGGATATGAAAACTACATTTCCATATCTATTTGAACAGGATTGATTCTATTGACTGATAAAAATGTGTGATTTTATCTTTGTAATACAATAAGTATGCCATTTTGGGTAGATATTTATTTATTTTTAATAAACAACTATATAATGTTGATTTCTGGAACTTAATTAATGTTGATATGTTTTTGACATATGGTAAGAAAAGTGAATAAGATGATTTTTCCTGATGCAATCTGTTAAAAATGAGATAATCATCGGGATGATGATTCTTTTTAGGAGGGAAGCATGTAACACCCTCGACAACTGATATATTCTCTCTTTGCATTCAAGTGTTGACATGTGATTTTCTGGATAAAGATGTGTTCTTTTGACTATTGAAGATCATGCTTGATTGGGATAAATATTTTCTATTCTTAAAAATCATTAGACTGAAATTATATGGTTGTCAAGAATCCATTTTCACTTTGGAAAGATGAGCTGCAATCTGGTTTTAAGAGTTGCAGACTTATTTCTTCTTCTGACTCATCCTTGGATCAATTTCAGTGATCCAAGGAATGTTTCAAGTCTTCTTCATAGACTGAATGGTAAAATTGACATTCAAGTAGTTTAAGGAACATAGAAGACTGAATTTTGCATGATACTAATTCTTGGTCTTGTTGCAACGTGTTTTCGTTTCAGTTGTATGTTTGTGCCTGGTCTTTGGTGATTGATCTTGGTGGGACATTAAGGACTTAAGAAAAATTCAATTCTCTGTGGAGAAGTTTGGAGTCCTAAAAATCTAAGGACTATCCTAATGGTAACCTAAGCTAGGTAAGAACAACTAAGTTCTAGCTATGTTTACTTATTGAATATTATTCTAACCTAAGTCTCTTATTCTATTATGGGGTTGGCATCCTAACCTAAGTGTTATGCTAAGAAAATAAGGGAAGAGTTACTAAGGGGGATACTAAGCTATTTTAGCTACTACCTAATACTAAAGGGTTGTGATTTGAACCTAACCTAAGGTGGGAATTCTAATGGCTAATGTTCTAAGACCTATGTTAGTAATTGTTAAATTAACCTAAGTTCTATTTGAATCTAACCTAAACTAAAGGGAACCTAAAGGGGTCGCATGACATAAGGGTGATGGTTCCAATGGAATTTAAATGATTTGAAAGGGGTTTAAATGAAGAAGTACTGCCAGATTTGGTAGAGGGCCAGTGGACTTGGTGGAGGCCTACGTGGAAACTCCACTAATAGATGGAATTGTATTTTTGTGTTGATTTGGCATTCGCAAATTTAGGAGGTGGTGGCAAGGAAATATAAGTGGGAATTTTGGATTGAATGGCATTTATGGCATTTATGAGCCTCGGTCTTTCATGTGCAAACCATCTTGGAAACATAGGAGGTGGGTTTGTAGGAGGTCATTTGGTTTTTCTTGCATGGTGGATTTTCTCTGCATGGAGCTAACTGGTTCTTCGAACCAGCAGTTCGACCTTCACTTCAAAGCTATTTTTGGTTTCTTTGGCCTATTTTTGATCGAAGGAAAGTATTTGAGGTGAAGGAGGAAGAGATGTTTGATTTTTGATCTGTCTTGGAGGAGAAAAAGAGTTGGAAGCTCGGCTGGAAGTCTCCTTCGATTTGGTGGAAGCACTATCAGGCATGATAGGCTCTAACTATTAAAATTCTTTGTGTTCTTCTAAATGATTCATTAGAACAACTCTGCTCTCATGAGATTCTTGTTTGTTTTCTTACCTATCTAGTTATTTTTCTTGTTGGGTTTTATGGATCCTTGTGTGTTTGATTTGAATCCATGGAAAAATAGTATTGTTTTGGAAACTAGTCTCTCTGTGCTAGTTTTATGACCTAGCATGCAAGTAAAAATGGTATTAGAACTTGTTTTATATGTATCTCTTTTGCTCTTAGATCTTGTATTGATGGTTATGTGCTTTGAACTGACTTTCGTGACAATAAAAGCATATGAGCTTAGGGAAACTTGGGTTCTATTTTTATTGCTTTCTGGGTTGCAATCTTTGGATGCAAGACTTTTGAAACTTTGTGTTTTGTTTAAGCTTGTGTTGGAGCTTCGCTTTGCTTAGAACCAGTGTTTAGAAAACTTATGCTTGTTGAACTGTTTCTTGGAGTTCATTTTTAGCACTGTACACACATTATTTTGTTAGTGTAGTTTGAATGTTTGTGTTTGAAGCTTAGGTTCATCTTTGTACTTCTATTTAACACTTGAGTGTTATGGACTTGTATTTGGGTCGATTCATTTGAATATGTCCTGGTATTTTGTATTGGGTTATTCTTTAGTAATGACTGAGTTATAGCTCTTTACTGGAGTGAATACTCACCAGGAACTATGTGGGAACTTGTTTGAGTCATTTAAATCTCTCTTTTGAGCTTTGGAATTGGAAATGTCTTAAGGAATGTTGAACTTCTGTTATGTTTTTGACTGTATCGACTTCTTGAGATAGTATGAGCATGGGAATTGAGGAAGTGTTCTCTCCCACTGTTTGGAAGAAACCCACATTTTGGGTTGACTGTATAAAGTTGTACTAAGGAACCACTGTTGTAATTTCATGGTTGTGAAGTTCTATTTTGATATTCCATTCTTGTTGCTTTGGAATTTAAGACCGAGACAACTTTTGTATTGGACGTTTTGGGTTCTAGCTCTCCCTCTCTTTGTCTCTTTGAATAAATTAGGTTTTAGTGGAAAATTTAGGATATTACCATGGACATTGGAATAATAGAAAGGATTCCCTTCTGTTTAGTTGTATTGAGTTTGATTCCTTTGAATACATGGATTTTACTTTTTGTATTATTTGGTGAAGCATTTGTGAGACTTCAATCTTGGGTTCGTGGGTAATTCTGAACCTTATCATTTATTGTTTTGGGATGTTATTCTCGACTGAAACTAGTGAATAGACCTTGGCTTCTCTTTGAGAAAGAAAATATATATGTGTGTATTCTTTTGTGAATGGTATATTGATTTGGGTCTGTAGTGTGCTTTCATCCTGAATTAGTTTGAAACTAGAACTTCTTGTTTAGTTGAAATGATATGATTTATCATTGGTTTCTTTCTTATTTGAGTTACTATCCTTCTGTCCCTGGATATGCTCATTGTTTGAAACTTTTTTGTACTCGAATCTCTTTCGAGATGGAGATTTCTTTTGATCTGTTGGTCTACCTTGTTCGAACCATTGATAAAATAATGTTGAGAACTAGTAGCCAAGAGGGTTTTATTGTTAAGTAAACTTATACTTATGGGTTTGACTGTTGTTGACTAGTCTTGCCTAGTTTTATGGAAAAGAGTAGGTTTGTCTCTTGTACTCTTTATCTTTTGTGAAGAACATGAGTAGAGATTAACTCCTCTTGGAGCTGCTTTGTTTGTGAACATTGTTGTTTGATATTTGATTGATAACTTCTAACATGAAGAGTTGGAATTGGAATTGTAGATGGACTATTCTGATTTTCTATACCTTCTTGTTTGGTTATGGAATTTTGTTTGATGTATATTCTAATGATGAATGTGCAATATTGTTATCCCGGAAAGGAACAAGTAACTCATGTTATAATCTGGTCTATTTTTCTGATGTTATAGGTTTGGGCAGGGTATATAATGGTTCTTTTTATTCTTTACTTATGATTTAGATGAATCATCCTTGAAGGAACCATGTTGTATACATTTATTTTGTCTCTTAGAAAAGATAATTGTGGTATTCTATTAGGATAGAATTGTGAGACAATGGGATGGCAAGATATATTGTTGTTTACAAGCCATTGATAGAATTAATAGAACTTAAGATCTTAGGAAGATATTGTTTATTATATTCTCTTTTCTTCTTTAAAGTTGATCTAAGTTTATTAATGTACTTCCTTTTTTTTGTTATCATTTATGCTGATTTTATGATGTTTTAATTATCTCATTAAAGCAGTGTTGCTTTAATGAAACAATTAGTGGAATGCACTTTGTTTTAATGATTAGTGCTTATCATGCTCAATTCATTGAACTGACCCATGCTAGCTATTTTTGCAGATGGATGACTTAAGTGGTAAAGGAAGGAAAAAACTTATATGATGCATTGGTTGATATATGTATAATTCTTAGTAAAGAATTCTGATTCATTCTTTTGTTGAATTGTAAAAGAAAGTTGTATACTTTATTGTATAAAGGTTGTTGATATGCAGTATGCCTAAAGAGCATAGTCTTGTAAATTTTATAAGTTGTAATGATGAATTGTGAGTTGTGTTTTATTTGCATGAGTTGTGAAAATTATCTTGTACTTTTATAAAGAAGATGAAAGTTCCATCATGTTGATATTCTTTATATTATGTTATGCTTATCTTGTTATCTTTGATAAAATGGATAATGGGAATTAGTTCAATTTCCCTATAATGAAGCAACTTGTTGAGTTGCATAATATGATGTGTTTATCTAAACAATTTAACATAATAAGGTGATGCATAATGAACATGCATTAAGAAATATGGACATTGGGAATGATATATCCTAATACTTAAACATGTAGAGAAAGATTCTTTCTCTCTCTCAATTGAATATAAACCTAAAAGGTTTGGAGATATGATTACAATTTATTAGACTTCATTTTGTATGAAGTCTACTTTAATTAGATATATATGGATGTTAAACCTTCCTAAAAGTTAAAGTACATTTTAAATGAAACTTATGATAACACTGTCCTATTTTGGTTAATTGTTGGTTAAACGAGAAAATGAACATTAAAAGCAACCATAAGTTTAACAAAGTTCTTTAATACTCGATTGATACAAGTATACAATAAGAACTTATGGAGTGTTGGATTAGGGTTTAGTAGGGTTGTTGTAATCAAGACATAATCCAAATTAACAACGTATTAACAATCTCCTTGGGGTATGTACATCTCGATGAGGTAGTTTCTGTAGGATGTTGGCACATGCCAACTATAGGGTTGTACTTTCGAGAAGACTTGGGTCTTCTCGAGAATACAACATTGTAGTTGACATGTGGCATCACCCTTCCGCATTGATCATCCAGATCTACACACAATAAGAACTCAGACTTGAACTTAGTTTCTCTCTAGGTCAGGATAGGAGCATATTTAGGATAGGAATTAGCTTCCAATGGCTCAGGGTACCTTGGCACATCCGGTTGACTTAGGTCAACCGAGTATGCCCATTTACCCTAAGCCATTGTGAGCATCTTCCTATAATAATTATATGTTTCTATCTAGGGCTAGGGTTAAACTGGGACAAGTGGACTGATGGTAGTCAAGTAAAGACCAATCATGATAATAGAGGAGTGAGGTGAAGGACGTATTCCAATATGATGAGTATGTCATCTAGGAATAGTGACATACATAGTATGTTGTAAATCTTTGGCCAAAGTATCACAAGTTTTTGGTTGTGTTGTCCTATGTCACCAAGTTTAAAACAATGTGATATCAGATGAATATTGGTAATAGATATTCAGATATGTTCTTTAAATAGATCACTCAATACCGGTGTAGGGTAGGAAGACCAAGTATATGAAGTATACGATATGTATTCAATACATAAGATAACATAAATAGATCGGTAGCTTACCGAGTTATGGAATGAATAGATCGGTGGATCACCAAGTCATTAGAGTTCACATATGGCGAAGAAAAATATAAAAATTATCTATTTGAATTCATATGGTTATCTATTCAAGAGTCTAATTCATAGATCAAATTATCTATGAATGTTCAATGGAATTTAGAAAAATATTCTTGAAAAGAAATAAAGACAAAGAGACTTAAAGACCACGTAGGAGATCTTGTCTTATCACGGGAAAAGTGAAAAGAACCAAAAGGCATCAATGGAAAATTCAATTCTCTTTAAAGGGGAACATTCAATATTCATCAATTCTATGGAGAAAATAGTTTCTACTTGGCATACTTGGATATTACTCATCTTTTATTACCCTTTTCAAGTATTATATTAAGTGAAACATGTTGTCCTTTGTATGTATATATATGAGCATTTTAGTTTGTTTTGTTTCGGTTTGCTTTTTAATTTCATTTTTAGTGTGTTTTAATGTGTCATTGTGTATTCTCTCTCCCCTGTTGCTTTGAA
The DNA here is from genome assembly GCA_018340775.1 of Taxus wallichiana var. yunnanensis. Taxonomy (NCBI): domain Eukaryota; kingdom Viridiplantae; phylum Streptophyta; class Pinopsida; order Cupressales; family Taxaceae; genus Taxus; species Taxus wallichiana. The sequence continues at coordinate 860,083,299 of CM031234.1, forward strand.
AAACCTTCCCATAAGCTTCAAGACATGTAAATTCCATTACAAGCTCATGTTTTTAATCCCATTGTTGAATGGATAAGGTGTTAGTCATAACCTTAGATTATGGATTTCAATTATGTATTGTTTTTCCTTTATCTCTATCAAAGGTCAATCCATGGCACATCTCTAGCCAAAGCTAGTAGTTATCTCTAAATTTTGTCAATTTTCTAAAGTGGCAAGAAATTATCAAGTGTATACTCAAAACAAGTTTCTCATTGAGTCAAGTGACTTTTGTTGAAGGACCCCTATGTAAAAATGAAATTTTCAATATGAAAAAATGAGGATCATCTAGGAAGGTATGGTCCTACCCCTCTAGAGGTGTCTCATTTTGAAGGTATTAGAAAGTGGTTAAACAAATTTTGAGATCAAATATGGCTGAGATAAGAAGCTATAAGGAATGGAGCATTAGCTAGAAATGTCATTTTGGGAACCAAAACATAAGGAGCCTCAAAGAGGTATGATTCTACCCCTTTGAGGATGTTGTTATCCAAATAACTCTCCTAGTTATTTGGACAACTTACATACATATTTTGGAGTAGATATCTTCATTTTAGTCACACACACTTTATCTCCTGGCACATTTACTTGGTCACAATTTCTTGAGCACCCTTGCACATTTCCTCTTCTCCCCTTTCTATTTTCCTTTTCCTCTTTGTTCCAATCTTACCTTGCGCACATCTTCTACGCATTCACCTTCTTCTTAGCAATTATTCATCCTATGCGTGCACCTTGCACTTGCTTCAATCATCTAAGTCCATGGCCCTCTCGCACACCCCACACATTACCTTGTAATAGTTGCGCCTTGACCATATGTTCTCCACTCACCAATTTTCCCCATTTCTTCCGCATGCATTATGATCACGTGCTCATTCCTTTTTCCTTCTTCCTACGATTCATTCTCCTACACACGTACTTTTGTGCCCTCCTTTGTGCCATTCCATTCCATGTCATTTTGACACACTTGAGTGTGCCACAAGAAACCTATCAAAGCATGCCAATAGGGTGCCAAATCCTTGTAACAAATCAATGAGTGACGCGTGGAAAAAATGACAAGAAAATTTACATAGTTAGTCATTATTTTATTCAATCCACGTGCGCCACGTGTCTTGTATGCATAGATGAATCGAAAAACTTATGACAGCCATATATATTTTGCTCGAGAGCACGATCGAGTGTGTGCCTAGTCTTAGTCAATAGTTGACACTGACATAGGCTATAGTGATAGATATTAAAATTCAAATTCTTGGTGGATCTGGTAGGTGAGAAAGTGGAAAACATCTTTTTGGCATTAATGAGTAGATCTGATTACTCCAACCACCTAATTTGATTTGATTTTCCCTCTTTCATTCTCCAACACACCAAACAGACTTGAGGAAAGAATTTGATAGATTACATGTGGATTTGTAGGCATTAGATATTTCTTGTTGGTGGTTGTATTTCAAATTCGAGTTTTCCCTCCTTCTTCTCTTCTTCTTCCATGGATTCATCTATAAATGTAAGAGCTAAGCTCATTGTTAATGTTGGAAATTTTGGATCCTTATGCATTTTTCTAAGGACTTCATATTTTTGTATTTAGAGTCACAGACCTCTATATATGGCTCGTGCATGTGGATATCGGCCTTTTTCCATTTATAGTTTTGTGCATTTTTGGAAGTAATGGAAGCATCATTTTTTGACTATTCTCTATCCTAAGCATGTTTGTATTCTTTCTTCTTTCCTTTCTTTTACATTGTGTGCTCATTGTGTCATTTTACATCCCTTACGAGTTCCTTTTAGTTGTGTGTTCCATGGCTGATGGTAAATGCATCTTAGTTGTGCTACACATGCCTAGCCTTCTTTCACGCCTTTCCCTTCATTTTCACTCAGAACAAATAATGTTCATCCCTCTTTTCTAGTGTTATCACCTTCCTTAGATTAGTTTTCCTTTATGTTATCCTTCTATCCCTGGTCCCTTGGCATTGTTAGCTTAGTTTTACCTTTCAGCATTAGGAGTAGTAGTAGTAGTAGAAATAGATAGAGGAATCGGCCTTCTCGGAGATCCATCTCAAGCACGTAAGGTCCCACAACTTGGGGACATGGTTCCATTGTTGTCTCAAATGAGCTCGGCTCCTCTTAGATTTGAGACACGGGTGCAAGTTTGACCACCAATTTTTTAGCATGTTTGATGGACAAGAAGTGAAAGCTTAAATTTCATATTACTAAGTTCTAGTGTGTGAACTTAGTATTTTCATCCTTTGGAGGCTTATTTCAACACATTTGGTGACTCCCAACATTTCTAGAGCTCTTTTTTGCAGTCTGATCACCTTTTATGAGAAGAGTGCATACTAGACAGAGTGTTGCAATTTGAAGGATCCTTTGAATACCTCCATCTTTCACCAGAAACACATGCAATAGATCTTCCATGCGCACATCCCCATCTCCAGCACGTCACGCATACTCTACTCCTCCTCAAAATAGATAAGCGTGCCCTACCATGGCACTTCAACCTCCTCCTCCTCCTCGAGGAACTTTTCTAGTTTCACTGGTGGAAGCCCGCTCAATCTCAATGCCCAACATGATATGCCAATGGCCGCACTCAAGAGTATTCCATACTTCACGGAGAAAATCAAGTCACCCCTGTTGAACACATTCAAGATGTGGCCAATGTATGCTTTGTCTATTTGATTGAACATGATGATGTTGTTGTCAGGTTGCTTGCAACCTCTTTTAAGGGTAAAAACTCAATGGTATAGTGGCTTGAGACTGCATCTATTGCTACTTGGGATGAGCTTGGAACGGCTCTATGTAATTAATTTGAAGATAAATCAGATCATCTATCACTGGTGGAGTAGCTGACTACAACAAAGCGCATGCCCAATGAGAAGATGATTGATTTCAACATCAAATTCAGAAGACTTGGGATATAATTCCTCAAGTGGTAAGGCCTACAACCCAACATGTTTTCTTGTACTATCTAAGGGCTTTGAATAGTGACATTTTAGTCATGATTCAATCTATGGGAGGTAGAACCTTACACTGTTTATACAACATTACAATAAGGGTAGAAAAAAGTCTCATTTAGGATGGTAAGTTGGCACCTATGCCTCCTGTGCCCTTGTTCCCAGAGATGTCTCCAGTGCCCCAACCTTCTATTTCTCTAGTTCTAGTGTAGAGCACACAACTAGTTACATCTACATCCTACTCTCCTGCACAACAAAAAGAAGATGATGAATTAAAGGCCCTGATTAGAAACTTGTCCAATAAGGTCATATCATTGGAGAAGCAGCAGGCGCAAGCCTATAGAGGTAGTTCCAATCAAGTGAAAATCTAGAGAAATCAACCTTGGTGGAATCAATATGGGAATCAAAGATACGGACAAAACCAATAGAATGATAGATGACATGCTAATGGACATCTACCTTTGCAATTCCTCTTGTCCTCTCTTCCAGTTCCTAACACTTCAAGCACTTTTCCCAATTAGAAAAACATGGCGTAGAAGTCTGAATGGTGTTTTCCTTGTAATATGCCTCATAGTCAATATCATTGTGCCAATGTGCATGTGTGCAAGCCTACATGATTCAGAATGCTCCCATTTGTGAGCCTTCAATGAGTGCACTAGAAGTAGATAACCAAGAAAGGCCAGAAGCTCCTCTAGAGGAAAATTGATGTTATTTGGCATTGAGGAATTTTTGTGCAATCAACCAAGCTACAGAGGATACAAGAAGACTATCGCATGCCCAAGTTGTAGACAACACAAGATATAAGAAGATAATGCTTGAGTCTAGTGTGTAGGTCATAATTCTAGCAACACAAGTAGACCCTCAAAAGCAAAAGGAAGCAACTAAGACATCCAGTAGTAAAAATTCCCAAGTTCCTACACGTGAGGCTCCATGTAAAGCTCCTCAAAAGTGGCGTGTACCCCTCCTTTGGTAGGTCAAGCCTCTGTGCCAGCTAAGGTTCCTACCTCTATACCCGAGCAACCAAGAAAGGATGTTGTTTTCCTCAAATGTGCAAGTCAGTGGGTTTTCCATTCAGCATTGTGGACCAGATGAAAAAGACAAACATAAATGTCACAATGTAGGATGCACTCACTATTCCATTCCTAGCATGAATTGTTGCATGAAGCTCGGTGTCAACTCCGTGATGATCATAGCTATGCAGAAGTCATGAACTTCTATCAACATCTACCAAGAAGAGGAGAAGAAAGTAAGTAAATTTGTTAAAACCCCACCCTTATATATGTCTTTGATTATAGGAAAACATATTTTCCATAACTGCATGATTGACTCAGGTGCTAGTACTTTATGTCATGCCTAAGAAGATTGTTGATGTCTTAGGTCTTAAGTATAGCCCCTTGACAAAAGGAGTCTTGTAACTTGATGGTTCAATTGTCACTACCCTAGGAATCATCAAGGATCTTGAGTTAACTCTCCATGCATGTCTAAGTCTTACAATAACTCAAGATGTGTCAATCATTGATCTTCTACCCCCTTTGTTTTCCTTATGTTTGTCAAGAGATTTTACTACTAAAGTGGGTGGTTACTTGTCTTTTTATTGGTCCCATATGTTACTCAAGACAAGGTATGGTACCCGATTTACCATACAAGTTGAGCCAATATTTCCTATCATGTAGAGTCATATGTCCCATCCCTCTCCAAGAAAATTGTTTAATCCAAGAAGAACAAGCTTTGGTTTCTAAAGAGAATCCTCTTCCACCTCCTATTCTTGATCTAGTACTTGATGAGTGGTGGAGAGGCACCATAAATTTGACCCATATGTTGAAGAGTTGGAAGCTTATGAAACCGGGCTTGGTACTTACTGCATTATTGAAGAAGAAGTTGTGTTGCCATGTGCACTCAAGCAAAGTGAAGAGAACCTTGGTCTATGGAAGTTATACTTTGATGGATATAGAAATAGAAATGGTGTGGGATCAAGATTCGTTTCTCATTTCCCCTAAGGATGATAAATTCTTCTTCACACATAGATTGAATTTACATGTTCTAATAATGTGGTAGAATATGAGGTGTTGGTGCATGGTCTGATTATTGCTAAAAAGAAGAAGATTAAGGTGCTATAGATATTTGGGACACAAAATTGGTTATCCACCAAGTCACCAACAAATTGCATGAAAAGAATAAGCTTCTCAAATCTTATAAACATAGATTTTGGGACCTCTTGAGAGATTTGATGCTCTAAATATATAGGTGGTGCCATGTAAAATGAATAAGGAAGCTGATCAAATGGCCACACTTGGTTCATAGTTCTCTCTTGCTGAGGACTTTGTCAAAGGAAATACTCAACACATTAAGATGGTGATTAGACCATCCATTCTAGATAACAACACTAGCTAGTTGGAAAGTGTTTGATAGTGATGTGCAAATCATCCAGTTCATCTAGAATGAAGTTGAGTTCTCATCAAGCATGCAAGCTGACTTGCATGACAAGCTATGGTGACCAAGTGATTCAACTGAAGTCAAATAAGTTCCTAAAGGGTTGGTCACCTTAGAGAAAATGTTTAGCCCGATGATGAGTTCAAGGGTGAAGAAAAGTATATGCATGCTTTGAAGAAAAGACTGCACTCCCAATCACTATTATTGTGTGGAAAGGATTTGTTGCTCAATAAAACTTACACACACGATGAAAATCAAGCCTTCATCTCTCTCTGTCAAAAATATAGTGATATCTTCTCATGGGAGTATGAAGACCTCAAAGGTTTTGATCAAGTGTTTGCTTAACACTCCATTGACCTTGATCTTGGTATCAAGCCCATCAGACAAAAGCAGCGACCAAGTCAATCCAAAGATAGAGCCCCTCATGAGAAAGGAATTATCCAAACTCATTGAGGAAAAGATTATTTTTCCCATCAAGTACTCTACTTGGGTTGCGAATCTAGTTTCGGTGTGCAAGAAGAATGGTGAAATCAGACTATGTGTTGATTTTAGAGATTTGAACAAGGCATCTCTAAAGGATCATTATCCTTTTCCTTCAATGGAGAAGATTTTATAGATTTATGGCGGTGTGCAAAAAGATTCTCAATGTTGGATGGATACTTTGGCTTCAATCAAATCTGGTTAAGGAAGAGGATCAATTCAAAATGGCATTTACAACTAAGTGGGGAACATATGCATATCAAAAGATGCCCTTTGGTCTATCAAATGTAGGCATAATGTTTCAACATGCCATGGACATTGCCTTCAAAGGTTACATCAATGAGTTCATCTTGGTTTACCTGGATGACATCACTGTCTTCTCAAAGAAAATCTCGGATCATATGGAGACATTTGAGAGAGAAAGTATGGGGTATCTCTTAACCCCAAGAAGTGTAATTTTTTAGTGGTAGGGAAAGCTCTTGGGCCATGTGGTTTCAAAGGATGGCATCACAATTGATCATGAGTGTGTTTCAGCCATCCTATCTCTTTCCCTACCAGCACACAAAAAGGCCTTGCAGTCCTTCCTTGGATAAGATCAATTTTTTAGGCATTTTATTCCTAACTTTACAAGACTAGTTTGGCCAATCACTTTGATGCTAAAGAAGGACATAAATTTCAGATGATGGAAAGAAGAAAAAGAAAGCTCAAAAAATCAAGTAAGATATTTCTTGCACACCAACACTCATCAACCCGAATTACTCAAAGGATTTCATCCTTTATGCTTATGACACTAATGCAAGTGTTGTTGTTGTCCTAACACAAGAAAATGAAAAAGGGTTGGAACAACTAGTGGCTTTCTTCATCCAGACATTGAAGGATTATGAATTAAGATATAGTCATATGGAGAAACATGTCTACACCATTATGCACACACTCAAGAAATTCAAAAGTATGCTCATCACAAATCATATCAAGGTGTTAGTCTCCCACTCTTCTATTAGAGACTTCATCATGGGGGTAGAAATCGGTGAAAAGAGAGCACGATGGGTAACCAAAATCATGGAGTATGATGTGACTATCAAAGCCACCAAGTTGGTAAGAGGTAGAGTGCTCTACAAGTAGCTTCTTTGAGGACACGTATGATGAATCGAGACTTCATTATTTCTTGATGAAGCTCTCCCACGCATAGAACTTGAGTAGAATATAGATCTTGACGCGTGATTGGATGAAGGACATGATCACATTCCTTTTGAGGGCACATACCCTCTGGTTTAAACAAGGCAAAGAGAAGACATATGAGGTTACAATCTATCCCTTATGTTTTGATTGATGGAATTCTCTTCAAGAAGAATCTTGATGGCGTGTTGTTAAGGTGTATCAATGGCACAAATTGAAAAAGTGTTAGCAAAATTTCATGATGGATTCTCTAGTGGACACTTCTCTGCCAAAAACTACAACAATGAAGATCATAATGGCAGGTATCTTTTGGCCTACTCTATTTTAGATGCACACAAGTGGGTCAAAAATGTAAGGAATGTTCTTTCTTTATAGGAAAGAAGAGATTGGAAACACTTCCCCTCTAACCAATCTAAGTGGATCAACCTTTTGTGCAATGGGGTATCGACTTCATAGGCATGATCAATCCACCTTCAAGCACTAGACACAAGTGGGTGCTTGAAAGCTCTGATTACTTCACTAGATGGATAGAAGCTATCGTACTCAAGGAATCAACCGAGTCAGTCATCCTTGAATTTCTCGAAGGTATAGTCACAAGGTTTGGCATTCCTCAAACCATTATCTTTGATAATGCAAAAGCCTTCCTTGGCACTAAAATCACTGATTGGGATCTAAATCTAGGCATCTATCTGAAGAATTATTCCAACTATTACCCTCAAGGAAATGGTGGTAGAGTCAACAAATAAGAACCTGATTAGGATCATGAAGTGCACAATGAACATTAGCCAAAAACAGTGGCATACAAAAGGTCTTGCGTGCTCTCTTGGGAAATATAATCATAGTTAAAAAAGCAATAAGTACTTCTCCTTACAAGCTTGTCTATGGAAAGGAGGATACACTTCCTTTAACACTTGAGTTGAACTCATTGGCACTTTCCCAGTAGCTAGAGATTGAAGGCAGAGACCGGAGAGAAATCAAAATGACAAAGATAGTTAATCTTGAAGAATCAATGAACTCTGTCATGATCAAGCTAGAAAAACATCAATAAGAAACAAAGAAATGGTTTGAAAGAAAGGCTAGGCCTCAATCTTTCAAATTTGGGGACTTGGTCTTAAAATGGGATGCTGACAGAACTAAACTAGAATGCCATTCAAAGTTTGATGCACTTTGGAGTGGCCCATACATCATCAGTTCATGCAAGGAGGCTAACTCTTTTGAGTTAACTCATCTAAATGGAGGTGCACTGGAAATCCCAAGTAAATGGGATCTATCTCAAACCCTTCCATTGATTTTTTTACATCATTTTGTATATATTTAGAGTAGTTTCAATTCCTCCAAGTGCGTTTGCACACATTGTTTGTTTGTACATAGTTATTTCTTCTCACGTGTTTCTTTTGTGTGCTTTTCTTTTTCTTCTAGGGTGCCGAACTTCTTCCAACAATTTTTAGCGGTTTGTAGGATTCAAAATAGATTCAAGAAATGATCCTTCAAGTGACTTCAAGGGCAGTTCTTCAAAGCTGCAAATCAAAATTTCATGATTACATAGTAGACTCCATGCCCAATGGATGCTCTAGGCTATTGATCTCCTTCATCTAGCAGGAAGATGGCCCCAAAAGTCACCAAAACTGTTATCAAATAAATCTCCTAGTTATTTACACACTTACATACATATTCTGGCGAAGATATCTTCATTGCAGTTACGCACACCTTAGTTGTCTCCTTGGAACATTCACTTGGTCATTGTTTCATCGCACACCCTTGTGCACTTCCTCTTATCCCTTTCCATTTTCCTTTTCCTCTTTGTTCCACTCTTACCTTGCGCATCTTTTACGCATTATCCTTCTTCCTAGAAACTATTCATCATGTGTGTGCCTTGCACTTGCTTCAATCAACTAAGTCTTTTTCCCTCTCGCATGCCCCGCACATTACCTAATAATAGTTGTGTCTTGACCATACGTTCTCTGCTCACCATTTTTCCCCATTTCCTCCGTGCACATTGTGATCGCACACACATTCCTTCTTCCTTCTTCCTAGACTTCATTCTTTCACACGGATATTTTTGTGCCCTCCTCTTCATCATTTTGTGCCATGTCATTTTTACACACTTGAGTGTGACACAAGAAACCTATTAAATTGCACCAACAGGGCACCGAATCCTTGCAAAAATCAATGAGTGACATGTGGTAGAAACGAAAAGAAACTTTGCACAGTTGGTCATCCTTTTAGCCAATCTACGGGTGTCACATGTCTTGCATGCACATGCAGATGACTATGAAAAACTTATGACAGCCATATATTTTACTACTAGAATCCCTAATCGGTGCATGCCTAGTATCAATCAATAGATTTTGACATGTAGGCTACATTGATAGATATTCAAATTCAAATTCTTGGTGGACCTGATAGGTGAGAAATGGGAAAACATCTTTTTGGGCATTAATGAGAAGATCTAATTACTCCAACCACCTGATTTGATCTAATCCACCCTCTTTCTTCTCCAACATGCCAAACATACTTGGGGAAGTGCATTTGACATTTCTGAGTGGATTGTAGATATTTCTTGTTGGTGGTTGTATTTCAAATTTGGGTTTTCCCTCCTTCTTCTCTTCTTCTTCCATGGATTCATCTATAAATGTAAGAGCTAAGATCATTGTTAATGTTGGAAATTTTGGATCCTTACGCATTTTTCTAAGGACTTCATATTTTCTATATTCTGATTCATGCAGACCTCTATATCTAGCTTGTGCATGTGGATATTGACCTCTTTCACCATTGTAATAGTTTTGTGCATTTCTGGAAGTAATGGAAAGCATCATTTTGTGACTATTCTCTATCCTAAGCATGTTTGTATTATTTCTTCTTTCCTTTCTTTTACATTACATGATCATTGTGTCATTCTATGTCCCTTGTAGTTCCTTTTAGTTGTGTTCCATGAAACTAATCTGGTAAATGTGTCTTAGTTGTGCTATACGTGCCTAGCCTTCTTTCACGCCTTTCCCTTAATTTTCACTCAGAACAGATAATGTTCATCCCTCTTTTTTGGTGTTATCACCTTCCTTAGATTAGTTTTCCTTTTTGTTATCCTTCTATCCTGGTCCCTTAGCATTATTATCTTAGTTTTACATTTCAACATCATGAGTAGTAGTAGCGTAAAGTAGAAATAGATAGAGGAACCAACCTTCTTGAAGATCCGTCCCAAGCACGCAAGGTCCCATAACTTGGGGACAGGTTCCATTGTTTTCTCAAACAGCTCGGCTCCTCCGTATTCGAGACGCAAGTGGAAGTTTTACCACTAATAGGTGCCTCACATAAACATGTCAAAAACTCAAAAAAGTGTTCAAATTAAAGAAGAGGTTGACACAATCAACTTTTGTGAAGGATACTATGGAAAAAAATGTTGTGTTGACCACGAATCTTAAGAATCCTCCAAAGAGTATGGTCATATCCTTTGGGGGCACCTTAAAATTAAAGTGGTCAAAAAGGGAAAAATTGTATTTTATGATAAAATGAAGATGAGAGGAATTTTAAAGCCAAATGTGCATCTCAAAAATATCATTTTGGTCTTAAAAAATCTAGGTGCCTTTGGAGGGGTAGTTTTGTATTAGGTACAAAATATACCTCATGGGGGTGCCTCACTTTTTTAGAATTTTTGATGTTGTAATAAGAACATTTTGAGCTTGGTTTTTATAAATTGTTCTCTTCTTTGAAATGTCTTTCTACGTATTCTTGGAAATTTCCAAAAAGTGTGTTTTTTCACTTTGAAAATCATGATTTTTCTCCTAAATGCATAGGCACCCCTAGAGTTCACTTTTCATAATATGAAAAATGCCTTATGTACTTGTCGGGAGTGCTCGGGGAGCCTAATCCCTTGGAATGGATTATAAAACATTTTAAATATAGGTTTTGGCTCTCATTTGGTCATTCTCTTCCACTGGACTAACCCCTCTTCCTATGAATTCATTTTAAGATTTCATATTTCCATTTGAGAAGCCTTCCCAACCCTTTCTAGTTATTTCTCAACTTTTTCCTCTTTGTGACCATGTATTCTTCTCATATACATTATTGTTAATTTTCATGTTTCCTAATACACACACTTATAAGAACTTTGTGCAAAATATGACTTTTTATTGACCTAAAACATATCCAAAATACCCTTCCAAAAATGTTTCACATTAAATTGAGAAATTATTACGCTTAAAAATATCATAGATCTATAGAGAGTTTTGAATGTACCCTTATAGGGAGTCTAGCCTTTTTGGGTCTTTTTAAAAGACATTAGTGTTCATCCAATCCTTATTGCTTCCCTCTCTAGGTTCCCACCTTTGTTTTCAACATTTTAAACACTTTTTAAATCCCTATTCTCAATTCATATCTCATGAGATCTCATTCTTACTACACAATGAAGTATTATTATCAAGGATATGAACCTCATGTCACTCTCGATATCGATATCCTTGTTATCAATGATTCATAAATTGATCATATGGATTTGGAGAATTTTAGAAACCAACTCAAGATTCCCACCAAGTATGTCTTCATACATAAGTTGGTAGAGAGTGGCCTCACTAGAGCATTCAACTTCCCGGTTTCATTGCGATGTGTAGAACCAATGTTAGCTTATGCTAAAACAATCATCGGTAATAAAAGCGGTGAAAACAAAAAAATGTATTTCTTAATACCAAGTTGAATATGGATAATAATGATTATATCTTCAAAATTCCTCTCTAGGAAACATAAAATGTGATTTCATTAGAGTCAACTTAATCATTTTGGGAATAACACACATGTAGGCCTGATCTTAGTTGAAGGGATTCTCATTGGAAAAGAACCTAATTGATTATACAACTCATTTGCTAGTGTGAAGTGGAAGGTGAAAGTGCTAAATGAGGCTCTAATTGAGCTATAAAGTTTTTATATGTGTGGAGAGGAGAGGCATGATGGTACGCAACCTGATTTGGCATCAATTTTCAAGCCAATTTTCAAGCCAAGAAGATAGTCCTTTTTCACAATAACCAAGATCAAATAAATATTCAAGAGTATGGTAAAATATGATATTTTTCATGCAAATGGTTTTGACACATTGATAATGAATAGCTTGAGCATGATCTATTTTGCACTTTAGGAGGTAAACATGAGCTCATTAGAGTTTCAAAAGACCCCTATTATCTTATAGAGAGAATGATAGTATTAGGTGGTACGATACGTTAACACTATTATACTTGGTAAAGAAACTATTGAAGAGACCATTAAGAGATTTTAGGAATTCAAAAAAGGAAGACCACGAGCAATGGAAAAGGTGCATCAAGGAGCCATAGTGTCTCAACATATTAATACCCCATTACAATTTTAAGTTACTTTGTAAAAATGAATGTGACCTAGGTTGTTTCCTTTTTGGGTATTTTTGAGTTATAATATTTAATACCTTCAAATTATAAAGTGGTTGATATTTATTTTGAAAAATAATTTTCAGCCTTGTATCTTTTGGAGACTTTGAGCTTTAGATTTTCTTGATAGTAAGATACTTTGTTTTGTTGTTGTAATTTTGTGTTGAGTTGTGGAGCTCAATTGCTTCACAAATAACATGTTTTATTAACTTACTAGAATACACAATAATCGGCGTTGGTCACCTGGGGACCGACATCGATCAAGCAAGTAGGAACCAATATCGGTTAGGGTAACCGACATCGGTTACCTATGCATGATTGTTTTTATTTAAGTCACGGGAATTAGATCTAACCTTTGATATAAATGTGATCTAATGGTTATAATTGCATAGCTAAAGTGCCCTAAGTTTGTATATGCTTATATAAGCTAGAAAGCTAGGGTTAGAAGTAAAAATTAGAAGAATTGTAAGAAGGAATTATTGGAGAGAGAAAAGAGAAGCTTGTGAGGAAGAAAGTACTATACATCCAGGGAGAGGTGTGGAAGATTGCAAATCTTCATTGTATATCCTCTGTGAAGCTTTGAATAATATATTGGATGTTTCTTGGTGGACGTAGCCCACACTAGGTGAACCACGTTATATCTTGTGTATTGTTTCTTCTAGTTTATTTTTGTATTTATTGCTTGTATGCTTAGATTATATATATATATATATATATATATATATATATATATATATATATATATATATATATACAACTGGTGTGATTAACCCCAATAACTAGTATCAGATATTTTTTGTTTGAGGGTTTTGTGTGTTGACAGATTTACTCACGAGAGGTATTTCGATTGAGTGGGAGCTACAACAATGGTAGAAGATGGAAAATACATAGTTGAGAAATTTGACGGCTGTAATTATCAATTATGGAAGATGTAGGTGAAAGATTATCTGTATCGAAATATCTATACTTACCCTTGGATGAGAAGTCAAGGACTACAAATATGACTAATGAAGAATGGAAAATTTTTGACAAAAAGGCTCGAGATCTATAAGATTGAGCACAAGAAAACATCTATGGCTTCAAATATTACCGAAGTAGCAACCATGATAGAGTTGATCTGAAATCTTTAGATAATTTATATGAAAAACCTATTGCTTCAAATAAAGTTTATTTGATGAAGAAATTATTTAATTCAAAGATGCAAGAAGTTGAATCTACATTAAGTCATTTGAATTATTCCCATTCTATTATAAATCGATTAAAATATGTTAATATTTTTTTGATGATGAAGTGAAAGAACATTTATTCTTATTTTTTTCCGGATAGTTGGGATAACTTGGTAATGGTTGTTAGTAATACATCGTCTACTACTAATATTTTAAATTTTGATGATGTGGTTAGTATAATCCTGAATGAAGAAATACATAGGTTATGTACATGAGAATTATCACCTAGTAATGCTTTGAATGTATAAATCGGGGGAAGGAAGAAGGAGAGATCCAAGAGCAAGAATAATGGGAAATCAAATTCTAAGAATGGCATATCTAAATCCAGAGGTAAAGGAATAACCTACTGGAATTGTGGAAAGAAAGGACATGTAAATAAGGATTGACACGGAGTTATGTACATGAGAATTATCACCTAGTAATGCTTTGAATGTATAAATCGGGGGAATGAAGAAGGAGAGATCCAAGAGCAAGAATAATAGGAAATCAAATTCTAAGAATGGCATATCTAAATCCAGAGGTAAAGCAATAACCTACTACAATTGTGGAAAGAAAGGACATGTAAATAAGGATTGTTGCTCAAGGAAAACAAAGATAATGTACTAGAGAAAGGTAAAAAGGAAAATGTTGCATCTTCAAGTAATGCAAGATGCTCTTATTCTCTCCTTGGATAATAAAATTGAATTACGTGTTCTAGATTCAGGAGCTTCTTTCCATGCTACCCCTAATAAGGGATATTTTAGAAATTATGTCCGGGGTAATTTTGGGAATGTCTATTTAGGAGATGATGAACCATGTAATATTATTGGTAAAGGAGAAGTTCATCTAAAACTACAAAATAGAAATACATGGATATTGAAAGATGTGAGGCATGTGCCAAGCCTCAAGAAAAATCTAATTTATGCGGGAGGCAACTAGGTGAATCTAGTTGTATGGTTACATTCACGACTGACTTTTGGAAGGTTACCGAGGATCTCTTGTTGTAGTAAGAGGAAAGAAGGTAGGAACAGTGTATTTTTCTACCTATTTTATCTGATTCCTTTTTGTGTTATCTACTTTAGATTCAGATGCAAACATGTGGCATAATCGACTAAGTCATATGAGTCAAAAAGGAATGCGAGATATTAAAGACTAAGGGTAAGTTATCATATTTGAAAGATGTAGATCTTGAAATCTATGAGAATTTTATATTTGGAAAGAAAAAGAGAGTAAGATTTCTCAAGGTTGGGGCAACAAAGAAGGAGAAAAATTGGAGCTTGTGCACTCGGATGTGTGGGGACCAGCTCATGTAGCTTCTCATGGAGGATCCCAATATTATGTGAATTTCATTGATGATGCCAAAGGAAAGGTACGAGTTTATTGTATTAGACGTAAATATGATATTTTTGAGACTTTTAAGAGATGGAAAGCCCTTGTGGAAAATGAATCAAATTTAAAATTAAAATGTCTTATATCTAAAAATGGTGGTGAGTACTGCAATAAGGATTTTAATGATTATTGTTCAGTGAATGGAATACACAGAGAAAGAACGGTTCCTAGAACACGACAGGAGAATGGTGTTCTGAAAGAATGAACATGAAAATCATGGAACGTGTAAGAAGCATGAGGATACATGCTAGATTACCCTCGTGATTTTGGACATAAGCGGTAGACACGAAGGTTTATTTAATTAAATGTGGGCCTTCAAGTGCCTTTGGATGGTGAAATAACGAAGAAGCTTAGACCTGGAAAAGAGGTATATCTTTCTTTTCTTAGAGTATTTGGTTGAAGTTTTTGTGCATGTTGATAAAGAAAATAGAAAGAAGTTGGACACTAAATCCAAGAGATATACTTTTATTGGTTATGGTTCTAGTGATTTTGGATTTCATTTTTGGGATTTAGAATATTTTGAGATTGTTAGGAGTCATGCCATTGAATGGAATGAAAAGAGAATGTACAAGGATCAAGGCTTGGTACCAAGAAAAACTAGTTGGAAATTTTGTGGAAGAAAACTCATTCTCCGATTTAGAAAATATATTTACAAGTATCGGTATCGATCATCCTAAACCGGTATCGGTTGAACAAAATTAGCGTCGGTCATCAATAACGATATTGGCTATAGATGAGCATGATCGCGCGTCGAGTTAGTTGAACCAGTTTCGACAAGAGGTGATCGGCATTAATCATTGTCGAAGTGGATACCAATATACAGGATGTTAATATTGATCCTCAAAGCACCATTGATCTCGGTTAGAAGGTCACAAATGGTAAGTAAACCTCCGAGAAATATTTACACCTTCATTATCTTATTTATTATTGACTGATAGTGGTGAACTAGAGAGTTTTGAAGAAGTAATGTAGGATGAAACCCATAAGCAGTGGGAGCATGACATGGATGAGGAGATGGACTCCTTGAAATAGAACCAAACATGGGATTTGGTCAAGTTTCCAGTAGGTAAAAGAATATTGCAGAACAAATGGGTTTACAGGATCAAGGAAGAAGAGGGTGGATAGAAAAGATATAAGGCAAGGCTTGTGGTAAAATTATTTACACGAAATAAGGTATCGATTTTGGTCATATATTTTCTCCGGTAGTAAAAGGACTTCCATACGTACTATACCAATTTTATCTATAATAGAAGATTTGAATTTAGAGAAACTTGATGTCAAGACAGCTTTTCCTTCACAAGTGATTTTGAGGAAGAGATTTATATGCATCATCCACTTGGTTATGAAGTCAAGGGTAAGGAGAAATTTGTTTGCAAGTTGAAAAAGAGCTTGTATGGGCTCAAGAAAGCTCCAAGGAAATGGTATATGAGGTTTGATAGTTTTATGCATGAACATGGTTATATGAGATGTGAATCGACCATTATGTTTATTTCAAGAAGCTTGAAAATGGAAGGTATATTATTATTGTTGTTACTATATGTGGATGATATGCTTATTGCGAGGATCTAGTATGCATTACATTGGTGAGTTTAAAGAAAATTTAGCTCATACATTTGTAATGAACGATTTGGGATCTACAAAAAAAATCCTTGGCATGTAAATTCTTAGAGACAAGAAGAACAAGAAATAATATTTGTCTCAGGAACATTATATCAATAAGGTGTTGGAAACGTTTAATGCACATAATTCAAAACCTGTAAGTACACCTATGGCTAGACACTTTAAATTGAGAAAATATCAATGTCCTACATCATACGAGGAGTTCAAGTACATGGCACGGGTTCCATATGCTTAAGAAATTGGAATTCTTATGTATGTTATCGTTTGTACTGACCAGGATTAATGCGTAGGAAGTGAGAGTTGTGAGAAAATTTATGGCCAATCCAGGTAAAGAGAATTAGAAAGCAATCTAATGGATTCTTAGGTATTTTAGAGGGACATCCAACATGCAGTTATGCTATGGAGGGTCAGATACTTCTTTATGTGGCTATGTTGATTCAGATATGGCTGGAGATTTGGATGGTAGGAGAAGCACCACTGGATATGTATTCATAGTAGGTGGGATGACAGTTAGTTGGATTTATAGATTACAGAAGGTTGTGGCCTTGTCTACTATAGAGGTTGAATATGTTGCAGCTATAGAGGCTAGAAAAGAGATGATATGGATGAGAAGGTTCATGGAAGAGTTGGGAAAGGAGCAAGAGGATTGCAGATTGTACAGTGATAGTCAAAGTGTGATTCATCTAGAAAATAACTCAGCGTTTCATTCAAGAATGAAACACATTTAGTTGAGATATCACTTCATACGGTAGGTGTTGGAGGATGGGCAACTGAAACTGGAGAAAAATCATATGAAAGAGAACCCTATGGATATGCTAATGAAGCCATTGGAAAAGGAGAAGTTGGAGCTTCACTCCACTTCTGTTGGTCTTTGAGTTTGAGACTTGAAGAGGGAGAAACAGGCCAAGGAAAGGATCCAAGAATGGAGTTGTATGATACAGTGCAGAAATTTATCTCCAAGTGGGAGATTTTTGAGTTGTGGAGCTCAATTGCTTCACAAATAACATGATTTATTAACTTGTTGGAATACACAATAACCGACGTCAATTGGGTAACCATCGTCGGTCACTTAGGGACCAGCATCGATTAAGAAAGTAGGAACCAATAACGGTTATGGTAACCAGAATCGGTTACCTATGCGTGATTGCTTTTATTTAAGTCATGGGAATTAGATCTAACCTTTGATATAAAGGTGATCTAATGGTTGTAATTGCATAGCTAAAGTGCCCTAAGTTTGTATATGCTTATATAAGCTAGAAAGCTAGGGTTAGAAGTAAGAATTAGAAGAATTGTAAGAAGGAATTCTTGGAGAGAGAAAAAGAGAATCTTGTGAGGAAGAAAGTACTATACATCTAGGAGAGGTGTGGAAGATTGCAGATCTTCATTATATATCCTCTATGAAGCTTTGAATAATATATTGGTTGTTTCTTGGTGGACGTAGCCCACACTGGGTGAACCATGTTATATCTTATGTATTATTTCTTTTGGTTTATTTCTGTATTTATTGTTTATATGCTTAGATCTGATATATATTTGTACAACTAGTGTGATTAATTGCAACAATTTGTAAAAATAAAAATAAAGCTAGAATTTTCAAATTCGTTTTTCAAAGAGAATACAAGTGAGATATTATAACTTTTAGTCCCATGTCTTTATTTTCACTTAATTTTTTCTCATCTCAAACGTGTGATCGTTTCTCTTTACTTATCCAAGAAAATAATTTTAACAAATTGTTATTATTGAATCCATTACTTGCATACTAGAGTAGGTTTTGCATTTACGTATTTGAAATTGCTTGTTTCCCACTGTTTTTCCTCTCTTTATTTATTTTTATCATTATTGATTCTCCCCCTCTCTACTTGTTTATTTTCTCATAAAAATCCACCTATTGGGGAAAAATCCCTATCCCACGAGGATAAATAGTGCGAAATTTGTAAATACTTGTTTGTATAATTTTAGTTTTTAATAAGGGAGCCTCTCCACAATAAAGGATGGACTTTGTTCCATAATACCGTTGTTGAAATTCATATGTTTCATAGAGAAAAATATTTCACCACAAACAGATCATACTATTTGTATAGATGATTTGGATTACCATCCTTGATGGGATGACAACATTAGGTGGTAAGTTGCAAGACCACTATTATACCTAGTTTTGGGCAAAATTGAAGATATCGTTGAAATATTTCAAGAATTAAAGGAAAGGAAGATCATGAGAAAGGGAAAAGGTGCATCAAGGAGATGTAATGGCTCAAAATGATAATACAATGTTATGCTTTTAATTTACTTGTAATAAATAGAAAGTGACTTAGGTTGTTTCATTTTTTGGGTATTTTGAGGTCTATTATTTTATAATTTCAAGTTATAAGGTGGTTGAGAGTTATTTATGCCTCAAACAATTATATATACTAAATGTAACTCATTTGAAAAAGAAATTTTAAACTTTAGGATTTTGGAGACTTTGACCTCTAGAGCTTCTCGACAATAAGAGAATTTTTGTTTTGTAAGTTTGTAATAATAACAAGAGAGCTAGAATTTTCATATTCATTTTTCAAAGAGAATAAAAGTGAGATATTGGAACTTTTAGTCGTGTGTCTTTATTTTTCACTTTATTTGTTCTAATGTCACATGTGTGATCATTCCTCTCTACTTCTCCAAGAAAATGGTTTCAATAAATTGTTATTATCGAATCAATTACTTGCACACTAGAGTAGGCTCTATATTTACGTATTTGAAAGTGCGGGTTCCCCCTCTTTCCTCTCTTCATTTATTTTTCTCATTCTTGATTCTCCCCCTCTACTTATTTATTTTCTCTAAAAAAATTACCCCTTGGGAATAAAATCCCAAACCCTACTCGCCCACTATATCATTTCTTTTCATGTCTTTGTTAGGAAATAGTATGTCTAGTGCTCACATTGATATTGTATTGGTTAATTGGTTAATATCTTGTGTGTTAATGTATATGTAATTATATGTGAGGATTGGGTGGTTGAACCAACCCACGTATATAACTATTTAGGTGAGAGATAAATAAGGGGGTTGTTTGGTATATGGTTGAGTTGTTTGAACAACTCGTACAACTATTGGGAGACTCCTTAATAATAGGAAATCCTCTCCCATAAATATGTAACTTTGTATTATGTTGAATAACATAGAAATTATTATTGTTGTGTACCTTTTAGTCGCGAGTTACAAAGGATCATTGTGTTGTGATTTGTGTTGATGTCGTAAGTATACTACTATGTTATTCACTACGAGCTCTTAGCTACTAATTTCTATTGATTACTAGACATGTTTACAATATGCTTTCCCATGAGATGACACATATACTACTTGTTCTCTAATGATTATGTACGACACAGATTGCTTTTATAACCATATTTAGTAGACATGTTTTATATTGTTTGACAATGGATGCTTTGAGTATACATATTACAACTTAACCACTTTTCTCTTTTGAGTTAAGTGACATGTGAAGGTATCCCTCACATCAAAAGGTGGTCATATTTAGGGCTATCTCAAAATTTCACACATCATAGGCAAGTGCCACAAGGAAGAGTTATTAATAGCATTTCACACAATTCAAATAAGATATTACATGATTCATATAAAATTTACACGAACTTTATACAATTCATCATACATATTTAGATACGGTTGTGACATTCGCATGTTTACATAAGATTTATCAAAAAGATTCAATATTAAATTTTAGACACGAGAGATCAGATGTGGATTTAATGACCGAGGGTTACGTATAAAATCAAACACATTGGTCACCTTCATATTAGTAACAACAATTCTAGCACAAACATGACATTCGGTTTTCTTAGTAGCTCATAGCTAATGTATGGCTCCCCCAATAGCCCAAGAATGACACAAAACTCCCTTAGTATCCCAATAATAGTAAATGGATTCCTCAATAACACAAAACTAATATGTGGCTCCATTAGTAACTTAAAATCGATATTCGGCTCTCTCAATAGCCCAAGACTAATATTCAACTCCCTCAACATCCCAAGATTGATACTCGACTTTGGCAGCCCAAGTTGAGACTACATGAGATATCACATCACCAACATCATTCATAACCTACTCATCATGAAGAAAATATCCAAAGAACATGATACATACAATATATTTGGTTTAATGTGATGAATCAAGGTAGTCATTCCATGCACATTTCACTTTACATACTAATATTTTCATA
Organism: Taxus wallichiana var. yunnanensis; assembly: GCA_018340775.1. Lineage (NCBI taxonomy): Eukaryota > Viridiplantae > Streptophyta > Pinopsida > Cupressales > Taxaceae > Taxus > Taxus wallichiana. Next base: position 860,104,168 of record CM031234.1, read on the forward strand.
TATTAATTTTACATTACTATTGAGGATTCATCCATGTCTTTTCTATGTGGTTACATGTTTCACATTTGATTGGTGCATAGACACATTTAAAAATTCACATCATCGTCCTATGTGCCAAATGTGAGGTTTTAGTTTACTTGTTATTTTCTTTTAGTCCAATATTTGTCGATACTAAATTAAAGGGGGAATATAGTACTAAAAATTGTTCATGTGCTTTTAGCAATATCACTTTGACATCTATTCTAACATTATTCCCATTTACATATTAATTGAACAACTTAAAAGTTCTCTTTCCCAAGAACACTAGTCCATATCTAATCTTTATCTTAACACTTCAATAATAACTACACACCTTACTAAAAACATTTACAGATTGTTACTTGTCTTATAATTGATTCCACCCTTAGCCTAGATAATTTTATGGGTTTGGGACATGTTCAAGCATGAGCTTTTCTCACTTGTTAGGGACACATCCTTGTACTTGTAATGGTTAGATTTTCATATGTGGAACTTATCTTAGTTGGCCTAGGAGGTAGTTATGTGTTGGTTGAGTAGGAAATCATTCAAACTGTCACCAATATAAACACATCCACCCTAACTCTTTAGGGGCATCTAATGATCTCATATCAAAGCAACACTCTATGAAGGACATTAAGAAATCATTGAAAGAACTCATTCCTTAGATGACTACCACAAAAAACTACTCGACTTTTGAATGCATCTCTATTGTTTCCTAGATCAAAACCCATGAGCTAAAAAAGAGTCACAAGTGTCTATTTCCAAGAGTGAGGGCCGAAATGTGGGCTTCATTTTCTTTGTCATTTATCACTTTGTCGATATCAAATATGTACCACTATGAAGTGGTGAAGAGAAGATGAAGAATGAGTAAATTGTAGTGTAAGTGGTTCTCTTCAACAAGTTAAGGATGGATTGAACAACTAATGTAAGAGGTTCTCTTCAACAAGTTAAGGATGGATTGACCAACTAATGTGAGAAGGGGGTCACTTCTTTAGTACTTTTGGTTCTACAAGGCCAAGGAGAGACCCTAACAATTCTTAACACAATATGATCCTAAGCACACACTAGATTTATCCACAAATGTAACCTCCATGGTTAAACACCCAATTAAGTGTCACTTGTGACATAACAACACATTTGTAGGAAAAAATACAAACCTAAATTGCTTTATTGAAGAGGTATAAGGATATATGTAATTAGTTGTTCTTATGACAAAGATTTAAAGCACCTCCAAGTAAGTATGAAGAAAAATTATAACAAAGAGGCCTCTAAAGATATACCAACTAAATTAAAGGTCTCAAATGGGTAGGACAACAAGGTTTAATTAAAAGAGAGGCGGGGTAGGAGGGGGTTGATCATTCCAACTTCACATGCACCTTTTCCATTGGGCCAAATCTGCAAAGCTTAAGATGAAGGAGTTGGAGATATATACAAGTTGCACCAATCTACACAATTGTTACAATGCCCCACAATTCAGACCATTAAACCACATACATTGGAATTTAACAAGCCACGGACCGCCATAACTTAGAATCAGAAATATAGGATTAATTGAGTTTATTGAGTGCAAATGCAATCAAAATTCTATAAGGGTTTTATAACCAAATGCTTTGATGATTACACATCAGACCTCTACACCTAATTACCAAATAGAGACTCCAATAATGTGAGTGAATACACTTATGACTCAAACACCAAATTCTTTTCTAATCCACTATCTCATTTATTACTCAATAAACTTATATGGCTACTCTCTCGATTTTCATTACACTATCTTTCAATTGATCACTATTATTCCTTCTCTAAACATCTAAAAGAAAGCTAAAATGAACACCTACAACTAAACTACCAATGGAATGAAAGATCCAGATAAAAAATGGCTAAGCTAGAAGAAGTTTGTATGAGGCAAATGCTTCACCAATTTATACTGATTGAGAGAACACTCTAGAAATGGAATTGGAGGGAATTCAGAAATAAAGAGAACCAAAGAGAGAGGGGAAATGAGTACGCATAGATTACCCATGAATGAAATGACAATTGACAAGCAATAATGAGCTTATAAATAATCCAAGGGTCATAATTGAGTTCTCGAGCAACATATAACACTTGAGAGGCCCCACACATGTACAAGATGAAAAAGATGAAAATTTTTGTCAAAACTCGCCATCAAAATATCCCAAATCTCTCAATAATTATCTCCAAAAATAGAATCAATGTGTAGCCCTTTGAAAGATCTTTCCAAAGATACCACTTGTAGGTCAAATGGAGCTTTCTATGCAATGGTATGAGAGAAAAATAAACTCCTATACATTGTCATTATGACGTCCTCAAGATCTAAATAGCACTAAGACAAAAGCTGTCAAATTTAATCACATAACAAATTAGTTGGCGAGTCTTTTATCCAACCATTTAACACCGCGTTCTATGCTTGAAACCTTAAATTTTTGCCAATTTGAGACACATGGCCTTAATCGACTTAACTGTTCATCACAAGGTTTTGAGACTCCGCCATGACCTCTATACATTTTGGCAACCGATGAACAACACGTGGCTGCCATCGGTGCCACCACTCACCGTAAACCTTTGAATCCTTGGTTTGTGTGTCTCTGCCTCACCGATCTTAGACACTTGTCCATCATCAAATTCCCTTTAAAACATAAGCTTGAGACCATATAATTTTCCATTGATGACAAGTGTCTATCGCTAGAGTATGGAAGAGTTGAGGGTGAATGATCGAGTGTCATTTGTAAAAATTTGGTGCAATAAAAACCAAGGCTCAAGGAAAGGTCATGTCGATGAAAGACATGTAATAAATTGGTGTCATACGGAAAACAAAGCCAAAAGGCTTCAAAAGATAGTCCTTAGCATGGAGATAGCACATGAGCTAAAAATAGCCTATGAGATAATAAAATCAATATATTTTATTTTCATGATTTTTGATCTTCTTTTGTTAGACTTGATGATGAAGTCCCCCATTTTAGCTCAACTCTTCACTGAACATATCTGTAATGATAATGTCGTGAAATTGATTGCATATCTCAAACAATGTCATTATAAGCATTGCATTCTATAATAAAGTGTTTTTTGATTCCACTGCCATGTATGAGCAAAAGACACAAAGTCTCTCTTCCCATTTTTCTTTAGGCCTTTTCCATCTACTTGTTTTGCATCTAAGCTGATGAGAGTTAGTCCTTAGTTGAGCTATGAGAATCTTAGCTCTCCAAGGGATGAGGGCCCCTATGTAGGCCTTTTGTTGATGATCACAAGTGTAGTTAAATTCTTCGAGGTAGTATCTCTTTTTCTCCCCATTTTTTCCACATAGCTTTGTGGAACTTATCTATTACAAATGTTTTTTCTTTATTGTCCTTGGGCCATGCATTCCATTCAATATTCCATCTTTTCATCCACTTGATGTTTTGATTCACCCATGACCTTTTTCTCTGCATAATGGCTCTTTGAAGACTATGTTGGGCCACCTGCTTGTTGTCATCTGTTCAATTTTATTGAGGTATCTTAGAAGTTGAATCATAGCAATGAACTTCGATTGGAACTGCACTATTTCAGCTAAAAGAATCTCATAAGGGACAGAAATTTTCAGCTTGAACTTGTTTGTGATCATATGTTTTTGAATTCTCTCAATTTGTTTCCATTTTGATATTGGTATGTTGTTGGCCCATATTTCACACCCATAAAGTACAACTGGAGTAACTAACAATTCAAAAAGGGTTTAGTAGTTTTCCAATCCCATAACTCTGCTTCTCTACATTTGTTTTGTAAAGCATATAGAGCTCTCCACCCTCCTACTATTCTCTTTTTTCTACAAGTCTCCCAAGTAAGTTTGTTGTTGAAGTCAATCCCCAAGTATTTGTAGTTGGTTACTTCTTCTAGAATACTACCCTCAAAGGAAAATTGTTGTTGATTTCTTTTCCTTCTATTGCTAAAGATCATAATCTTGGTCTTGCTGATATTAACTTGCATACCCACTTTTTGCAAAAAAAATTCAAGTGTGAGCAAATGTTTTTGCAATCCTTGAGCAGACGTAGCAATCAATATAAGGTCATCAACATATAGAAGAAGCCTTATAACATACTCACCCAACCGGATACCATCACCACCCTCCATATTTAACAATTCTTCAAGTTGGTCTATATATAAACCAAAGAGTGTGGGTGATAATGGACATCCCTACTTAACACCAATGTCACTCCTAAAGCTCTCTGAAATGCCTGTTTGAGTTCTGATTTTAATACACACCTTTTCATAGAGTCTATGAACCATTGCTCTAAGTTGCACTGGTATGCCAAGCTCTTGCATTCTGCACCATAACTTATCCCTAGGGACCATGTCAAAAGCTTTCCTGAAATCAACAAAACAACAAAAGACTTCTTTCTTTTCCTCCCACGCTTTTTCAATGATATGTCTTAGAGTAATACCATGATCTAAAGTGGAGTGTTTAGGTTTGAAACCAGCTTGCCCTTTTGCTCTCTTCTCATTTTCTTCTACCCAATTGTTGATTTTGTGTTCAACCATGCTACCAACTAACTTTGCAAATAAGGGATTGATCATGATGGTCCTATAATTGGTTGGGTTGTTAACATCTCCACTCTTAAAAAGAGGTACCACCATACTAGTAGTCCAATCATTTGGAAAACCACACTGAATGATGTTGTTGAATATATTCAAAATGTGAGGAGCAAGGGTATTTGAGCCCCATTTTAGGTACTTTGCCTATAACTCATCTAAATCCTTGGCCTTACTGCACCTAGCTTTTTGATACTTGTTTTAACCTCTGTAACGTGAATAAATTTGTTGTGTGTACTAGAGGTGGGGCCTTAACCTCTTGTTCTTGTTCATATAATTGTTTTGCATATTCTAGCCATTGAGTCGTTGTAATGTTATTTATTGTTTGCTTCTTTCTTTGTTGAAGTTCTCTCCAAAATAATTTTGGCATATTTTTCCCTAGATAAATGAGTTCTTCTCTCCTATTTCTCATGAACTCATCTTTCTTTCTCTTAATAATCTACATGTACACCTTTATGTTTGTTTTCTCTTCTCTTGAAACCTTAAGAGCTTTCCTTGTAACTTTGCATTCCTCATCAAACCACTTATTTGTTGGAAACAATTTGATTTTTTCCTCTTGTTTTTGGACCTCTTGCATCTCCCAAGTGCTTCTTGAATAATTTTTGTTAGCTCATAACTTTTGATGTCTTGTAAATCTACTCTTTTTTTGCATTAGACGTTCTATAGTTTCCTTGAAGACAACACAATTTTCTTGTGTTATGAGAATTCTGCCCTTTGTTGGAGATTGTTGACGAGGATGCATTTTTATTGTATATTGATTTTGTGATCCCCAAGATATCACTATGCAAATTGAGTTGTGGTCTGATTTCAAATCATGCATGGGGTCATCGACCAAAACATTTGTTATCTTTTCAATCAAACTTTGTGAACAAATGACATAGTCAACAACACTTGCACCGTTGTAGGTTTTGCATGTAAATTTTCTAGACTTTTTCCATCTACTCAAACCATTGCAAATAATCAGATCAAACATGCATGCAAATAGTGATTAGCTCTTCGCCAAAATGATTGGTGTCCTTGTAATCATCTGAGCATCTACTCCACGAATGGGTTTCCTCTTTGGTGAGCCATATAGGATTGTGGTCCTCCCTGTTGCATAAAATGCTAGATTGTTCATTCGTTGTCCTAACATTGAAAATCTCCAAAAGAAGAACTTCTCGAGTTGAGAATACATAGAGATATCATTTTTAGAGCTGCATATGGATCCTTGCCATTTAACCCATTTTTTTGTAGATTTTTGAGCCCTGTGGTGCAAAATAACAAGCTGCAATTCTAATGTGTCTCCCATTTTCTGATATTTTGAACCATATATACTGTTTATTTGTGTCTTCTTTTTCCAATTGGATCTTTCTACCCTCTACCTCTCTTATTAACACCATTATGCCACCATATCCTTTTCCCTTACCCATTGTATTGTTCCAAACCGTGAACTTTGTATAGCCATCAAAAGTAGGAGTCTTGCAACCATCATGTTCATGAGTTTTTGTGAGGCATATCACGTCTCTTCCTTCTTGCAACCTGGCCTAATCTGGTCCCCTCCTCCAAGGATATCCTCTACAATTCCAACATACCAATTTTAAACATTCTTGGTGAGGGGGAAGTTGTATTTGCTATTTATTTTGTTGTTGTTGAAGACTCATAGTGGAGTCTTTCTACCTCTCAACCCACACTTGTCTTGTTGCATTCCTTGTAGTTATATGTTCTTGTGGTCTCCCTTTGTTGTTACCTTGCTTTGTTGATGTGTTTGGAGGCATGAAATTGGCAATGACAACTTTTCCATTATATATCCATGCTCTTTTACCTTCATCTCTTGTTGCTCTTACTTTGATCAATTCTTTTCTTTTCTCTTCGACTTGCATTGGAGTTAAATCCTCCTCTATAAAGAAGCGTGAACCTTTCAAAAGTCTCTTTTTGCTTAGAATTTGTTGTTTGTCTTCTATTTTTGCCATGTTAACTTTGATAGGCCTCATGTTCCCTTCCCTCATCTTTCCAACCCTCCGTGCTTGGTAGATTTGACCTTTCCATTGTATTTTGTCTCTTAGAAAATCAGTTGTAAGATTGAAGGTATTTTCATTCTTGCCATAATCTTTTACTCCTCTAATAATTATGTTAGTTGCTCTTTCTTGCCTTTCTTTGTCTTCCCTTTCTTGTCCCTTGATTTGATTTGGACTTGCACTTTTACTTTTGTCTGATATGCCTTTAACTACTTGGGTCCATGTTTTGGTTTCTTTTGGTCTGTTATCTTTGTTGTTCTCTATTAAGTTCTGAGTATGTTTCTGTTGAAGTATTTATGTTCTTGCCTCTACCATTTTTGAGTTTATTGTGACTGTATTCACTTTAATTGATTCTTGCATATTCTATAATTCAACCTAGTCAAAGGTTTAGAGACACCATTAGCTACCATGTGTCCTATTTTTGCACTATTAAGATTGACAAAGTTGTAAACAAAGACTTTGAACAAGTTCTTGTCAAGTCAACATATCAATGGCCAAAACCCCTCAAAATCTTCTAAGTCTTTGGATCTAGCTTTGCACACATGCATATCAAAAGAGGACAAGATGTTTTTGATGAATTTCAGTTATAAGGGCACTCAAAAATCCTTGCATATCACTGTAAAAAGCTTTGAACTCCAAAATTTTAACCACGAGGCCCCAAAATGAAGTGAAACCAATTTTGGTGCCAACACACAATCCATCTCATCATAGTGCTAGGAAAACTATATGCAATTTGATCCCTATTCGAATATCAACACATAGTGCAGTCTCACCACATTGGTGTGGGTTTGGCAAGGTCGGTGTAGCTCAAATCATTACTAACTCTTTTTTAGGGTTGCAAGTGAGGAAGAGAAATATGAAGTCACAGCGTAATCATTGCATCAACCCAAATTATAGATATTCTAGCGTAGGCAAACTAGATCATAGATATTAAAACGAGCTCAGAGCACCTAGGGATAAATTCGTAGCCCCGAGAAAAAATTCGGCCAAGAAAATGCTGGAAGGGTGCATTTCATTTTTCTAGGAGGCATTACTTAAAAATGAGTAGAACTCGTTAATTTGTTCCTCAATGGAAAGATGGTGGTTGGTCTCAACTCCGAGCTGATGCCCACCCGCAAAACTGATCTCGAGGAAAAAAATTCTCATGAGACCAAAGTGCCTGACAGAGTAAGGATGGATAACGAGACAATCTGAATTTTGAATTAGTGCTTGAAATAGAAGCCAATTAGGGCAAAAGGGTCTATCTATGGGAGATACAATTTCTTGTTCTCATATTGTTAATGTTTACAGGTTAAGTGTTGTTCTATTAATCTTAAAATAATAGACTAGTTGTCAGGCAGAATGCGTCTTATGCCATAATTGTATTTCCCCTTTGAAAGATACCTCTCACCAGTTCTATTCTCATAAGTATTTCTCTTACAGTGGAGCGTACACCAAATTTGCATCTTGGATAATGCTATATTCATGTTTCTCAAGACTGTAGACTCCTCACAATTGTAAATATTGTAAAGATAAAATCTTATATACGTTTTCCATCATGATCCTATCAATTGCTGGTAACAGAGGGAAGTTATGAATTTTCTCAGACTGCTGCTTAGAAATTTTCAGAACTTATCAGGCAATGCAGTCCCGCGTTCTTCCTCAAAGGAAAGGAAGCAGGGTAATGTATGCTGGGAAGAGAAAAGTAAAGCTATAAACTAAAATCAAGAAAACATAATTTGCTTTCTGCTAAAATCCCATGCTTTCAATGTTTTCAGAGCATGTGGATTCTGGAATACATAGCTGGTAAAATCCCATGCTTTTAGAATCCCAGCTTATCTCTTCATGACAGGATGAGAACCTGCCCTGTAGTCTACAAGACTCGCACCCTATTAATTTTTGACCAGTCATGTTACCATGCTTCGAAATTAGAATAAAAAGAATTTCAGATTGTATGACTACCAAATTTTAGAAAATAAACAAAAGGGATACAGATGATGTAATTCAGTAAAGCATGTTACAACCAGGAAGATTTACAATAGTTACTAAATGTGACAAGCCCTGCTTTAGAAAAGGCCTCTGAGATTAAAAAAAAAAATCAACAGTCCGTGAGCTGAAAGCTCATTCTTTACAAAAAAAAATGTTGCAGGAAAAATGCATTTTCAATCCGGGCCTTCTTGCAAACCAGCTGATTACGTAGACTTCCAAATACTTCAATAAAAGAAAGGAAGACAAACCATGTAAAATCTTTTTAATCGATTTTAAAGCTACACATTCAAACAACAATCAACAATATTTTATTTGTGTGGATACAAGGGTGAAAATTACAAGGGTGTAAATAAAGATCAATGCACACTAAAACATCAGAAATTATCTTGAATGGATGATTAAAATCATGAGATGTTCTCACATGATGAGCCGCTGCAACTGGTTTGCAGATGATTTTCGAATTCCTGGTCTGTTGAGTTGTCTAATAATGCGAACCTCGCCTGAAGTCGAAGCTAGGCCCTCTCTTTAATTAAGGAGAAACAATGGATACAAGCCCACCTAGTGGAGGTTTCATCATTGACCTGTAAGTAATTTCATCATAAGGCAGCCTATAATATTTCAAGTATGGTCGAAAGCACTCTAGATTTTTATCTTTCCTGTCACTTTCAATTTGTTGATTGTCTTTCTTGAATCCACTGAAAAAGAGGCGATGCCTACCATTGGCGAAAATATTGATGGTTTGCTTGGCAGGTCATATCTGCTTGGTGTGAATATTTTGGGTGGGTGTCAAGTTATTTCTGCTTGGGGTATCTTCAAATCTAAAACTTTGAAATTCCCCAAATCTGTTATAATTAGGATTATATCTGCTAGTGGCCGGGGATGCAAAAGAAAAGGACCGTGCATTCAAGGGAGAAATCATTGCTGGCCCAAAAGAATATGCTAAATAGCGATCTCCTTCCAATTCCTGAAGAGAAGAATGTTTGACATTTTCTGAGGCCACTTTACATGAGAAGCGGAAAGAGCTTCCCAACTTTGAAGCAAAATCATGGCATAAGGACGATGCTCTTGCGAATCTATTCATTATGAAAGGAAAATCATAGTCTCGAGAAGACACAATATATAAATTTATAGCTGAGTCCACAAAAGGCCGCACACCCTGCAGTTACCAAAATGTCAGACACATTTTATCAGCTACAAATTAACTTATATTCAACAAAAAAGGATGTATTAACTGAGCCTAAAGACTTGCAGTAGCAACATATATCTGTATTTTTACCTTCCAAAGGTAGTTGAACATTGGAGGATCAACAACAAAGGCCTTGGCTAGCCTTCCTGGGTAGTTGTCTGCTGATATCTTTAATGTTGCCATGATTAAACTCAGACATGTAGAGGCCGATCTAAAATGACCTGCAATTGTATATTTGTCAAATGGAAAGATCTCCACTAGAGGAATTGTCATTCAAGGAAATGCTATTTATCAAAAACTTCATTACCAGGATAAAGACACCATGTTGAGAGAAAAATGGCAAATGAGCCAAAATTAAATGACTGGAATAAATGTATGCTATTTGAGCAGAATCAATCAAGCAAAGAACTAAATGTACTGCTAGGACTAATAGCTGCTATGCCATTACAGAGGCTCTAGAATCTCAGGAGGCCCAAGAGTCCACACAGCGATGTTTGTAAAACAAGCTAAGGCCCATAGTGTCATTACAGAGGCTCTAGAATCTTAGGAGGCTCTAGTGTCCACATGGAAATGTTTGTAAAACAAACAAAGGATAGGACTAATAGCTGCTATGTCATTACAGAGGCTCTAGAATCTCAGGAGGCCCACGAGTCCACGTGGTGATGTTTGTAAAACAAGCTAAGGCCCATAGTGTCATTACAGAGGCTCTAGAATCTTAGGAGGCTCTAGTGTCCATGCGGAAATGTTTGTAAAACAAGCAAAGGCTAGGACTAATAGCTGTTATGTCTTTACAGAGGCTCTAGAATCTCAGGAGGCCCAAGACTCAACACAGCGATGTTTGTAAAACAAGATAAGGCCCATAGTGTCATTACAGAGGCTCTAGAATCTCAGGAGGCTCGAGTGTCCATGCGGCAATGTTTGTAAAACAAGCAAAGGCTGTTCTCTAAAAAGAAGTTTCAATAGATGAATATAAAATTTAAAAACTTATATGTAATTGTTTCTGCAGAATTTGAGAATGCCACATTTAAAGCTTATTCAATGATAATTCAGTTCGATCTAATGTTCAGAAATAGTTACTTCTAAAGATGGAGCTTCATGGCCTAGTGTTGTTTTCAACTGTGTTACATTACAATATCATGAAACCAAGCACCCTAGAAAACATGCATTGTTCTTTACCATAAAAAATAGCTTGATTCGTAAAGCTGAATCAGCAAGTCATCTTGGCAGAGAATTTTAAATCGTAGCTGGCAAGGCCAAGTTGTAAATTGTATGCAAGTCAATAACAAAATGTATATGTGAAGTGTAAACCAACTCTTTTGTTTTGGATCTAGGGCATTCCAAAATACATTGCAAAAAAATAAAAATTAAAAATTAACTATTTTGAAAGCTCAAACATAATATACAAAATGAATTACAGTGAAGTCTATGATTTGTAGTTTTTCAGAAAGCATTAGAGCAATCTAAAATTCTGGGATGGCACATTGTTTACCAATTCAAATGTGTATTTTTATTGTATTTCAAAGTTACAACTTACCTGCATCAAACACAAGTATGCATTGCTCAATTCCAGGTAGCATGGACACAATAGCAACCTCCAGAGTAAAAACCAGCAACCGGACATACCTGAAATGATTTGGGCAAACATATAAAAATGTGAGCAATTGTGAAGCTTCTTAGAAGAGGCTTTTAACGCCTCCTTTGTACAAGAACACTAATCTAGTGCAAATCTAGTTTTCTCCTTCTTAATTATTCAGTGCTCTAAAGATATAAGAGGAATTGGACAAGCCTTAAAAAATTCACATTATTTCATCAGTCTCAACCTAATTTCGAATCATGTTGAGTCTTGAAATTACCATCCCTATAAGTAGTTATTAAGATACTCTGAAATATTGCTCAATTTCGAGGAATAAATGGTACCTACAAAGTGACATTCGGGATGATTTTTGAACCGTTAACTCATACAAGGAGACCTGCTGCTGGGATCATAAGCTTGAGCCAATGTGTGACTTGTAATACCACTGTATTCTATTTTTTCAGGTGAATGTTCCTCCTCGTTTCAGTCAACAAAATGTTATGTCTAGCATGAGTCCTACACTAAGCTTTTAATCAAGATTTGAAGGAAAAAAACCCACCCCTCGTGCTCAGGGTTGTTTAACTATTTTATCTTGCATGAAATTTTCTGCATCTTCCATGTGAACAGTTTTTGGTCTGTTTTCACATTCACTATCAGAAATATTGCTCAGGATTGAACAAAGGCAATGTCTAAGTAACAGTTTTTAGACTATAAATAGGCAGATCTAGGTTCTAGCAATTGAAATTTAATCATTCTTACCTGAAATGTGCTTCTGTTGGAAATATTGTTCTCTGAAAAGGTGTCTCTGTTTCCTGTCTTTCCTTTATGTTTGTGGCAGATTATGGATTGAGGTAAATCAAAGTATCTTATTTCTACTTTAATTGCAGCCCTACTATTCAGAGTATTTTGGACTAAATGGTTGAATTCTGTTTTTTCAGTAATGTGTCAAAGTAAATCCAAGGGATTGTGAAAAAGTGGTAAATGAGGAAATTTGTGAGAAAGGAGTTAATGAGTATTGCAAGTTGTTTGTGTCCCAGATGGTTGTGGATACCTTCTCTGCCACTCTGCTAAACCAGATCTATTGTTATCTTCTACTCTGCTGTGACGGACTATCTTATCTAGCTTACTGGAAATTGTCCCCAGAACAGGCGGAAACAAACATCGTCCTAATTAAAAAATCAGAAAAACATAATTGAACTAATACAAAGATGGATGTAGCTTTAGCCGATAAGGATCTTACAGTTTTTGGGACTGAAATTTTTGGTAATCCTGCTTCATTCTCACAATCTGCACGCATAACAACATATAAATTACTTTGTCTAAGGGAAATTTGTAAAGGAATGTACTCTTTACTGCCACAGTAAGGCATGATACCGGTCATCCGGTGCACTAAAAGTCCAATATGTTCGCATATTTTGAAATTTCAAACAAAATTAGTGTGAAGGAAACGGTAATCCAGGCTTTTACTTACAATAACTGGCCGAGCCTCGTCATCTCTACCGGCAACAAAGGCTATTCCCTCTGCGAGTTCTGCAGAGAACTCGTCTGCTATCAAATGCTCTGCATTTTATCAAAATATAGGTTGAAATTTCAGCACGTCTAATGTTTGATCAAGCTTCCAGAAATTATCTCTATAACTTCAGACGAGACAAATAAAAATGTTACTAAAAGCTGTAATGGAACCCCAAATTGTGTCCACAACTTTAATTTGTACACGGATCAGAGTATGCGTCATCCCTTTTCTGGTTTAGGCGTAGTCAGGGAAATAATCAGTCAAATCTTTGGATGTAAAATGACTAAAAACACTCCATTTTTGTACTGTGGAATTTCAATTTTCAACGAAAGCACTAGGATTGAACATTATTTGTAATTTAGTTGTCAGCATTTGGATGAGACAAAAACAATGCGCTCAAGCTATCAATGTCTACAGGATAGCATTCTGATTTAGTACTGTGGATTTTATAAAGCGATTGGAAGAAGTGGAAATATGAATCGTATCTTTCAATTTGAGATTAAGAATATGGACAAAAACAAAATACCAATGGGAATGCTGTCTCGCCATGTGAGGCACGCCCTCAGCTGGTTTGCTGCTTTTTTCGCACTGTTTCCACGGGCTTTCAGGAATCTTTCCACGCAAGCTTCGTCGCAGTAGCTTTTCTGCATTTCAGAGGGAAATTCTTCAGTAATTTCACCACTAACACACAAATTTAATGAGAAACTCTTCAAGAACTGATTAAGAAAGCTTCTTGAAAACTAAAACTTAATAACATTTCTTCCCAGCATCGTAGGGTTACATTCAACGGCAAACACTATCAAATCTCTACGGTTATGCATTTAACGACATAGTTGAGAATTTAAAAAATGCATGAGTTTGTATTTACAACACTGTCTTTCGAATCCAATTTAAGAAAAAATCAACAATGAATTGCACGGCATTTCCTCGCAGCCACTAGAATTCTTCTAAACAAAAGAAAGCAAAATGCAACCTGCTTGGGTGACAAAGCTCCATCTTTTGCAGGAGTCGTAAGACGGTCTTAACTTTGTCATTGCCGGATTTCTCTGTTCCAAAGCTCCAACCAGCTCGTTTTCTTGCCATTTTTGTCTGCTTTTTCCCCCTGTGTTTTCATGGACAATCTGAAATGAGTCAACCAGGATCTTAAATGGGTGTTAAGTAGCACTTGAATCGAAACGAAGGCAAATCTCGTGACCCACCGTATGAATGGAGTATACTTTTCTCCCGAATCCAAATCAAATAAAATGCTCTGTAATTTTCATTTTTATCCCCGGAAAATGACGGGAATAATTAACGCGTCAATTGACGGCATAGATGCTCTTCGCTTTCACGCTACCAATTTATGTTTAAAAATAATATTATGACAGAATGTAAGTAAGAAGTAAATAGGTTCAAATTGCATCATCATAAAATATGTAAACATAATAAACAATGCTTAATTAATTGTTTAATTAAATATGTAAGAACATGTAAAGGTTTTAGAATTAATTGTTCAATCAAATCAATTATGAGATGCAACGCTTTGGGTTTGTTTAGTTAATAGGGTAAATTATATATATATATATATATATATATATATATATATATATATATATATATATATATATATATTTGTAATTAATAAGAATATGATGTTAAGATGGTATTCATGTAAAACAAAAATCAAAGAACGGGAATATGATGAAAAAACATATTTAGGTGTGACCATCAAAGGCAAAGTAAGGACGTTAGTTGCGTCACGAGGATTGGATCACATCATCTTCGGTGTGAGACCGGTAGATGGACTATTCCCAAGGAGGATTGGGAGAGGAGAAACTTTATTTTTTGTAGTAAGGGGGTGGTGGAGACAAAATGTCACTTTATCATGAAATGTACGACTTATGTAGATATTTGTATCTAGTACGAAAGCACCACGAAAGTGGACAACTTAAGCGAATTATTTGAAAAAGCACGACTTAACAAGATTGTGGGTTTTTTTCAAAATCAAGATCCATTGTAAGAGTTCTCATATTGAAAGAAATATGAAAATATCCTACGATTGTGGCTTTGGTCCCATAAACTATGTGGTCTTGTAGACGTCATTAAAATCTTGTTGATTGTCACCTATTAAAAAAAGAGAAGCACCCATTCAATTATGAAGTGGCACAAGTAAATGTGCCACAACCATACAAACAATATTAAAATCATACGAACTATCATAACAATAAATTCAAAGGATCAAAAGACTATCATGAAAAATACAGAAAAACTAAGTGTTGTGGATATTGAACTTGAATCAATATCCAATAGACAAAAGCATGCAACATAAGTATGAAATAATTCGAAATAAAATAAAGGGTGGCATTTTTGAGTGCTATACAAACATTCCCGAGACATTTATACCCCGAAATAAACGACACCGAGAAAAGACAATTCCCCTTCTCGACTTTATTCGTATGTTTTAAGGGACTTCCTCAAACCGAGCATAAAATTATTGTTTGTGTGTATATACTATTCTTTCAACGTTATGTTCACGGACCTTAGTATTTAAAATAATATAAAATAATGAAGAATCCGTATGGATTATGGACCACACTAACTACAATGTTGACAATGCTGCTCTTTTCTTTTTGAAAAATTAACAACTGACATATTCCAACATATCAATTCACACTTTTCTCAATGTTTTATGTCTGCTCGTAAGTAGATTTGGCAAGTCAAACCTTGTTTTGCCAAAAAGCTGTGTGTTGTTTATATTCCTAAGTCCAAAACAAATTCAAAATAAGCATATGCCTTACATAATAATAATAATAATATTTATTTTTTAACTGCTTGAAGGTGACCTTGGGTTAGGTTTGGGTTGGGTTGTGGATTCTTATATTATTTGAATTGACTAGAAGTAAGTGTTTGGTGATACTTCCATGTGGATCAAATTGCAATTATCAAATTTTTATAACATGTGGAGATTGTTTTGAAAGTAATGGTTGTACTTTGAATCATTTGATTCTTCACACGTGTGGCAGTTTGGCATTGGCATTGGTGGGTTTGCAAATAGGAAACGTCAAATTTTCTGACCTCATTTTCATGTGAAAAAAGTGTTTTGAATTAGTTACTTAGGTACCTAAGTCAATTTGATAGTTAGTTATAAATAAACTTTAGCCTTTAATTTTGAATCATATTGTAATATTATTTGCTTACATATGATGATCAAATAAAATATCTGAAAAAAAACACATTTACCGGTGGAGATCCTTCAAGTGGTTCACAAATAGGAATAGGGTATGAGCATTAAATCTCATTCAAAAAAAGAGGGAAACATGCAATCAGTCCTAATGGATATTTGATCTATCTTGCTCTTAATAGATAAACATAAATAAATGCTCAACCACCATTTACCATGGAGCAATTCCTTGGACGTAGGATCATCAATTTGATAGTTAGTTATAAACCACATTTTTTTATCCTAAGCCTTTAATTTTGAATCATATTGTAATATTATTTGCTTACATATGATCGATCAAATAAAATATCTCAAAAAAAAACACATTGGTACCGAAGTGGTTTCGGGGACATGTTTGAGCATTAAATTAAATAAAGAGGGAAACGCATCGTCCTCATGGATTTTGCTTACCTAATAGATAAGACACAAATCCTCAACCACCATTTACCATGGCTTGTTTTGGACGTGTTTCCTCTTGGTTTTTCAACCACCATTTACCTGGCGATTTTGGACGCGTTCCATGGAGTCAGCCACCATTTACCATTTCCTTTGGGCCAGCGTTACACATTGTCTCCTGCGAGCGTTACACACTGTCTCCTTGGACGCGCGTTACACATCTCCCTTGGGCGAGGCTACACATTGTCTCCTTTGCAATCTTGGGGGTGAGTGGGCTTACTTTCTCGTGAAGGGGTCTTTCTCAGTGCCTTGCTCGAGATGTTCAAGCACAAGGGATTCATATTGCCCACATCATTATACAGTGAACAATACGACCTTCCAGGTATGCACCGAAAACATCCGCATTTTTTTCTTTCATTTTCTCTGAAGCTTTGACTGCATTTTGTTTCATTCATTTTTTTCTTTCATTTTCTCTGAAGCTTTGACTGCATACTATTTTTCAGTTTGTTTTCATTCATTTGTCATCATTCTGAGGTCCATCTGCGCGATCTGCTCTGGATAGTCATCTCTCTGGTAGCCTGATGCATTTTCATGTGGTTTCTTTTAATGGGAATTGTCATGTATGTCAGGTCAAAGGAGCCCGAGGAATTCCAGGAGGAGCATGTGTTGGACCGAGACGCCATAGCTCAGACGTACTGGCAGCTGCACATCCAGGACCGAAGTGCTTGGACCCGAGAGCTGAATCTCAGACCCTTTTCAGACAGGTTTTGAGCCAGATTTTCTAAGCCATTCTACATGTGCCATTTTTTTATCTATTTGATCCTTATGCTATTTTCATTCTCAGTCTTCAAACAAATTCAGTTTTTTAATAAATGACTAAACATGCATGTGCAGATTGCATGGAAAACTTTGGAACGACAGTTTTATGCGTCGAGATCATTTGAAGCAGGGTGGAAACAGTGTGTATTCACACTACTAATACTCAAGGAAAATGTTACCTACAATTCTATGTTTTTAAGCCATATAGAGGTGAGGTTTCTACCTCACCAAGATTCAAATAAATCCTTGTCTTTCAGTTTTTATTTAATGGTGTTCATTTTAAGTTGCAACAATTTAACGTAAACCTTTAACAAATTCCGAGCTGATTTGGTTTCCACATCTGAAACAACGATTACATTTCGAGCAAAATGTATTAATATAAAATGCATGTCTTTATATTTCTTACATTTGGAGCAAAACATATAAACTTATACTATATGTGTCCATATTCATTACATTCGGAGCAAAACATATAAACTTATACTGTATGTGTCCATATTCATTACATTCGGAGCAAAATATACCAACTATAAACTATAAACTATATACCAACTATAAACTATTACTATAAGTTTGTTAGTCAATTTCCATGTCACACCTTCAAAAAGGCCCTGAGTTTGGACTATCAGAATGATTGATCATTGTGATGATGTTGTTGGAGTCATTAAGAGGTTCACCGGATGAACCCATGGTGGAATAGGAAACCAGATATGGTATGAAAGGTTGTATGTGAAGTACGAGGTTATGGCATAATGGGGTGTGTAGTTGGAGTTGAAGTTATTTGCATTCTATTGGTGTCAAGGAAGTAAGGGTGGTAATTTGGGATAGGAACTTTCAACATATCTTGTAACATGGAGTTCTCAGATGGGCATGGAATGATGCATGGGAAATAAAACCTCATGGATTGTTGAACTTGTTATCTCTTTCTTGTTTCTCTTTCTCCCTTTGATGGCGAGTGGCTTCCTTCTATTGTAATTCCAATTCCTTTTTTTGGCGAGCTACTTCCCGTTGTTTCTCGTGCTCCTGTCTTTCAACAAACTTTTGTAGATCCCTTTCTTGCCTCTCTTTAATGCGTTGCAATCTCTCTTCCTTTTTTTGCTCCTTTGCTGCCAACCTTTCTTGCTTTTTTGCCTCAATATGCTCCTTTTTACGTTGTTTCCCTTCACATATTTCTTGTTTTTTTTGTTGTGTATCTTTTAACATCTGAACATAAGCATCAAATGTTAACAATTGTGAAGCACGACTTATCCGGAGTGCAGCATCACTCTTACCTTTGGAAGGATCCCATACAAATTGTGTCAGTAACCTTAAAAATTTACCCAATTTCTTCTCATTTGCAGCAACACCATCATTTGATATACCACTTTCAACATCATGGCCAGTTGTCTCTTCCTCGTTTTTATCTTTATCAATGACCTCAATTTCCTCTGTGTCAGCATAATAATGAGTAAAGTTTGTTGGTTCAAAGTCTGTTGGCTCAAGGTTGGTTGGCATCGAAGGTAAAGATATACTTTCATCCTCAGTGTTTCCAATCTGATCAAGTCCCAACTCTGCAATATGCTCTTGCAGCCAAGTAGGTTGTTGTGGTGCACTTGGCAATGAGAGATCATCCTCTCCTATTCCCTGGGCCTCAGTGTTGCAGCTGGATGTGCCTTGGTCACGAGTATTCACAATGTGGTTCACTTCATAATCTTTGGTCTGCATTATACTTTGTCTTTCTCCCGTACACTTGGTTCCTCCATCTCTCAGATAAGCAACAACCATTGTTTCAATGGTTGGATGGAATTCTTTTTGTTGTTGATGATTCTCAACCGATTCCATTAAGTAATTTTCTCCAATATTGTCACCAACTGGTGGAGCTACATCTCTTGACAAACTTAGGATGTTTTCAGCAGCATCAACATCTATTATGTTTTCAGTACCATCAACATTCATAATGTTTTCAGTAGTATCATCATCTGTGACATTTTCAGCATCATCTTCGTTGGCATCTTCTTCAATGATATAGTTTACTACATTACATGTCATTCTGTAATGCATTTGGATCAAGTGGCCATATACCTGTGCGTCTAAAACCAGCACAAATATTTGCAGGTGTTAAGGCCTTGGCGAGAGCTCTACTACCTATTTCTGCCAAGTCTGAACGTTTGACTTCTTGGTACTTATTATTACACATCCACTGCATCCTCTCAGATCTGAAATATGCTTTAAAAGGACCAAAGACACTAACATCCAGTGGATTGCAACCTGTGTGTAGTATGTGCTGGCAATGTCAATAAATCAATCCCCAATCGCCTGGCCTCTTCTATAGTTGACAATGCCACATGGCTTCCATGACCATCAAATATAAGTAAATGCCTATTTTCGGGGCACACTCCTCCAGCAGTGCAGACTTACATCGAAATGATACAACCAGCTTATAAAGAGCTCTCTAGTCATCCAAGCACTTGGATGAGCAGCCATGCAAGCACCTGGTTCACATCCCTTGATGTAATTTTGTGAAACTTTCTGACCTTTAAATAAGTAAAAGGTAGGGATACATTGCCTCGCAACATTTACACAACATAGAATTGTCATCCATTCTCTGCTACGAGGAATGATTTTGGGAACATTCCTACAACCTCTTGGTGGCAAGCACTCTCATGCCACAATTTCTACTTGCTTGGATTCTGTCTCATCACAATTCTATATTTTTCCCGCACCATAGGAATTGATATAAATGTTAGCTAGTTTTTCATAAAACTTTCTAACCACCTACGGACGTAAACCTATTACACTATCTCTTTCTAGACCTTCAAAGATCCGAAGGACTATGTTTGGGTGTCTTTTTCTAAATCCTTCACACCAAGATTTTCCAGGTAATCCTTCTCGAAATGGAGTCTCTCTAGTTTCACAAATTTGTGCAACACATGCCCTCAATTGCATAAATCCCACTCAATGCCCTAAATCGCCATTTGCTAACACCATTCAACTATCTCTTTCTCCTCTCCTCTTCACTCAAAAAACAGGTGCAGGGCCCTTCCTTTTTGTATGGGTCAGACCATTCAGCCAATAATGAACAGATGTAGGAGGTAAATTATATTTCAGTGCAGCAGCTCTAATAGAATAATTGTTGAATTCAATATCATCTATGGCCTTTAACATATCTTCTTTTGACCAACTAGACAAAATTCTAACCTTCTTGGTCAAAGTGTTGCCTCTAACAACCACAGTTTCCTCTAGTTCATGCCTATTTAGTTGACATCCAAGCAGGTTCTGGCTGATGATCATCAGTTGTGTTTGTATCTCCTTGATTTGTTGTTGCACCATCCTCTTCACTTATTATTGTAGCATCTTGTTCATCTGTTTCATGGTTAGATGTTTCAATTTCAAATTGTACACCTCATTTTTTGGGCATATGTTGTGCTCGATGTAAACTCCTCTTTCTCTTCATCTTCTCTAAATGTCTGCAGTATGAAACAATATAAAATTAGTAAAATATGTATTAATATATCAATAAGATCATCTACAATGGGAAAATTTTAGCAAGCTTATGATACATGACAATATGAATTATAAACTTGTAGGTAAACTTGTGATTACCCCGTTGGGCGCCATTAACGATGATCGAATACATGTTTTATTAATTTCATATTATTTGATAAAGACAAAATTTATAAGTTGGGTTGTTGATTACATAGGGGAGAAGAGCCAGTATGTGAACACTGCCCAATACTTGAACACTATTTTGCATTTAAAATATCCAATACCTGATGGAATAAAAACCAAAATTTTGATTATTGAAGTTCAAAAATTTGTTTTTTTATAAACCATATGTGAATAGGGTCAACATCTCGAGCAAGGCACTGAGAAAGACCCCTTCACGCAAACCTCGCACAGGCTGTAAGCCCACTCACAAACAACCAACATTTGCATTAGAACTGGGCATGAGGAAATGCAACGCATCCAAAGGAAACAATGTGTAACGCGTCCAAAGGAAACAGTATGGAACGCGTCCAAAACAAGCCATGGTAAATGGTGGTTGAGCATTTATTTGTGTCTTATCTATTAGGCGCGTCAAAATCCATGAGGACAGATTGCATTTCCCTCTTTTATTTCGAATTTAATGCTCAACACCTGACCTGTTCATATTAAAATATGATACGAAATTAAAGGCTTAGGATAAAAAAATGCTTATTTATAACTAGCTGTCAAATTGGCGCTCCTACGTGGCAAGGAATTGGCTCCATGGACCTGCGAACTTAGGGTGTTCGCATACTGGCCCTATATAAACTTCAATAATCAAAATTTTGGTTTTTATTCCATCAAGTATTGGATATTTTAAATGCAGAATAGTGTTCAAGTGAAATATCATGTCACAGATGACATGATATTTCAGTGCAGCAGCTCTAATTGAATAATGCGAGAAACTCAATATCATCTATGGCCTTTAACATATCTTCTTTTGACCAACTAGACAAAATTCTAACCTTCTTGGTCGAAGTGTTGCCTCTAACAACCACAGTTTCCTCTATTTCATGCCTATTTAGTTGACATCCAGCATGTTTTGGCTGATGATCATCAGTTGTGTTTGTATCTCCTTGATTTGTTGTTGCACCATCCTCTTCGCTTATTATTGTAGCATCTTGTTCATCTGTTTCATGGTTAGATGTTTCAATTTCAAATTGTACACCTCATTTTTTGGGGATACGTTGTCCTCGCTTCAAAATCCTCTTTCTCTTCATCTTCTCGAAATGCTGCATTATTAAACAATATAAAATTAGTAACATATGTATTAATATATCAATAAGATCATCTATAAACACTTCTAAAGATGAGGTGTTATCAAATAACACTACATTCATCAGCTTGTTTGTAATTGATCAATATCAATTAGAATGTTTCACTCGAACATGCAGTCACCCCTTTCGACATTGTAATTCATATCGATCAATTGACGCAGGTCTTGTTAATGTAATGTTTTGTGACATCAAATCATCTTCAGAAGTGAATGCATGTAAGAATCGTAATTGTAATAGCTTGACTACATATGTTGTTATGGTGGCAGCAAATCTGTTGTACTACTGTAGGTCTTGGTATGGACCACTTCGGATCTCCACCAGTAAATGTGTTTTTTTTTGAGATATTTTACTTGATCGATCATATGGAAGCAAATAATATTAAGATATGATTCGAAATTAAAGATATAGGATTAAAAAATGTTTATTTATACCTAGCTGGCATACTGTCACTCCTACGTGGCAAGGATTTGGTTCACTTAACCTGCGAACTTAGGGTGTTCGCATACTGGCCCTTCTCCCCTAAACTCTTCTAAAGATGAGGTGTTATCAAATAACACTACATTCATCAACTTGTTTGTAATTGATCAATATCAATTAGAATGTTTCACTCGAACATGCAATCACCCCTTTCAACATTGTAATTGATATCGATCAATTGATGCAGGTCTTGTTAATGTAATGTTTTGTGACATCAAATCATCTTCAGAAGTGAATGCATGTAAGAATCGTAATTGTAATAGCTTGACTACATATGCTGTTATGGTGGCAGCAAATCTGTTGTAATACTGGAATACTTTCAATGACAATCATTGATAACTGTCAATAATATATTGCATTCTTGCCAGCTACTTTGTGCTTGATTTTAAGTAGGGAGAAGAATAAATAGTTAAGTTGTAAGGTATAAATAAACATTTTTCTTTCCTATATCTTTAATTTCTGGGAGTAGTGCCATTATGTCAACACCCTAAGTTCACGGGTCCATCGGGCCAATTCCTTGTCATGTAGGTTTGTCAATTTTACAGCTAGCTATAAATAAACATTTCTTTATCTTATCTCTTTAGTTTGGAAACTCTTTATCTTATCTCTTTAGTATTGGGCAGTGTTCACATAGAGTTACAGATTTCATGTTTTCCTCTCTCGATTAAAGCTCACCCATTTTTTGTTTTGTATTAAATGGTACAGATTTTATATCTTATAGAGTTAGCGAGAGATATATAAAGAATGTGTTGGACATATTTTTTTTCTTTGTTTCGAGCATTAGAGATGGAAATCCACCTTCTAACAGATCTTCGAAGTTCCTCCCTCTACAGTTGAGAAGGATTTTCTGTTAAAAATTCAAGTTTAGGAGATTGTAATGAAAGATTCAATTTTGATTTGTTCACACAATTGTACATTGCATCCTTAGCATCCTTAGTGAAGCCAATGACATATTAGGTGAAGCCACAACTCTGAAATATGTTTGAGTTGTTTTGGACTTTTGTTACATTCTCTATTTCTAAAGGTGAAGATGTTTTGGCTCACGTATGTTAGATGATTTCTCTCTTACCTACATTGTACTACGATTTATATTCACTACCATTAATCTTTGTGGATATTGATAATGGTTTGAATTTCAGTTTTTCAATTTTATAGGATGCAGTGGATGTTGTTTGTGAGAAAATTTAGTTCTCTATATTTTGCAGATGTCTATGGGTTGAGGACAATACCAATTGATATGTCCAGCACATTCTTGATATATCTGTAGATGACTTATTTTTAGAAAAGGCCCATCCCCCTCAATATGTCCAGATGGGTAATAAGGGAAGACATTGTGAAGTTAATAGTTCTCTTGTCAAATAAGTAAGGAAAATACTTCAAACTAATGCCAAAATCAATCCATACTATATATGATAAATGCAAGATTGAAAATTCATCAAATTTGGATTTGAGTCACACCTCTAGGGATTTGGGAGACATTCTCAGCATTCAACTGGATAACAAGAGACTTCAGCTGAGAAATTATAAGCAGTAGGTATGAAAACTAACCTGCAATTTTTGCTTTGCTGGACCTTTCCTTTCAAAACTTGATAGAAGTAATCTCTTCTTATAAAATCCACTGTAATCAGGCACCCTACAGAAGTAAATCAATAGTAAACAAGACTAGGAAAGTGAATATATAATACCAACATAGGGGAGAGAGTATCTAATCAAAATGTAAGACATGGATCAAGGTGTAGGGTCTTTTTAATCAAAGGTTGAAATTGATTTTGAGATGATCTTGTGGCTGAAATTATTTGATTTGATATTGATATTTATTTTTTACCTTCAAGTGTACAATTTTATTGGTGTTTTTAATGGATGAATTTGAATCTTGAGAAGAAGGTTCCCTCTTTTTTTGCAGGTATGTATTAAAGTCTGGATATGAAAGATCTGGTGATTGAACAACCCATCTTGGAATATGGAAAGGGATGAATTGGAAAGAGAAATATTCAACCCATTAAATAGATATGATGGGTTTGTCAACCGATATGTATTTTATTGTATTTATATTTATTTGAACAAATGAGTATTTTATTGGTATAAAATGAAAGTATAATCAAAATTTTTTTGTATTCCATTAAGTAATATTTTAAATGAGATGTTGACCCTATTCACATATGGTTTATAAAAAAACAATTTTTTGAACTTCAATACAAAATTTTGGTTTTTATTCCATTAAGTATTGGTTATTTTAAATGCAAATAGTGTTCGAGTATTGGGCGGTGTTCACATAATGGCTCTTCTCCCCTATAACCTTTTTTTTTTTTTTGGGGTAGACACATTTATTATAAGAGCAAAATAATATGAGAAGAATTGTTGTGGACGATATTCGGGCGTAAAGAAAACTTGGATGAAATAGAATAATAAATGGATGAAAAATGTGACATCAACTTGCAAGAGTGTCTTAACAACAACAAAGACATAAAAAATATGTGATAGAAAGTTCAGGATCACATGTGGATGGAGATGATTGGTCGAAAGAAAGCACATTATATCAGAGAATTCAATCCCATTGGGGAACATGATGAAAAAGCTTATCTAGGGGCAGCTATCAAGGGTAAAGCAAGGATTCTAGTGGCACAGTTAAGGACTGGATCACACCATCTTCGATGCGAAACTGGTAGATGGACTATTCCAAAGGAAGATTGGGAAAGGAGAATTTGTCTTTTCTGCAACAAAGGGGTCGTTGAGACAGAATGGCATTTTGTCATGGAGTGCTCGGCATACGATGATATTCATATCCAGTATGAAAACAACCTGAAGGTGGACAGACTAGAGGAACTCTTCGAAGGAACAAAGCTTCAGGTGACCGCATGGGTTTCATTCTCAAGATTCACAGCCGGAGAGCGGATATTGAAAGGAGTCTGAAATTAGATTAAAAAATCTCAGTTTTGTGGTCCCATAGACTCTTCATCTTGTGGACGTCACAAAATAAAAATAAATAATAAATCTCATAGTGTAGATCTCACTTTTTATGGTAGATAATGAAGAATGGAGGACCTTGTCCAAATAATTAAGTTTTGTTTCGACGATTATGAAATTCTTTTTAGATAAAGTGAGTTACAATTTTTTTTTTTTTTGATAATTTGATTTATGGGTCTCTACTTTTGGAAACCTTGTTAGCGAGAGGTTCCTAGATTATGGCATCTAAATGTTCAATAAGTTGTAGGCTCGATTATAATAGGGATATCATTAAATGATTTAAGTGTGCACTAGACTATATGTATAAAGTTCAAAAAAAGAGAAATATATCACATAAATCCCATAACACAACTAGAATTAAATAGAGTTAGATAAAAACAGGGATGGACAAAGGAATTATACTGAAGTGTTTTCTATTAGGATATAAGATCAACCTTCTTTCACATCTGATTACATAGCTTTATACAAAATGCGATGATTGTTGAATTTTCGGTCTGTCATCTCATTCTCGTATCTTCAAAGGCTTTTCATATTCTTTACCTATGCATTGAGAATGTGTACATTCTATATTTGTACTATATTACTATATACATACAAAAGGAGTGTGGAATCACGAACTATATCCATGTCAACTTACTATCACATTTTACTATCCAACACTTTCCTGGACTTAATAATTGTCTCGTTCTAAGACAAAAAAACATTTTTGTTCGGTGTTGAATTATGATTGCATTAAGATGTAACTTCACTTTATTCATAGTCGACACAAAGAACGTCGTTCTTGCTTTTTCATCCTTTGCGCACTACTTAACCGCCCTTTCGGGTTTTCAATTAAGTAGATTTCCCAATAGACTGCCATTTCAAATTTTCAATCTATGGGAACTCCTCATAGGCCTCCCTTACGGGTTTTAGACCACGCGGGTCTGCTTATAGATATATTAATATTTTCACACTTAATATATTTACCTAATTACCTTCCACAAAATTGTGATGCTCTTTGTTTACTAGTTTTGCTCAGTCTGCTTTAGCTACTCCGTCTACTAAGTTTGACCATGAGGGTGAATGGTGGTGGTGGCATTATGAGTGCGGCCTTGGCTCTTTGAAGAAGTATATGCGGAAAAATGAACCTTGGTGTGTTCTTCATTGTCTTTGTAGTTAGAAGAATGACCTATAGGTCTACCTTCTATCTATTCTAATCTGCGAAGGCTTCATTTATTCTAATGTAGTACATGCACTTGCGAGTACCTTCATAACTTCATATAGTTGATCATCCTTGGCATGTTGGGTAGCTTGGTCATGAATCGGAATAATGGTCTGCATATCTTGAATGAGTATCTCCGATCAGGTCTCTCATTCGTTGGCTTGGATCCCTACAAAAGTGTTCCTTGTAAAATTTTGTTCTATTCCCGCAATTGTTCACTAACATTATATGTGGCTTGCGGTGATTATTGAAAAGTCATTTCAAGTTTTGATCCTCCGCTTATGACAACATTTTTTGGTGTAGTTTTGTCCCTACCTCAATATCATTCTTATTTTCTCTCATGGCATCCTGCAACTATGTGTTCCAATCCAAGAGTTCAAATGTTAGTTACTTTGCCTAAGCTTCGCCTGCTTGAGCATTGTGACATACTCCTTGAGTATCATTATGGCCTCTTTTACCTCTTGCTTGGTGTTGACTACTTGTGTTACAATATTCTTATCCACTTCATTGTTGTTCAAGGTATCCACCAACTTGTCAACAAGAAATTTTATATGCATTGCTTTGCTCATGAATTGGTCGCCTATGGTGTCTGTGACCAATTGGGCACAATATTTTTCGACATACAACCTCAGATTGTGCAATGTTTTCTCCGGGTTATCCTTCTGTTGGGCTATATGTAATTCGATTGGTCCAATATTTGCTTGTAGTGTGTGTACTCTATCAAAATGTGTTTGTAATGAAAATTGCTCCAAATATCCTTCTACTATGTTGATTGTATTTGGGCTATTGTAGCTTATGCACTTGTTTGAGTAATTTACAGGAGTACAATGTAAACATGAGACAAAGGGAGAATTAACTTACATTTTCATGTTGGTGCTATTGATTGCACTATCCACCCAAACATTTTCACATTTCCTTTGTCTACTTCTTACCGCTTCTAATGGTGCTACATTGGATGTCGACATCTATTGATTCTTGTAGCTTTTCTTTCTATGCTACTCTCTTGTCCTTCTATTGCTTTCTTCTTTCTTTCTACTTTACTCTATTTCCTTTTATTTTTCATATTCTTACGCCTTAGCCCGTGTCTCATCTTCTTCCTTTTTTGTTCTTTTCTCCACTTATTTTCTTCTTCTTCTTCTTCTTGTCTCCTTTTCATGTCCATGGCCTTCTATGCTTTGCTTTGTGCAATTTCTATCTTCTCGCTACTTTTCTTCTTTTCCTTGCACATGTTCTCTTCTTCTTATCTTTATTGTTCTTCATCTTGTTGTTTGCACATTTATTTTTCCACTTCCTTATGCTTCAAGCATTGTTGTTCGGATGTGTCTTCTTCTTGTCCAATTTTTTTGTATTTGTTCATCCATTATCACGCACACTAGTTTTCATTATGACTTCTTGTTCTTGAATTGCTTGCATTGTTGGTGATTCCATTGCGCGGTTTGAGATGGGTTCTTGTATGTACTGAAATTGTAGGGTCTTGCACCACGAACGATGTTACACATACCTCAATGATGATACGAGGTATCCTTGCAGGTGTTCGGAAACCGAGAAAAGCTCACCAAATAGACGGTTGTATCCCGCATGCCTCACTCGGCCTCCACATGCTTTGTTTTCCTCTATCCCCCTTTTTCTTTGCATTTTGATCTTTCATGACGAGATCGCCACCGGGACGGGGGTGGCGGTCCCTATGCATTTTCCATATTCTTCTGATGATCACGTCAAACGTAAATATTCAATTTCACCCACTTTCTTCAACCACTTTGGCTTGCATTAATGTTTTTGGTTCCCTAGTAATAGTGTTTTCCCTTTGTTTATAGTAAAAGAGTTCAATTGGGAGTTACCCTCTGGTAAATGCATTTGCTATAAATATCCAACTTGTTTTCAAACAAATGGCCCCTCACCTTCTCATTTTTATCATTCAGTCTTTGAATTTCTTGCTTAGAATTCTACTAGCTTCATGTTTTGCATCAATTATTAGCTTTCCTTTGTTGTTTAGAAGTCATTCAATCTTCTTGTTTCATCTTACTCCATAGTTGTTCCATACAATCAGTTTAGCATAGAATAGTTTCATTTCTAGATTAGAATCCATTAAAGTTGTAGGTTTTGTTTTGTCACAAGGATAGATTCTAAAACTCTCGGCACATTTGTGTTGTATTCCCGCAATAAATCCCTGCTAGGAATTACATAGTCAAGCTTTGTTCACTTGCGCTATCCCTCTCCTACTCACATTGTATTTGGTCTATATCCAAAGCTGCCATTGTTTGAATACCATCTTATGTTGATACTATCATATACACACTTTTTGGATTCACGAGAACACAAAGGAACGAGGAGATCACATTGAGGGGATGAAATCACACAATTTGGATTTACCTATGTTCGTAAATTCGAGGTTTGAGCTATCAAAGTTCTAGTTACGGCAACGTATTAAATAGAGTAGTGAATTATTTTATTTGATTAAAATTTTGCTCTCGATATCAGGGAAGCTGGGGATTGATAGTTTCGAGAAAGCTGATGACATTCCTCACTTACGAGGTAGGATAGAGAGCCTTTCAATTTAAAATAATTATTTTCTTGGATATTTAGGATAAAATCACAATTGCATAGGCAAATAGCCACACCGAGGCTACTTTGTTTATTTTAAATTCTGTTCTTTAGATTAGTTGTTCATTTTTCTAAATGTACTAGAATAGCTGCTCTTTAATTTCATTAAAATATGTCATCGAAAATACAAAATTAGAAGAATGCTTGCATAGTGTAAATACTTCTTTCATAATCAGTTTATTAATTTTAGTTAAAAGTTGAATCATTTTGTATGACAATCACGGGAGCCTAAGAATATATATTTGAACCCATAGTGCCTCAACCAAATCTACCCACAACATTAGCTAATATAGATCAAGACCTTAGGATACAGGTCTTTCGAGCAACAACAAACCTACAAGCAATTAGTGAACAACTGAGAGGTTTAAACATCGAAGATGATAAGGCATACACATTTTGGTCAAATCATCCTAACTATAGATTGCCTTGATAAAATATCCGAATGACCGTACAAGGATTCGAAAGAGAACAAGCATTTGGTTGTGATCCTTTAGTTCCACAACCTGACGCAGGAGACCTCCTCGTTGACATAGATACTAGCTTACGCATTCAAGTTTCCAGAACACCTGTAAGGTATTCGAGAAAATCATACAACTTCTAGTTCTAAACATAGAGGCTGAAAAGGCATACGATTCTTGGATATTAGGAAGAAGGATTGATTCTTCACATGACAATAATAGGTCCACAACAACCATAAACTCATGGTTATGATCCCCAAGTCCCACAACCCAACGGGCTTGCGCAAATCAATTAAGTATTGACACCGGAACTACGACGGCTGGTATTTATATCCTCACCACTCTGGCCGATATCATAACGTAGTGTTATGTATTAAATATAGAAGCCAATCAATCTAATATTTTCTGGGCTAGACCAGAAAACCACCCATAGTTCACTACAAATCCACTAAACCTCCTATCACCATTTTCATGACCTTGTCTGGAGATATATACGAAGCTCCCACAGGTCACTTCCCACGTATCCAACAACCAAGAAAGCGGGATCTCGTGAGCTTCGACATTGATTGGAGCCTCCGAACAACCATTATATCCAAACAAACCATTACACCAATTCAAGTTAGGAGGGCCTTCTTTGCCTTAGATTCACAGATTCTATTATTGCGTATTGAGGATATAAGATTACCTGATTAGCTTGTTTGTATCCATTCATATTCAACATTCACCAAATGTCTCGACACGACCTCGAGAGGTCGGGTACAAGGAAGGGTACTTGTAGATTCCCATGCTCACATGTCACTTTTCCATCATACAAAAATGGTGAACCTGACGTGAAACAAATAGTTCTTCCTCCTTTATTTTTCGTTTATTTCATCCACCTTCGCTCTTTCCCATTATTCTGCGGGTATTCATATACCCCCCGAATATGTTGGGATACGATGCATATGGCAGACCTCTCTTAGGTCTCGAAGTAAACTATAGTCAAACAAATAGACAACCATCGCCCTCGCTTTCTGCATGGGCTGATAACTATTCAAGTAATTACTTGTCATCTCAAACTCCCCCTCACAGAACTAGTTCTAGTTCTTTGTTCCGAATTGAGGATTTTGATCAGCTCACACAAACACAACAAGCAAAGCCCTCGGACTCTAATAATATGATGTTTCTTGGAGAATCCACTTCATCTCCTAAGATTGTTTAGACCATAGATCGGTAGATAGTCATATCCACTCCCCTTTTTAGATGAGGAGTACTTAGCATGCTTCCAAAATATGTATCCACATATAGGGAATTTACAAATACAAGATGATACCCTATTCAAGAAAACACCCCCATTCCTCCACCTATGGGAAATACCCTTAGTGAAGCTTGGTAGGGTAATGATCAATTCATAGCGAGGGTATCACACCCCTTTACAACCTCAATGTATACAACAAACACCCTTAAGGCAAAAAACTTTGTGTCTTCACTTATAGAGGTCATTGACCTTAGCTAAAAAGGTTAGAGGGCTGGAACTTGCTCAAGCAAACCAAAATTCATATTTTGGGCAAGCGAGAATCCCCAACCTTCCGCATCACCCCGGTCGGGTTGACCTCCTTACGGGAGCAGGCACTTTAGGCATGCCTCCTCAACATCCGTATAATTACCCACATCAAACACCAACTAAGACCACATTTTCAAACATTGCTCTAGTAGAAAACATGACACCTCCCGGCTTGGCACCAAACAACCCATACTAGAATAATGATCCTCCTTACTTAAACATTTATTCAAAGTCACCACAAGGAGACATGTTCTCTTCTCTGGGATGTTTTTTCAACCATAAGGATTCCCTTATGTTCCTACAAATGCATATGCTATGTCATATCAACAACCCTTGCCACCGCCACCTCTACCCCCTCGTGAAGCACCATCGATGGTGAGGCCTACGTAGTAGGGAATTACTCAAAATTTTTAAAAGAACCCCGAGACTTCACCATATAAAGTGTTATGATTCCAATACCTCTTCCTGACTTACCCAAATATAAAGGGGAAGGGGATCCAAATGCACACATTAAAGCCTACGCCACAGCCATAAGGGAATTACTCCCTTGGGACGAGATTGTTGCTAAAATATTCCTTAAAACTTTAGAAGGTATTGCCCTTGATTGGTATTATAGAATACCTGAAGCCTCGATACACTCATTCAAACAACTTGTGTGAGTTTATCAAAGCTTTTGATATGAAAAAATTGTTAAGAACGAGAATCAGGGAGTTCTTGCATATTAAACAAGAACATAATGAATCCAGTTGCTCATTTTATTCAAAGATGGTGTATGGTTCTCTACTCATCAACAAGTGCTCCAAACATGGATCAAATGGAACTATGTGATTTATTCCTTAATTCTCTCAATAGAGAGATAAAGGAAGAAGTCCAGAAGTTCCCACTAAGAACTTACGATGAAGTACTCGAGAGTGCTCTCCGAATTGACCAAACAATGATAGATAGTGGTCGTAAGACATATGGAACAAATGGGAAATTAACCACTCCCAACCAAAACACTGTGGCCTATTCATTTATAGGGAACACTAATCAAGGACCTAAGATCCTTAACAAGAAGCTGGAGTTACAACAGATGGAGTAATGGCGACCAAGTCAAAAGGGAAAAGCGTTGTAAACATTTCACCACTGTTAATAATCAGCGAAATAACAATTTTACTCCAATAATCAATGCAATGGATTTTAATTGTCCACCATGACAACAACCACAACAACATGATGAAAAATCCAAACACAAGGTCCAAATTTAAACCCAACCGGATATCAAAGTCAAAACCAAAGGCAATGACCTCAAAATTTTAACTCTAATAACCAACAACCTTATCGAATTTTGGGCCACAACGGGTTTTAAATCAACTGACCTCAAAATTATAATCCCAATTTGTATTGTGGCTTCCATAAGATTCAAGGCCATGATACTAGGACTTGTCGTGACTACAATAAATTCATGCGGCGTTTTCCAAAGATTAAAAAAACTCTTTATAGATATGTTTTAGCAAATTTCGTAGTACCCACACCAAACACTTATACGGGGTAATTTCCCTCAAAATGCACCCTCAAGATCTTTAATGATCCACTCCCAAACCATTCTAACAATAATAGGCTAGATCCTGGCGGAACAAACAAGGGTATCATAACAAGAAATAATGATCATAAAGCTTCAACTTCATTAAATCCACCGGTCCGCACCCCAAATAAGAACTTGAACCCAAACTAAATTAGTTGGTTTGGTAGAGTTAGACACCGAGCTACCCATAGAAACCATAACAAGAACACGGGATTATTCTTCTCAACCTACTCCAAGTTATCCATTGGAACCAGACAACAGTAAAAAAACATTGGTAAAACCCATAGGCGCCTATGATTTAATCAATGACTTAACTAAAACCTTCTCTCACATCTCCTTTTTGGATTTGTTGAAAAACTCTCCCACCCATAGGGCTGCCCTCTTAGAAGCATTAGGCCTTAGTCATTTAATCAACATCACTTCTCCTCCAGAAATGCAAGTAAACCATGTAGACTTTGACGTTTATCCTCCGGGGCGCCAGATAGGGATACTGAATTTATATTTGATATAAGAAAAATGCCAACGAGATCTTGAGATTGCACGAAGAGGCGACCCAAATTTACATTTGCAAGTATGGATTTACAATAATTATGTTAAACGTGCAATGGTTGACGATGGGGCAATAGTTAACATAGTCCCCTTTGCTTTTCTTCAAAAGTTAGGATATGGAGAGACAAAATATTCCACAACACGAAATACGCTAAGAGGTTATGATAGCCTCAAATCCACTTCAATTAGAACCATAGTTTTACTAGTCACTCTAGGACCCAAGACGGTCCTCATCGAAGTTTTATATTATAGATGGGAAACCAAATATAATATGATCATTGGTCGGCAATGGATACACCACATGAAGGCAATCCCTTCCACATTATTCCAAGAAATAAGATTTCTACACTTAGGAAAATATTCATGGCATAAGGTGACCCAAAACCCTTTGATATACACCTAGCTGATTTGAAGAAAAGACCAGGCGTTCATTCCGAGTTTGAACTCCCAACAAATCAACTCATCAAACAAATTAATTCAGAACCAAAAGAGAAGTTCATACCCACCACAAAGTTGGAAATTACAAATCTAGCCGAGGACATTTCGACACTCAAAAATGAGACCAATGTCATAGAAACAGTGTCACTAGGGACTACTGCAAAAATTGTCAAGTTATTAGAGAAAGACTTACCTATTATCCTACCATTTGATTCTATGGGTATGGGACACACCCTGAGAATTGTTTCTCTTCCATCAAATGAAGTTTTTATGGTAGAAGTAACCAAAACAAAAGAAATAGTACGAAAAATACCCCAACATCCATTTTTCCAAGCAAGTATTGGACTCTCCACTTTGATGGAGCTAGATGTTGCTTTGGAGCGGGGGTAGGAGTGATCTTTACTTCACCTAAGGGAAAGATCCTACCCTTCGCCTTTAAATTAAAATTTGAATGTACAAACAACGGGGCTAAGTACGAAGCTCTCCTCCTTGGCCTCATCCTAGCCAAAAGATGGGTGTCGGTAACATTAGAGTCTTAGGAGACTCACAACTAGTTGCAAACCAAGTCTCTAATGTATATGAAACTACGGCTAAACATTTACAACTCTATAAAATAGCAGTATTAGATCTGAGCAAGGTATTTAACTTCATATCAATTGAAGCAATCCCATGAGAGTAGAACCTTCTCGCAGACTCAATAGCAACCTCAGCTTCCCGTTTCACCCCAAACAATGAGTTGGAGGATACAAATTTCACATTATCACTTCGTACCAAACCATTAGTGCGTAAATCACCAAAAACTCACTCGACTCATGGAGAAGATAAGGATGATTTGTCTATCATGGATCACTTTGATGATGATAGAGTCACTCTCAAATATCTAAACGCCTATGTGGAGCTACACCTTGCTCATTGTATAGTTGATCTTTCCCTAATACCACATTCCTCTTCCTATTTTGGAAATCCCATGGTAGAGTCTCCTCCATAGAAGGATCTCGATATCTACGAGATAGAAGATGGAGAAAGTTTGGAACTACCTCCAGCCCCACCTGAATTTGAAGAAGGTAACACTTCTTTAATAGAAGAAACCATTGACATAAACATTGGAACAGAGGAAGAACCAAATTTTTTGAAGTTGGGATCCTCGTTAACTCCGGAGGAGATAGAAATACACACCCAAATCCTAAAATAAAATCAAAAGGCTTTCACATTTAATTATAAAGAAATTATGGGCATCGCACCACATGTTGTGGTACATAATCTTGTCACTAAACCAGATGCAAAACCAATTAAACAAAAGTCAAGACCAATGAAGCCAAAAGTGGCTCTCATGGTAAAAGAGGAAGTAATAAAACTTCTCCAAGTGGGATT
The DNA here is from genome assembly GCA_018340775.1 of Taxus wallichiana var. yunnanensis. Taxonomy (NCBI): domain Eukaryota; kingdom Viridiplantae; phylum Streptophyta; class Pinopsida; order Cupressales; family Taxaceae; genus Taxus; species Taxus wallichiana. Next base: position 860,139,362 of record CM031234.1, read on the forward strand.
CATCAAGCCCGTTGACTATTCACAATGGGTATCTAATATCGTCCTGTCCTAAAAAAGAATGGGAAGATACACATTTGCATAGATTTTCAGGATATTAATAAAGCTTGTCCCAAGGATGACTTCCCATTACCATCCATTGACGTTATCATTGATGCAATCTGGATTTGAACTGTTGTCCCTCATGGATGGGTTCTCAAGGTATAATCAAATTAAAAATCACGAGCAGGATCAAGCCAAAACTACATTCATAACTCCCTGGGGAACTTATTACTACGTTGTCATGCCATTTGGTCTTAAGAATGCCGGTGCTACGTATTAGCGGGCAATGACATATATATTCCATGATCTTATCCATAAAATTGTGGAATCCTATGTGGATGACTTGTTGGCCAAGGCCAAGAAATGTTGTGATCATCCAGAAGTGCTCCGTATCATCCTCTCATAATTAATTGAATATGGCGTCACATTAAACCCAGAGAAGTGCATGTTTGGTGTGACAGGAGGCAAACTTATAGGCTACATTATATCTTCACGAGGGATTGATGTTGATCCAACCAAAATACAGGCTGTTCTCAAAATGATCCCACCATCGGATGAGTCTGGAATCAAGTCATTTCTTGGGAAACTCGGTGCAATCCGAAGGTTCATCCCAATATTAAGTTTTGCCATTCATCGATCAACAATCTATTAAAGAAAGATTATAACATTGATTGGGTGAAGAATGCAACGAGGCCTTGAAGCGGTTAAATTCTTGTTGTCTCCACTCACGCTAATGCCTCCCAAACCAGAATTCCCTTTGATATTATACTCATGAGCCACTCATGTCTCGCTATCTTGCATTACGGCTCAAAAAGACAATGATAAATGAGAGTGTACAATCTATTTCATTAGCGGAACGTTGCTCGATTATGAAACATGTTATACACAGGTAGAGAGAGAATGCCTTGCCATAGTCTTTGCAACAAAGCGTTTAAGACATTACATGTTAAACCAAGAAACAAGGGTCATTATAAAGATAGATCATTTACGAACATTTATCACGAGGTCTTTATCTAAAAAATTTGGATGTTTCATTACCTTAATGGGTGAATTTGAGTTGACATTCGTAAACCAAAAATCCGTTAAAGGAAAAATCATTGTAGATTGGTTAGCTGACAATCCACTAGATGGAGGCGATCTGGTAAATCTAGATTTTCCTAATGAGTGTGTATACTTCATCGAAACCAAGCCCCCATCTCTACATGTCACACGGTATATCTTGATATCATCAATTTTATCATCGACCACACATACTCGGAAAGTGCCACATCATAACAAAGAAGGCGGTTATGCATTATTACCGCTAAATATGTTGTTTTAGAATAGGTACTCTATCATAAAGCCTTCGACGACATGCTTCTAAGATGCATCGACATAGAAGAATCCAAGAAGATTCTTCATGAATCCCTGATGGGATATGTGGAGGCCACTTCGGTGGTCACGCCACCACTCGTAAAATACATCGGATGGGCTATTTTTGGCCCACTCTTGAGCATGATGCGAGTAGAATTTGTACGTAAGTGCCACAGATGCCAATAATTCACTCACGAGATTCACATGCCGGCACAATCCCTGCAACCAATAGCGACCCCATGGCCCTTCTCCACGTGGGGTTTGGACTTGATAGGGAAATTCTCTCCCTCATCAACCGATGGCCATAATTTTATAATTATAGCCACGGAATATTTTACCAAATGGGTGGAGGCCATGCCTCTCACCACCGTACATGGTTTGGTAATTTCCAAATTCATTCTGAATCAAATCATTTATAGGTATGGTGTCCCACAAGTCATTATCTCAGATAATGGCATGTCCTTTAAAAATGATGAGGTTTGTGAGTTATGTAGCAAATTCAAAATAAACCATCACACGACCTCTCTTTACTACCCTCAAGACAATGGGCGAGTCCAAGTGACAAACAAAACATTAAAGGCTATTCTCCTCAAAAGCAGTCAAGGAGAACAAGTGAGATTGGAATCTAAAGCTATATCCGGCTTTTGGGCCCATCGAACCTCAATAAGAACACCAAAAGAAGCAACCCCTTTCTCGGTGGTGTTCGGGGGAAGTAATTCTCCCACTTGAGGTTGAAATACCCAATCTCTGCATCTCATTACAAGGGATTCTAGATGAAGAAGCTTATAGGGAGGCATACCTCTCTCAACTAGAAAGCCTTGACGAGGCGGTGGTAAACGCCAAACAATGAGCAGTGAGGCCAATGTCAACCGGATGTGCCGGCAATATAAAAAAAAAGTCTATGAGCAAGAAATATATAAGGGAGATCTAGTTCTAAGACTAGACACCGGATTGATAAGAAAACCGGAAAAGGAAGGAAGTTTCGGCCCAAGTGGTTGGGCCCATACCGAAGTCATGAAGGACTAGGGAAGCAGTGTGTATCTCTTATGCACACTAGAAGGTGAGGAACTCGGTGAAACTATCAATTTCTTGCTTCTTAAGCGGTTTTACGCATAAGACATCAAAATCACCACTTGTACATTATATCTACCTACATTGTATTAGTCATGTAAGCTGTTTTTCATTCGTCCACTCATTTCGTAAAAATTGTAGTCGGGAGCTTACTCTTAAGCAATCATTACAAATTTCTTAAAATATTGGCAAAAGCATTCAAATCACATCTCTTGAACATCATCAAGTATTTTCAAATCTTCTCATCAAGTTCGATGACAAGTATTGTGAAAACCATGCAAAGCCTACATACTTGGTTTTGCTCTTTCTTTCTACTAGGTGAAGTTGTCCTTACCTATGGTGCTGTTCTAGAAGCTTCTTGGTGTCACATCTATCCCTCTTAAATCTCTTTGAAAGAAAGGATATCCCAAAGTCATATATTAGAAATGTCAAAATCAAATGAAATCAAAAGTGCCAAGAAAACAAAATATTTTATTTTACACACTTCTTTGCCCCACCAACCTTCGGTGATAAGCCCGCATCTCTTACTAGTGGTGTGAGGTTGGGAAAGGAAAGAAGTGCCCTTACTCGCCTATATCCCGCCTTTGGTGACAAACCCGTGCTTCTTACTAGTGGCATGGGGTAGGGTATGGGGGGTCCATTCACACAAATTAACAAATCTTGGTATGCTAGAAGCACAAATCAAATTCTATTAAGAGAAAACAAATATCCAAATTCCAAAGAGATCAAATCCTCAAAACCAGATTTTGTCAACCAAGTTTCCATTTATGAATCTAAGTCTAGATAAACCTGGAAAGCAAGTGGCTTTCTAAGCTTGGTAGTAGTTCGAGTAGGGTAGGTGTGTAGGTCTAAGTTTGGTTTACATTCTTGTTTTTGTATGTCTCTCATTGTTCTATTGAGTCAAACTCATACAATTTTTTCCCTTCCTAACTCTTGGTGTAGAGCCCTCGCATCTTTTGGTTGCATGGAGTTAGGAGTGGGGAAAATTCATCTCTTTATCACTATACATTCATCATGTTTTTCCAATATAAGAGGAAATCACAAACATTGCCCAAAGAGTTCAAAATTTTAGTACTACCATATGTTTGTATCATCTCATATCAGCATTACAAAAACATACAAAGTAAAACATGTTATTTATTATCATTTTCCATCCATTACATACATACTTAAAAGCATGAAAACCAATACTCAAAAACATCTAGTAGACATGTGGAAACAAGTCACAAAATTCTAGGCACCAAGAGTCTAGATCCAGAAGATATACATACATACATACATACATACATATATATATAAATCAAGTTTATATAAATCAAGTTTCATACACAATGCCATCATGCACTAGACATGGTCAAAACTCTCAATGAGACCGAAAAGTACAAAAACACTCATATAAATATCGACAAAATACTACAAAAGTGGCCTCTCAATCCTGTGGGATCCCTTAGAGGTGGATGACCACATCTAGGACTTCGGCTACGCCGGTGCTCTAAATGCACTAAGGGCTCACGGTCACGGCGAGTAGCTGCCGTCTCACTATGAGAATGAATCCTCCTCATCAAGCACTTGGTGTCCTATGTCTAGCTACCTCGGTGTGGAGAGAAGTCATGATTTTCTTTGCATGCCGATAGAGGTGAAAACATTGGTATGCCTACAGCAGTTTGAAGGCTCCCCACATCCACAAATAGCTTAGCATGAGTCTTCTCGAGGGGAGAAAAAAAGGTATCGGTGCATACTCAGTGAATCAAGTCTCGCCCCTCATCAGCAGTCGCTGAAAATAAAGGAGAAAAAAGTTAGAAAATGACCAAAAGATAAAACCAAGAGTAAACAAAAAAAAAGGAATAACAACTAAGACAATTCTAACTAAAACAAAGGCAAGAGAAGAGTAGCAACTCACTCGGATCGCCAGGCCTCCAGGAAGGATCTCTAGGATCCATGCCTACCACTGATGCCACCACTGATTGGTGTCCCTCTCCCATGTCTGGGGAAATGTGATAGCTTGCAACGGACTTGCCATCTCCCCCTAAATCCTGAGAGAGAAACTCCTCTGAGACAAGAGTCACCCTCTCTGCGCTCAGCTTCCCCTCTCGGCCTATAGGATTTCTGAGTGTCATGCCACTCGGGATCACTATCATCCTCCCCACCTGTCTCTCTGATCTCCATCTCCTCTGTCTCTCCCCCAGTGAACTCCTCAGACTTGGAGTCCATGTCAATGGGCTCATCGTTGCTATGGGTGGGACCGGTGGCAATCTGAAGTAAAGGTGCCTGAGGAGCACCGGCTCTCCCTCGGGTATGTACCACCCTCCTAGCTGCGATAGGAACACCGGGAGTAACAATAGTCCAACCCCAGCCTCTAGGACCTCCCTAAGCCTCATGAATAGATCTATACACTGGCCCCACCGGAGGAAACATGTCAATATAGGGGAGGCCGAACTGCTATGGTACTCTATCAAAGGGGTGGATCTCTAACTTCCTCACCCTATCTATCGGTGTTGGTAGTCGAAAAACAATCAACGTAATGGTCTCCTCTCCCCATAGCCCGACCATGGCCTAATAAGGAGTGGCCTCCATGTCTACAGTGGTCAAAGAGGCCACTGGCTGGTGAGGTGCTCTAAGAACTACCATCCTTGTCCACCTCGCTGCCACGGCGGCCCCGGATCCTCCGCCTCTACACCTCTCCTATATGGAGTGATGTGCTCACACACCCAACTCATGACAAGAGTTGGGTGGTTCAATGACTGTCCCTGTAATCAGGACTACCTTATATAAATCATGGTAGGTGGTCCCAAGGATGTCTACTCCCCAAGCGTAGACACGTCCATGTCCCTTAATATGTGTAATAATGGGGGCCCAACAATATAAGAGAGTGTCTCCTCCCTTGTCCCCAATCAATCTCGAAGCAAGGATGCCCATGATGGCCTTATGGAGCATAGGAATGTCTATCTCAACAATAGAGTGGATCCTCACTCCCTTCTTTGACACCATTGATACTGTTGCATCCCCATATAGGTGGCCCACTTTGAACCACCGAGATCTCGAAATCCTGCTATATTAAGAGATAACCGCCGCCCAAGGATCAGAACCCCCAGTATACGGTAAACATCCTCCAGGGTGATGGTCCACTCACCCCTAACTCCTAGTAATCGGAAGGTGTTCGATCCACATCCCAAGTATGAAAATAAGTCACATAGTATGTGACTAGTAGGCGCAACGTGAGGGACCTGCACAATCCTCCAAATGCCAGCCCTCTAAAGGGTATCTCGCTCTGCCTGAGAGAGTGCCTCTAACACTACTGGGATCCAATCACACTCCCTCTCTTGACTCCATATAATGTATTCCTCCTTCTGCATACACCCAAAAACACAAAAGGAAAAGTTAGTAATAAAATACAATTGGAAAAACTATCAAAAACATGTAAAAGTGCAAAAAATGCAAAAATAAATAAAAGAAAGCATTGTTTTTACTTTCTGTCATGAACCCACCATGCCATGCAGAGTGGTGGTTTTGTAACCAACACCCTGTGCGGGCGACGGTCTTGTCCAAAAACACGAACGGCTCAAATGCCCTAAAAATGCTTTAAAAACGGGGAAAAATTCACCATTTTAACTAAAAAAGAGACCTACCTTATGGGCTCCCCCTAGAGGCTCATTTAAAACTAATATTTTCAAAAATACCCCCGAGACAAATATTTCATCATTTCCACATTTTAGGTTCAAAAACAATAAATTGAGAAGAATTGACCTGAGACTTCGTAGGTCGATGTTTCACTCTTGGAGGCATGATCACTATCTCACCATGAACGTTTTGACTATACTCTCATCGAAAACCGTCATCGTGGGTCCCAGAGCTCAAAAACTATCAAATCAATCCACGTAAATGAATAGTGAAATGAGTTCGTTTTTATATATATATAGCCTTTTAAATTGATTTTGAATGTCTTTGCGGGGGTTGGAGTGTCGACGTAGGTAAGTTCTAAACCCCACGTAGATGGTAAGTCCTCTTATCATATCAATTTAGCCTTATTTCTCAAATTATTTTATCTAGCTACAATTGAGTTTTTTTAATATACTTTATAGATAATGAGATCTTGGATGGCGACTTTCCAACACATGGGCATGTAAGGTATAACTCCTAACTCCCCATTTCGGGACCACCATACTCAGATTCAATGTTTTACGCCTCTTCATGGCTAAGACGCTTCTTCGAGGGGGCAATATGTACATACCCAAAATTATAGGGTACTACACCACCAGAACAATGTTACACATACCCCAATGATGATGCATGTCTCCTTGCAAGGTGTTCAGAATCTAGAAAAGCTTGCCAAGTATACGTTTGTATCCCACATGCCTTTCTCGGCCTCCACATGCTTTATTTTTCCCTCTGCCCCCTTTTTCTTTACATTTTGGTCTTCAGTGATGAGATCGCCGCCCTACAGGTGGTGGTTGCATGACCGCCACCGGGACAGGCGGCGGTCCCATAAGCACCACCTGCATAGGGCAGCGGTCCCATAACCACCACCGCACTTGCAGGCGATGGTCTGTATGTGTTTTCCATATTCTTCCGATGATCACGTCAAACATAAATCTTCAATTTCACCTACTTTCTTCAACCACTTTGGCTTGCATTAATGTTTTTGGTTCCCTGGTAATAGTGTTTTCCCTTTGTTTATAGTAAAAGAGTTCAATTGGGAGTTACCCTCTGGTAATTGCATTTGCTATAAATAGCCATCTTGTTTTCAAACAAATGGCCCCTCACCTTCTCATTTTTATCATTCAGTCTTTGAATTTATTGCTTATAATTCTACTAGCTTCATGTTTTGCATCAGTTATTAGCTTTCTTTTGTTGTTTAGAAGTCATTCAATCTTCTTGTTTCATCTTACTCCATAGATGTTCCATACAATCAGTTTAGCATAGAATAGTTTCATTTCTAGATTAGAATCCATTAAAGTTGTAGGTTTTGTTTTGTCACAAGGATAGATTCTAAAACTCTCGGCACATTTGTGTTGTATTCCCACAATAAATCCCGCTAGGAATTGCATAGTCAAGCTCTGTTCACTTGCGTTATCCCTCTCCTACTCGCATTGTATTCGGTCTATATCCAAATCTATCATTGTTCGAATACCATCTTCTATTGATACTATCATATAAACACTTTCTGGATTTACGAGAACACGAAGGAACGAGGAGATCACACTGAGGGGATGAAATCACACACAACTAGATTTACCACTATTCTGTAAATGCCAGGTTTGAGCTATCAAAGTTCTAGTTATAACGTATCAAATAGAGTAGTGAATTATTTTATTTCAGTTAAAAGTTTGCTCTCGATATCACCGGGGAAGCTGTGGGGATTGATAGTTTCTAAGAAAATGTGATTCATTCCTCACTTGAGGTAGGATCGAGAGCCTTTCAATTTAAAATAATTAGTTGCTTGGATATTTAGGATAAAATCACAACTGCACAGGAAAATAGCCACACCAGGCTACTTTGTTTGTTTTAAATTTTGTTGCTAGATTAGTTGTTCATTTTTCTAAATATACTAGAATAGTTGCTCTTTAATTTCATTAAAATACATCATCGAAAATACAAAAATAGAAGAATGCTTGCATAGTGTAAATACTTCTTTCGTAATCAGTTTATTAATTTTAGTTAAAATTTGAATCATTTTGTATGACAATCACGGGAGCTTAGAGAATATATATTTGAACCCATAGTGCCTCAACCAAATCTACCCACAACATTAGCTGATATAGATCAAGACCTTAGGATATAGGTCTTTTGAGAAACAACAAACCTACAAGCAATTAGTGAACAACTGAGAGGTTTAAACATCGAAGACGATAAGGCATACACATTTTGGTCAAATCATCCTAACTATAGACTGCCTTGATAAAATATCCGAATGACCGTATAAGGATTTGAAAGAGAACAAGCATTTGGTTGTGATCCTTTAGTTCCACAACTTGATACAAGAGACCTCCTCATTGACATAGATACTAGTTTACACATTCAAGTTGCCAGAACATTTGTAAGGTATTCTGAGAAAATCATACAACTTCTAGTTCTAAACATAGAAATTTGAAAAGGCATATGATTCTTTGGATAGTCGGAAGAAGGGATTGATTCTTTACATGACCATAACAGTCCACAACAACCACGAACTCACGGTTGTGATCCCCAAGTCCCATAACCCAACATGCCTGCAAATCAATTAAGTATTGACACCGCTTACGAACGCGTTTGGTATTTAGATCCTCACCACTCCCGTGAGATATCATAACGCATTCTCCGTATTAAATATAAAAGCCAATCAATCTAATATTTTTTGGGCTAGACTAGAAAACCACCTATAGTTCACTACAAATCCACTAAACCTCCTATCACCTTTTTCATGACCTTATCTTGAGATATATACGAATCTCCCACAGGCCACATCCCACATATCCAACAACCAAGAAATAGGATCTCGGCAGAGCTCGACATTGATTAGAGCCTCCGAACAACCATTATATCCGAACAAACCATTACACCAACTCAAGTTAGGAGGGCCTTCTTTGCCTTAGATTTGTAGATTCCATTATTGCGTATTGAGGATATAAGATTACCTGATTAGCTTGTCTGTATCCATTCATATTCAACATTCACCGGTTGTCTCGGCATGACCTCGGGAGGTCGGGTATGAGGAAGAGGTACTTGTAGATTCCCATGCTCGCATGTCACTTTTCCATCGTATAGTTACTTACCTCTAGCGGAGATGGGGGGAGGAGAAGGTGTGCTTTGTATTTGGATTGCAACTTTAGGGATTGTTCTTTTGATTCATCTTTTCTTCGTGACTTCATGTGTTTTCTATATTCTTAGCTCCCTCTCATTGGTAGTATTTTTCTTAAACACGTTGAGAAATTATATTTTTCTATTGGATGTCCTCATGTGTAAGTGAGGCTCTTCTGCGTGCTAACGCCTATGCTCAACATAGTTGGTTCTTTGACTATAAGCAGTCATATCACTTTTAAAGGGTTTGTGTCACTTCTATTATTTTTGGTGGGGAGATGAAAAATTATTTGTCTAGTGTAGTTACATCGAGTCTATGGTCCTTTAGACCATCCTTAATGTTACGCACTAGTTGTTCTTGTGTCACATCCTCCTATCCCATAATGATCATGAGAGATTTTGGCATCGGCGGGAGTTTGACCCTATCTTTTAACCTTAGCTTCTTGGTCGACTGCTCCATTACGATATCTTTCTAGGTGTACCATTCCTGTTCCTTAGCAAGATACATTTTGGTGCCCATTTCTACAATTGTAATTGTGTGTGTTCTCTCTCCTTCAATTTGCATTTTCTAAAAATCTAGACTATCTAACCAACTTGGTAGTTATGGATCTATTTCTACCCTTGGTTATTGTCTTTGTGTTAGTGCGATGATCAGCTGATTGCCTCTTTTCCTCTTAGATTCCCTTGTTTTCTCTTCGCCCTTTCACTTGCTCTGTGGGTTAATCATGTTTAGTTGTTCCCAACTATAGATATCCCCTCACTTTGGTTACTCTAGCCCTTGCGTGCCCAATGGTTGGATACTTTTTAGAATCATGCCATTTCGTTTGCTCTATTTGGCCTTGGCTATCTCCATGTTGATGAAAAATGGCAGTGGTTTCTTAGGTTGTTTGGCATTAGAACATCGATCGCAGATCTGACAACCCCATCATGTAACAAAGTGATTTTGGCATACATGGTTGTATGCATTCTTACATCCTGGGTATGCAAGGGTTTACGCTAAGATGTTATTTGATATTTAGTAGCAGATTCCCAATAATTTTTTAGATTCAAAAGTAATCTAGGGATTTTATGGGATAAATTGTGTAAATCTCTCCTATGGAAAATAGTCATTATCTACTTCTATAATGCCTTCGGGAGGCTTCTAGTGTGTGAAACATAGCAGAATGATAAGCCACAAGTATGAAAACACTTTTCCTCCTACATGCATGATCTTTTGGGCATCTTTATTCACTTCATGTGAGAGGAGTTCAGGCCATTTGAACTTTGCACTGTTCTCCCACATTCTTGTAATAATTTCCACTACGCCCAAATATGCTTGTTTACTTCCCCTAGTTACTTGCAAATATTTCTCCGCTATTATTTTTCTGCCAAAATTATGACTACATGATTTGTTATAGCCTATAACGGGATGCCTTTTTCTTTGTACAAATGACATTAGACAATGACGATTTGTCTGCGATTAATAGGGGTACATGGTGGTTTTGTAAAGGAAAATGGAGATACCTAATTTGGTAGACTTGTGGCTCCTGAAACCATGGTTTGATGTAAACAACGTCTTGTTCAAAGAATCAAATAACTTCATTGTGGTGTCTGCTCATGATTATCTTCATGAGCTTAAGATGGTATCCCATATAAGGCATTATTGTGAGCTTGTGTGCAATCGTTCCTCGAGACAGGATTATTTGGCACAATTTGCCCTTGTGTGGCTTCTACTTGGTCATTTTAGTTGCTCTTTCCCCCCAAAAATTTTAGGGAACACTCTACTATATTTTGGTGAGGTGGGTCACTCCACCTAGTGTGTGGAGCATTATGGAAATCCACATGTATTATTTTTTACGCATTTGATATGGATAGGAATTTAAAATCCTTATTCTTGCATCATTCCTTGTATTTTTGGGCTAGTAGGACCATTGAAAGGATACATTTATTTGTCTACTTATCTTTGTTGTTTCTTCACACTTTCTCTCTTTGTTAGTACTTTTCTCTTGTTTCTTGTTTATTATTGCCCAAAAATGACTTCGTGCTAAACTGATTTGTTTGTTTATACCCTTAGATATTTCCAAGTGGGTACTTTTGAATCGTTGATCACTTGATCTACCTCCTTAATTGCTTTTATCTGTTGGGTATTTAATTTGCCACAATATCTTAGGCCTTTGATGCATCATCTATACTATTAGCTAGTTTTTGTTATTTTCAAATTTTTGAACTTGGATTTTTGTTTGTTTCTTTCTTATTATTGTGTATATTTCCTTGACTTATTGGATTCATTCCCTTTTTATTGGATTTTTGTTTGTGTTTGATGGTGATCTTGTTTGGATCCTTTCTAACTTACACATACTCACACACATTGATTAATTACACAAACATCTAATCTACAAAACTTGAAAATTTGAACAACTTCCTACTCTAACCATTGTGTTGAGGCACTTATTGTCTTCTTTTAATACTTTACACACTTACGCATTATAGGATTTTAGGATACATCCATTTATTCTTCCATGAAATATATTCCCATGTAGATCTTGTAATATTATAGTGCCATGTTTCATGATGTGATGGATGATATATGGGCCTTTCCATCTTATGCATAATTTTCCTAAGTGTACTTTAAACCTACTTTCATATACCAAAAATCTTTTGTTCTAATTGAAACTCCTTCTGCGTAGGTTGTGGTCATGCTAGGATTTTTCTTTGTATTTATGTGTTTCTTGGTTCCATTACATTGTTTCCATGTATTCCTCCAATTTTGTCCAATCTAGTAGTCTTCTTTCAATAGATTCTTTGTCTCCCAATAGAGTAACTATTGTGATGTGGAGGCTCAATATAATATATTCCATTCTTATGGTTTCTTTAATTCCATAAACCAGCTAGAATGGTGTCTATCATGTACTTCTCTTGTAGTTGGTTTGTATGTCCATATAACTATGGGTATTTGATCTTCCCAATCATCCATTTACACATTGCAGATCTTTGTTACTTTTTTCCAAAACTTTCTTTATAGATTACACTTGTCCATTCACTTGCGGATGATATGTTGTGATTTTGTAGTGCACAATCATAAATTCTTCTATGAGGATTTTGATGGTATTATTCAAAAAATGTGTTCCCCTATCACCTACTAGTTTTTGTGGACATCTAAATTTAGTTATTATGTTTTCATAAAGGAATTTATTTGTGTCCCTTATTGCGTAATTTTTGTAGCTATAAATTCTACCCATTTTGTAAAATAGTCTATTCCTATGATTATATATCTTTATCTAAAACTTATTGATGGAGGGTGAATTGGCCTAATGAAATCTATTCTCCATTTCTTAAATGGTTACATTGTTAACATGAGATTAAGAGGCATTTCATCCTTTTGATTTGGTTTCCCCACTCACTGAAAAATGTCACAATGTTTGGCCATATGATGTGCATCCTAAAACAAGGGTGGCCACCAAATTCTGCTCTACAATATCTTTTTCATAGTGATTTCTCATGTAAAATATCCTCCAATAATGCCTTCACGAGCTTTGCACAATAATAGTTCTCTTTCATGTTCTAAAGCACAACTTTACGTAATGCTTCATCCTTGCCTAAATTTTATAAAAATCCATTGATGGTAGTATATGGTAAGGCCTTTACAATCAACTATTTATTTTCTTTCTATGTATAATGTTATGGAAAAATTCCTTACTATAGAAAGTACTCAATTTATTCTAGTTTTTTTGGTATTGCGATAACACGAAATAAGTGTTCATTTGTGACATCTTCATCTAATTCCTTTAGTTCTTCTCATGTGTTTGTGTGAGTCAAATGGTTTAGCACTATATTTTATTTTACCGATTTCACATTTATCTTAAAATTATATTCTGGAATAACATCAACCATCTTTATATCATGCCTCCAAAGAGCATCTTATTCACCAAAAATCACAAAGTGCTTGGTGATCGTGAAGAATTTAAACTTAGTTGCTAACAAATATTGTTTGATTTTTTTGGAGTGTGAAAATCATAACTATAGATTCTTGTCATGTAGATGTGTAATTTATTTATGTGGATGACAATTTTCTTCTTGTGAAGTGGATGGATGATCTGTACACCTCCTTCCTCTTGTTGAGATAGAATTGCAGTGCTTGACGCATCAACATACACATGGAGATTTTTGTGACGATCTGGAAACACTAGGATTGGCACACTAACCATTGTATGTTTTAATTACATAAATGCATTTTGACATTTAGTTGTCCATTCAAACTTTTCAACCTTAAGTAACAACTTATACATTGGTTATAATATGTTTACATATCTCATATTAAATTTCCTATAGTACCATGTATGTCCAAAGAATGCACAAAGCTATGAGGGTGTTGTTGGTGGTTTGAGTTTGATTATGATAGCTATTTTTGCTTGATCAACAAGAATTCCTTCTTTACATACTATGTGTCCAAGTCGCACTTAAATGGTATGAATAAAAATGTTAGAACATAATGATTAAGTGGTCTGGTCAACCCTTAATGTATATGAGTCCATCACTAATATATAGGTTAATATTTAATAATATGAAATATTTATATTTCTGTTATTAAATATGCTAACCTAGGTATATACTTTAGGTTAAATATTTAATATCATGAAATGATTATATTGCTAATATTAATATTATAAACCTAGGTGTATGTGTCAACCATTTTACGTTGAAAATGTGGGTAGGAGACTTACACGATCACCTTATATAAAAAGGACTTTAGGTCTTCATTTGATATATTCGGAAATATATCAAAGGTGTGCAAATCAAGTGATTTGGTTTTACCCTTGGTAAATAGGGTTTCAAAGGAGGAGGTGATCTTCTTTGGATGTAAAATTAAGTTCTCTTAAATAAAATATTATTTTCAAAGTGGTTTTTACCCTATTGGGGTTTTCCACTATAAATCTTTGTGTCACATGTGTTATTTATTTCATGTAAGTATTTCTTTATTTACTTATGTTATGATGTAATATTATTAGAATCCTTAAATTATACACATGGTAGTAAAGCGAGGTAAATTAAATAAATTAAGATCAAATGTTGTGTATTTTATTTATTTAATTTGTACGATTTTTTTCAACCAACCCGAAAGGGTATTTAAAATTATCCGGTCCCCTTCTTTTTTTCCCCAATTTATTTTGGCATTACATTTGTGTAATTAAACTCTCGGTAAATTTTTAGGTTTTTCAATTTTAAATCCCTAATTTTTTTGGGGGAGATGTAATATGATATGATTCTTACTTTCATTTATATTTTGTAAATTATATGGAATTAATGTTTGTTTAGAGATTGATGTGTGCACAGGTGAAATGGGCTTCAAATATTTACTTGCGTGAAAATCACATATAAAAAAAGAAATGATTTATTACTATATGAAATAATTTTCATGTTTTCTATAATTTCAAATGTTTGTAGGTTAAATATTTGGAAGGTAAATTCATACCCGTGTTCTTTGGTCCCCTCTAAAAAGATTCAATTTGAAAAACTATAGTTTATAGTTAATCTATAACTATATCCTATATAATTTGAAAACTATATTATTATTTTTAAATAAAAATATATATAATATAGAATAAGGTTTATATAAACATCATATTAAAATTTATATAGTTTTGGAAAAAAAAAACTATATATTAAAAGTCTTTAACCATATTAAAATTACATGGGATTGAGGGAAGAGTCAACAGACCATATTCTAAGCCTAAGTTTAAATCATATTTAACTTATAAATCTAGGCATATATAGTTTTTTAAAAAAAAGAAACAAACCTAAGTTTAAATCATATTTTATATATATGGTTAGTTTAAACCGCTTAAAATATAAATTTTATTAGATTTGGTTTATATATGTTTTTAAAAAAACTTAAGTGCTTACTTTTTTTTGGAAAGGGGGTCATTTATTGCTTGGCCATGAAGGGATTACTTTTTAAATCTTAATACTTATTAAATAAAACCTAACATGTGTCCCTAACCATTTATATTATCCATGTAAGGGGGCAGCCCCATTCATTTATATCTTATAGTTTATAAAAACTATATAAATGAACCTATTTAAATGTTTTCTTTTATATAAGAGTGAGAGTGGAGAATAAAATGAGATAATATCTCAGGTATAAATGTGGAACTCTCAAGTATAAATGGAGAATAAAAAAGGGCTAGTTTATTGGTGGCCCACGTGAAGTGTGGTAAATATTTATTAAAATATTTGTAGTTATAGCCACATAAAAGTTTTAAAGTTTTTAGCTTGTAAGAATTCTATAAAATATTTTACAATATTTCCATAGTTTTAAATGTGTGTAAAATTAAGAGTAAATGAAGGGAGGAGACAAGGTTCATGAAAATAGGGATTTGAATTTATTTCATTGGTCGGGTGAAATTACTTGTCCCCTTTGTAAAATATGTAGGTTAATCTATACTCTCATAAATATACTTGCACCTGGTAAAATTCTTTTAACTTTGATCTATGTCCTTTAAACCCCTTTAATAAGGGTTATGTATTTTTATATAAAAAAATATATTATAATTTATAATTTTTATGAACTATATGCTGTTTTTTATTTACATTCTATAAACTATATACCTTTTTAAAATATTTTATATAATAAAATATATATATTATTACATTATAAATTATAATAGGTTATTATAATGTGTTAAAATATAACCTCCTAATAATATACAAAAAAAGAAATTCTAGAATTTCACATTTTGGAAATACACATCAAGTTTTGGCTTGATTAAATTTGTGATCAAATGATCGTCACGGTAGACAAAACATAAGACATTATGATGGTCATTTAAACGTAAAATTTAAGCTCGTAGGTTCCAAGAAAATTTTATTGTGTTAAAATTGATTGGTCAAATGATCACGAAAGACCAAAAATAAACCAATGTAACGGTCATTTAGATGTTAAATTTAAGTTGGTCGATTTTTGTCTACATTAATTTTTTTCAGAAATTTGAAGATGTTATGCATTCTTAGGGCCTCTTCTTCACTTCTATATGGTCGGAAATATTTTTATATAGATATGGGGTATAATGCAAAGTCCTTTATATCATGGGTTATTATTTTGAACATGGAAGGTTAATTAGTATGCATTGTAATAACATAATTAGTTATGATCAAATAGTTTCTTTAGATCTATAAAATTTATATATGATTCTATTAAAAATATTGTTTTTATTATTGATAAATATGTATCTAACTCTATGATACATTGTATATTATTATGGGGTATTTTTTACAAGTTTACGAAAATAATGACATCCAACTATTTGTCTTGCCAAAACCTAAATCCTAAAATGAAACCAACTATAATATTTGAGTCAAAACAAAATTTATGGCAAAAAAACTCTAGATGATTATTTTTGGATCTGAGGTTACTCCCACCGGTTGTCAAGCAACTGTAGATAACATGAATACATTCTTGCAACGAATGCAGGAGACTCTTTCTATGATTCTATGCAATGTGAACAATGAGTACCTTCTATACATTGGTAATATCAAATATCGAAAGAGGTATGGACACAACTAAAATCCATGCATGAAGGATACTTGGTATATCAAGGATAGTAATGAGAGTAAAATAAGCTGAAGGAATTCAAATAAAAGTTATGTATATTTTTATGATTTCTCTTCTGCATCTTGTTTTATATCTCAAAGTTTGAATAATTCAAAACTATGGCATGAAAGGTTAGGACATGTTAATTATTGAAGCTTATATGAAATGTCTAGTTATAATCTAGTGAAAAGTTTACATGTGTTGTCTTCTTCTCTTGAAGTTATTTCATTAAATACTTTTAAATGATGGTTTTGATTTCGACTTAGTAAATGGTCATGATGATGTTTTGATGCTATAGATGTTTATGAAACTCTTATCTTCTTAGATAAGAAATTAAATTGGGCTCAATCTATGTTAGAAAGTTCAAATCCTATTAACCTTAGGAACATGACCAGAAGCCATCATATGTACCATGCATTAATTACCTTGTATGAACCTGAGCCGTGAAGTATTATAGGGTCTAGGTGGATATATAAATTAAAATATAATGTTAATGGTAGTATTAACAAACATAAAGCTAGACTTGTTGCTAGAGGTTTCACTCGAAACACGGTATTGATTATCTTTGAGACATTTCTATAGCTAAAATGAGTATTTTTAGGGCCTTATTTGTAATTGCCGTTCAATTTAGGTGGCAAATCCACCAAATGGATAAGAAAAATATTTTTTGAATTGTGATCTAAAAGAAGAACTTTACATGTTTTAACCTAAAGGATTTGAAGAAGCGGTAAAGAAAATTATGATTATAAGTTGAGAAAGCCTTGTATGATTTAAAACAAGCTCTTAGAGCTTGGTATGTGAAAATTGTTTCCTTCTTTAAACTGTTAGGTTTTGTTAATTGTTCTTCTAACAATAATATATTCATTAAGCAATAAGGCTCACATATTATCATTATATGTATATATGTTGATGATTTGCTTATGTTTGGTGACAATTATGATTTAATTCATATGATTAAAGAGAAATTGAAGCAATACTTTGAAATGAATGAGTTAGGTCTCTCACATCATGTTATTTGTATGACTATATTTCATTCATTTTTATTTTTCAAAACACAATATGCAACCATTGTATTGAAAATTTTTCTTATGATTGATTGTAAACCATTTTCTACTTCAATGGAAGTTGAATAAATATTGATCTTAAATCGCATATGAAAAAGGTTGATCCTATTTTATATACGCTATTAGTTGATAGTTTGATTTATCTAAGTATAACTAAATCAAATATTTCCTATGCAGTAGGAATTACTTCAAGGTTTATGCGAAACCTTTTTAGAGATTATTAGAATCTTGTAAAAAGAATTTTTAGATATTTGAAAGGAATAATCAATTATGGGTTGCATTATAATAAGAATGAAAATGCTATCTTATATAGATTTTGTGATTTTAACCATACCGATGTTGTGTTATAAAATATATTGGATATATGTTCAAGTTTTTGGTGTAGGAACCATTACTTGGAACAACAAATACAATCAATAGTCTCTATTTCTTCTATTGAGGTAGAGAAGTACAATGGAAGAAGTAAAGAAGCCATGTGGTTGTAATGACTGTTGGTAGAGATACACATGTAAGCTAAAGGAAGTATTTATCTTCTATGTGGTGGTCAGAGTTGTATTACTCTTGATTAAGAATCTAGTTCAACATCAGAGGATGAAGAACATTGATATATATATATATATATATATATATATATATATATATATATATATATATGCTTCACTGTGAGAAGGTGCAAAGTGATGAGATAAATCTCAAGTTCATGTTGATTGAAGAGAAGGTTGCTGACATCTTCACAAAGTCCCTGAGTGTTGCAAAGTTTTGTCACTTTCGTGAAAAACTTGGATTTTGGAGTTACCATTGAGGGAGAGTGTGCATAACAATGTCACCTCCTGATGGAACTCGGTTTTTGTAAAAAGACCTTGACAAGTGTAAAAAAAGACATTCAGGCAAGTGTAAAAAGACCTTTGGGCATATATACCTCCTCGGCTTCTTTTTTAGAAAGAAGTGTAGAAATATCTTAAAGGTGGTCTTCAATAAACTCTTTAGTGCTATTGAGTTTACTAGTAAACATCTAGTATAAGCATATTGTTAAGGAGGTCCTTAGTTGTAAAAGAATCCTATATGCTTGGGTTCAATAAAATTTTATGAGAACCTGTGAGAACATGTAAAACTCACAAATCATACTTAGCCACTGATCATGGGATGATCTTTGGGATTCCAAATCCTTTTGTACCAAAAAGTAATTTGAGTATGATGAAGGTGTTATAATTCCTTCAATCGATATGCTAGCCTAAAACGTTTATGGTTTAAGGATTGTAAATCTTGTAGTGTACCATGGGCAGGTAATTTATTGGCATATATTATGTTATCCCACTTAACATTAAGGGGAGTGTTGGAACATAATGATTAAGTGGTCTGGCCAACCTTTAATGTATATGGGTCCATCACTAATATATAGGTTAATATTTAATAATATGAAATATTTATATTTCTGTTATTAAATATGCTAACCTAGGTATATACTTTAGGTTAAATATTTAATATCATGAAATGATTATATTGCTAATATTAAATATTATAAACCTAGGTGTATGTGTCAACCATTTTAGGTTGAAAATGTGGGTCGGGAGACATACCCGATCACCTTATATAAAAAGGACTTTAGGTCTCATTTGATATATTTGAGAAATATATCAAAGGTGTGTAAATCAAGTGATTTAGTTTTACCCTTGGTAAATAGGGTTTCAAAGGAGGAGGTGATGTTACCGGATGTAAAATAAGTTCTCTTAAGTAAAATGTTATTTTCAAAGTGGTTTTTTACCATATTGAAATTTTCATTATAAATATTGTGTCACATGTGTTATTTATTTCCTATAAGTATTTCTTTATTTACTTATGTTATGATGTAATCTTTATTTAAATATTTATTGTAACATTATATAATATGTAAGTTGATTAAATCCATATTTATTAGAATCCTCAAATTTTAACAAAAACATTTTTAAAAATTTAATGCAATGCACAAATCTCTATATCTTTCTAACATTAAGTGTACCTTAGATACATGTTTTTTTAACACAAAGAATACAACCCAATAATCTAGGTATAATTCTAAGAAATCATGAATGAAATATTGAACGCAATAATAACAACTAGGGAAAATATAGTGGGTGCAGTTTTCATCCCAAATGACATGACATCATATGTGAAGCTTCCTATTCGATTGTGAAAGTGGTTTTACCTTTATCTTCTTATGATTTTTTTATTTTATGGTAGCCACATGAATGAATCCATCTATAAATGAGTATAATTCATGTTCTACTACCACATCTAATATTCCATCATTGAATGGAGTTGAGAATGGGTCATTAACACATGCATAATTTAGATCCTTATAGTCTCCATGGATTTTGATTTCTCTCATTTTCTCGGGTTAAGTGACTATCAAACTCACTCAATTTAATTTTTCTATTGGATATATTAGACCTACTTCTATCATCCAATCCAATTCTACTTTTACTTTGGATTTCATATTTGGGTTCAATTTGTATGGCCTTTTCTTTATAGGTTTTCTCCTTCTTTCAATTCGATGCACATTTCCTTGATTGATGGATCCACTCCTTTTATTTCACTAAATTTTGTAGGGAACACATCTTCATAGTCTTGTAATAGTTGTAATATTTATGACATCTCATTTTCCATCTAGTAGTCCCCCACATTAGCTAGTTTTACTATTCCTGCTGGTCTTATGTATTTTACCCTTTTGTGCACTGGTTCATTATATAATTTAATGTTCCCCTTATTATGGGTCTCTATAACCATCATGGATCCTTCTTTTTCTTTTATGTTTAGATTGCAAAAATTGTGCTTCTTCTTGATTGATCACTTCTTTTTCTGTTGGTATTGGGTGGATATTTTTTGGTTCAAATATTTAACTCAGTTCATTATCCTCTTCATTTTTCTTCTAGTCGTCGTTGTATTCTTTACTATCCTCTAGTCTATTGCAACTTTTCACTTTTCATTCTTCTTTCTTATCCATCAGTATTTTTCTTATATGTTGTGTAGTTTTTCTTATTGTTTTCTCAGGGGTCTAGAAATTCTATTCATCCTTCTGAGTCAATAGTTCCAAAATAAAGGAATGTTTTAATTTTGTAAAGAGAAATATAACTATAGGATTACTATCTTTAAAGGTGAAAATTTGAATAAAATTATATCGCAGTCATCCCAAATTGCACTATTTTCTTCTTCTTTCTTGGTGAACATACCATGATTTTGGTAGGGGTGTTAATGTTTCTAGGAATATATGGACCCACCATTTTGTCTCTATCTCCTGAATTTTCTAAGTTTCAATAAATTTTTGGGTGCCTGGACATTCTTCCATGCAATATTTAGGCCATTTCTTAGTAGTCATATTGTCTAGTGCAAATCTTGATCGTAACATTTCTACGACTTCTTCCCATGTTAGCATTTTGGATTTATGCACCCACCATGATGCAACTATCCCTTTTAGTGCATAATCTAATGCACTTACTCTTAGCTCTTTTTGAGGCACATATTTTTTCAATTCTATCAAAATGTATCTAATTTGTAAGTTCTAAAATATTGTGAAATATGTTATTCTTCAATTTGTACCATCCTCATTGGTCTTATCTTGTGTTCCCTTCTCATCCAATGATTCAAATTTGCATCCGAGTCACCACCAACTGAGGATTTCATTTTCTTGGAATATGACTTTCTCCATTTGTCTCTATGTAGTCTTGACCATGTTGCCAAAATTTATAGAGCGGGGATATCTCGATCTAGTTGGAGATCATATATTCTAACTTGGTTCTTCTCCTATGAATGGATTCTTGGTGCGGGTTTGAATAGGATTTGGCCATTTTGGGAACTCTTCCTTTCTTAATTTTGGTATGTGTCACAGAATATAAGCCTTTTCTTGGTGTCCCACCTTAAACCATCATGCACATATGGAGACAATGGTTCTTTAGAGATGGTATATGGTTTATGTTCAATTATGTTCATAGGAATTACAATAATAAAATCATTTAGTTGTGCTTCCATTTGATTGGTGACTATATTGATCATCATATTACTATAATATGCCCAAGTTTTCTAATAAAAATGGATAGTGTGTTTCATTTGTTTTCATATCTATAAATTCAAAACATCCTTTCAAACATAAGTATCCTACCCGTATTTCAATGTATTCTAATCAACCAATTAGGTCTACTCTTCTATAGTCTACAAGGCCAAGTGTTACAGAATATATGTCTCGAGCAAGAGCTCCCATTTCTTCCCAAGTAGATATTACCATCATGTTTATGGTGCTTCCAAAATCAAACATTGCGTATCTTATTTCATAATCCCTCAAAGTTACATTTATCTAGGTTTCCATGTCTGATGGTTACTTAGTTTTTACATACCAAATTAGTTTCTTAGCTTTAACCTCTTTGTCTGATACACTTTCTAATAGATTTTTGAGAATATTGAATATGTTTTATGATATATCTTCATTTCATAATACATTAAACATGTTCAATTTTTTTTGTAAGGCTACAAATACTCCTTCATGTTTTAGAATTCTAATCATTTGTCCATAAATTTGGGCTTTTGTTGCACCAGTATTCTGCATATCACCCTCATACTTTGAATTGATTGGACTAATTTTTTACCTTCTTCTAATAAGAACTTTTCCTTTCTTGGGTTAGGATATGTATCTTTGTGTTCTCGACATATTTGGGGCTCCATAGGAATCTCATCATGCTCCAAGCCTCATTCTTTCCTCTGTACATGTGAAACAACTTTAAGACTTCTAGTTTCTTGGGGTACCACATTAATAATTTTGACATTGCACAATTGTTTTGATTTTCTTTATTTCTCTCGATATGAGATAATCTTCCGTATTGTGCTACACTTGCACCCTACAATAAGCGCATGCAGTAAATCTTGCATTCAAGATTTAAAGGGAAATTTTGCACAATGTGGTTTGAATCTCTAAAAAGGTAAAAATCATTATTTGTTATTGGGGTTTGGGTCATGTCCTCCTTTTTTGCACCAACCCTAGTAGCCTCCTTCTCGCGCCCCATATGATCTCAATGGTGCATTCCAATTTTGATTTTGGCCTTGATATCCTCCATATTGCATTTTTGGTGAAGGCATATTCCACCTAGGTGATTGCTGCGTGAAGGATGTGCCCACCCCATATTATTTTGTGGATATGGCGGTGCTTAACTTAGGCTAACTTCGGGAGATTATGAGATCCATTGTGTGTTTTTTACACTAATCTCGGAGCCCAAAGTGTGGTTGACTTTAATGATGTGGTTATTTCCTCTTTGCTACAACATTTGGGCACTTGGGTGCCATTTGAGCTTGTCCTACAAATTTTTTTTAGTATTTATTCCTTTACATCCATCAATGTCTCGATAGTCTTTTATCTCATGAGTTGTGGCCTAGAAAAAAGAACACACAACATTCTAAGGGGATAGTCGACCCATATAGTTAGATTAGATAAGGTCTAACTATGATTGATTTTCGAATCTATATATAGTCACCCCCATCTATATAGTCTAGATAGGGGGTCATTCGAGTGGTGGTTATGGTTATATCCCCTATTAATTCAAAGGATGTTGGGCCCTATCCTATACAGAGAATGGAAACTGGGGAGAACCGGGAACCGGGAATCTGGGAACTGGGAACCGGGAGGCTGGGAACTCGGATGACCCAAATCCATAGAGGGGGCTATATATATTTATAGCATGCTCGTTGGCCCATCCATATAGGGATCTAGATATATAATATATATAAGGCCGATGGCCTATCTATCTAGGGGCCGAGTCGAGATGACCCTATATTTGATCTCGTATGAGGGAGAGAATATAGAGTCTATTCTACCCCCGCTTAGACATATATATAGGCCATTAACAATGAGTGAAGAGTGGCCCCCTCTCTCTATATAGTTAGAGATAGATAGGGTCGAATATAATTAGTATTGAGGGAGATAGCCCATTGGGAGAAAAGAGAACTACATAGGGGCTAGAGAGATAAGATAAGACCTCACATAGAGTTATAACAAAGGAAAATTGTTACTTGTGTGTCCAAATAGTTTATAGACATCATAAAACTCACTTCACCCTCTAGATTTCATATTATGTCAATCATTCTTATTATGTTCTTCTTCACCACAACTCGCACACCATACACCGAGTCTAGGCTTCTTTCCTTCCTATAATTCCTTTAACCTTCACATTAGTTCATCAAAATTTTCTTCTGTTTTGAAACTAGGATTACTACTATCTCCATATTCTTAAAGTTTTTCCACCCTAATTTCCATTTCAATGGTTTTTGTTTTGGTTAAAAATTTCATTTGTGCAATTGTAAAATGGATTTTACTATGCAATGATTCTACAAACTAGGAAACTTTATTTGACTCATTAAAGTTAAAATTTTCTTTATTCATGACATATGAGAATCTTATATCATATTATGTAATTGTTTCCCCTAGTATCTATTTTATTTCTTTCGGATACTAAATTGTCTCACCAACACATTTTTTTTTTTGAATTCTTGAGTTAGCATGTTACAGACATCCTGCAAATTCTTCAAAGTCAAGTGTCTAAAGTAGATAAGTGTGTCTATTAGTTCACATTTCTTGGTATTATCATTGGCGACTCCTTTTGTGCCCCATTGCATGTCACATGTCAAAAAGTAATGTTTAGGGTTGGTAGTTCCATCATATGGCTGTAGGCTTATAAATGGATTAGAGTAATGAGCCATTATGCTTCCTAGTCCCAACTAGTATCCTGATTGACTTTGTACAATTGCAAAACTCAAATTTTATCTTGATTTTAAGTACATTTCAGGTTGTGAATTTTTCACTCCAATACTTGTACTAGTCACGCTAGATTCATATTTTTCTTCTTCGAATTTTTTAACTATGGAAAAATGACCCTGTATTTTCGGTTGATGGAACTATTGTTACTACCCCCCTCCTCTTGCAATTTCACCTTAGCATAATTTTATGTGATGAAGGACTATGTAGTTGTTTTCATGCAAATGTGCAACAGGAAAATCGACAATTTTCCAGCATGACAATGATACCCTTGAACCAAAATTTTCATGTTTTATCCTTTCGAGATACCTCGGGTATGCCCGATCAAGGCAATGACCTCCCAATTCATGTTAACTCATTCCCAGGTGATTTTAGGAGTTCATGAAAATGCAAACTTTGATTTGGAAGGATATCAAGCCTTCATAGGATTGGAGTAACCCCATGGAGCGGAAAAAAAAATCCAAACTAGAAACAGAGGTGAATCAAAGGCCTAGGAACATCATGGAATTTATTTAGGAAGGTTCAGAAAGGATCTAGAGAAGCTGGGACAGTTTCACTTTGAAATTAGGTTCACGGTGCCTAGGTAGTGCATAGGCCAAAAATAACCGCCGAGCTTTTGAAAGAAATTTTGGGAGCTCCAGATGGAGTTAGGAGAAAAAAACATCTTCATAAAGGTAATTAAAATACCTACAATATTTTGAAATTATTTTTTTCACAACACTTTGGTGCAATGGGTTTAAAAGTAGTTTTTACCATGCAAAGGTGGAGTACCAAATCAAAAATCTGATTTTTCAGGGATCCAATGGAGAAATCAAGACCTTATACCCCCACCATTGGCTTAATAAATTCATTTCTAGTCAATATAATATAAAATTTCATCGAAACATCCATCAGAGCTAAGGTTATCGACGCATTTGCAAGTTGTCCTCTTGGAGCGAGTTCGAGAGTTAGTCAAATTTTGGAAGGACACGTGTTAGCTCTAGGATCCTGGTGGGAATTTGTGTCTCTCAAATCCATAAAGGTAAGGGAAATTATGGTCATGAAAATGTGCCTAGCCCCATAAGCCCTCTGGACCCTCATGCAACCTCTAGGATCACCAGTTCAGCCTCCTAGTGTTTGCGGGAGCTCAAATCTTTCACCGTTGGATCACTACCACATGTCATCACCTAACGTGCCATGAAAAATGATGTCCCTCATGTAAATTTTAGGTGAGGGACATAAAGGTTGGAAAAATGCACCTATCCCCTCCATGATGCCTCAAGGTCCCTCATGTGACCAACTTCCAGCCCCTCAGTGCTTTAAAGCTACTTTTTTGGCTTTAATCCCCTGTCGTCGGATCTCGCCACATGTCAAGCTGAGGTGCGCTATGAAAATTGATGTCCCTCACATCCCTTTGAGGTGAGGAAAATCAAGGACATAAAAATTCACCCAACTTAAACTTAAAATTTAAAAACATTTCTAAGCTTTTTGTCGCCTGCTTCGTGACCGCTAAAAGAAAAGTTGCAGAGAACACCTCAGTCCACCATTGTTGCTCCAAACCAGCTCCGCCATGGAAACCAAACCTTCCACTCCATGAATATGCACATTTTTAAAATAATATATTGATCAAAAGATATAGAGGAACAAATAATGAAAGAGAAGAGTGAAGGAATTCTTCAGAAACCTCCATTACCGTGAGACGAAGATTCGAACATATCTTGCAAGCCAGTGCACAAAATGAAGAACCGTCTATTTCGAGTTCTTCACTCTTAAAGGAAATTAAAATATCACTTTCAAACCTCCAATTCATAGAAATGAATGATCACAAGTGAGGAAATTTCAACTTCGGCTCCATGAAGAACAAAGCTCAATTTCCCGTCAAATCGACAACCAAATCAAAGAGAAATTTCACTAGTGAGACAAGAAGCAAAAACCTATCACAATGGAGTTGATTTCATCACGAATGGAGAAAAAACAAAACCTGAAAATTTCAAGCTCCATTAATGGCTGCCATGACACAGTAGTGGAAAAAATCAGTGAGCTACCTCTCCACTTCTCAAGGTTCCAGTGGGTGAAATCACGTGAAAATTGGAGGGAATGATCGTTAAAAAATCTAGTTTTGTGTGAACTATTTTTTGAGCCATGAAGTCCCTATTTTTAGGGATATGGAGGAATTATTATTTATCAAATTTCTTCCTGTCACATGAAGAACAATCTGTGAAAATGGTAGTGAGCTACCTCTTCACTTCTCAAGGTTCCAAAGTGGGCAAAATCACTCAAAATCGAGGAATGATCGTTAAAAATCTAGTTTTGCGTAAACTAATTTTTGTGCTAGGAAGTCCCTATTTTTAGGGATATGGAGGGCTTTTTTTTGTCAAGTATTCTTCCCCCCGATGAAAATATAATTTTTCCACTTGTTATGACAAATGAATTACTCAAAATACATGAGCGTGCAACCCCTAAATAAAACCCAGAGTTTCAAGAACTGTTTTGTTGCAATCTGACATCCGTGATGCACTTACTAGAAATATCATGACTTCCTATATAAGGGTCTATTACTTTGGGTAAGCCACCATTTGAAGAGGCTACGAAGAAGGCGGTGAACACAGAGGAGTATCGCAGGAAAATTCATCAAAAAGGTCATCTTGGCTCACAATTGACACTTACTAAAAATAGTAAGTGGTTCTACAAGCCCCTGCTATAAATAGATAGTTGGTCCAAAAGGCGAGAGGAACACAGTAAGAAGAAATAATTCAAACTACCATAGCCGGTTGAGGTCAAAAAAGCTAACTATGAAACCTACTAAAAATAGTAAGTTGCCCCATGTGTACTTACTAAAAATAGCAGGTTATTCTCAAAGGGAAATTTTGGCACAACGGGACATTGAGGGATAATCATTCAAGTTGATATCACCATTTGGGGTCTAGAAAGGAAAACTTTGACACTTACTAAAGATAGTAAGTTTCCCTTCCAAATATAGTAAGTGCCAAGGAAACATGAATTTCAAGTGCACATGTTGGTCTAGTTTCTTAGGTGTAATTGATCATGAAGAGATGATGGTTTTTCATGGTTTGGAATGATCATCTCATATTACAAAGCAAGGCATCACAAGGCACATCATGTGAATTCATCTTCATCACTTAAGGAGTCGGGTGATTCAAAGAGAGTTGATCAGAATGATTTCAATAGGTCAAAGAGTTCATTAACCAAGTTTCAAAGAGGGTCATCATGGGAATTGTATGTGTTCATCTCGAGATTGCAATGGTAAACCTCATAACAGTTTTTCTGAACACTCATTCTATGGTCCAAGAGTTTGTAGTCATCACTAGATTGGGAAAATGATTCA
Organism: Taxus wallichiana var. yunnanensis; assembly: GCA_018340775.1. NCBI lineage: Eukaryota > Viridiplantae > Streptophyta > Pinopsida > Cupressales > Taxaceae > Taxus > Taxus wallichiana. The sequence goes on from CM031234.1 coordinate 860,167,324, forward strand.
AAGTTATTCAAGGGAGTAATCTTCATCAGTGTAGAAGATCACCAGTGGCAGAAATCTTTGCTCAAAGTTCATGACTGCATCAAGGCATTCAAAGCATTTCGTCATGAGGGGTGTTTTCCCTTCATTCCTTCCTTCTTCCTCTCTTTCCCTCTCTTTTTTATCTCTCCATTCTAATTCTTCATTATGCGTCATTATTGTATTTCATCCTATTCACTTAAGTGACCTATTTTAAATTTGTTAAAAGTATTTTCTAAAAATTATAAGAGAAATACTTAATTCATGGAAAAAAAAAGGTCGGGAGTGGAATATGGAAACGAAGAGTCATTTGAGGGAGGTGAAAGGACCATTTAGATTGCTATAAATTGGGATGACCTCTCCATTCTAAGGGATTCCAAATTTTTGAAGAAATCTTACTATGTAGCATTGTGAATTGTGATAGCTTGGTTGAAGCTTTGTATTCATCACTACACATGGAATAAAAGCTACACTTCTTCTATTTCCATTTCTTATGTTTCCTTTATTTCTCTCTTTCATGCAATTTCTAAGAATAGTTGATCCCGTATGGAATTGGAGTGGAACTTAGTGTCCTCGATAGATGAATTTAAAAACTTGGCATTTTAATTCTTTGGTCCCACTAGCTTCACTGTGCTTTCCTTTATATTGAAGGTCAAACTACTCCAGCATCGGGTGTGAGCTCTACAATCTACTCATGGCAGTAATTTTCCTTGCATAATTTCCCCCTTTTCCCTTCATCGATGTAATTTCCTCCCTTGTATCCCCATACAAGCACTTTTCCATAGGTTCAGTGGAGTGTCCTTGTGTGATGCCCAACCAATTTTTCCACCCACATCATTTAGATAGGATTAGGATTAGTTTAATTTTAATAAAGGAGCTGTACCATTAAATGTAGAGGGACGTAACCCCATGAATGTTGGTGGGACACACTGAAATTTTTTTCACCAATATTTTTGATGAATCCACTGGGGAGAGATTTTCCTTAGTGTCCCCAAAAAGAACTCTTCCCAAAATATCAAAAATATAAAAAAGTATATATTAAAAAAAAAATCAAATTTCAAAGTAAAATCATTTTTGAAGGTGACTCCGTTAAGGAATGAAACCCTATCACGTTCATTCCCACACCATGATGAAATTCCTAGATTGGAGTGAAGTACCAATGAGTGACAGTGAAGAAGAAGAATAAGATATCTTCTTAGAAAAGAAGATCGTTGATCAGCCATGGTTCCGGACTAGTGTTGAAAAAGGAAAGAAGAATAACCAATGAAGAGGAATGGATTCAAAGGAGACATAAGATAAGGTATGAAGCTCAAGAATATGACAAATTCTTGCAAGAGATGTATGAACAAATTGAAGCGGCCCATAATTAGGAAGAAGAGGAGATATGTCCTATAGAGGAAGATATTGAAGATCATTCGTACTATAGGGTTTTCATCCTTGAAAGGTTCTTGAATGATGCTGAAGAAAATCCTATCCTTGAGTCTTTGATGAATATCAAATCAAAATTCAAGAAGATGATGAAATATAGGACAATGCAAGATCCACTGAAGAATATTTTTACAATCTCGCATAGCTCACTACAAAATTGAGAACATTGTCCTTATTCTACCATTCTCTAGATGAATTCATTACATACAATGATGAAGAAATGAATATTTTGAAAAGAGAATATGTGGAAAGGATTCAAAGCATAATAGAAGGAAATTCTGACCCCGAAGTCTTTGATGAAATTTGGAGGTATGCTTTAGCTCTACAGAGAAGATATGAACATCTTGAAGCTCCACATCAAATGGAGGAAGAAGACGAGACACACCCTATGGAAGAAGACCCCCTGATGATTTCCCATACTATGAGGTTTTCATTCTTGGAAGATTCTTGGATGCTCCTGAAGAAGATCTTATCATGGAACCTTCCGATGAAAGCCAAAGAAACATCATGGAGGAAGAAGTAGAAGACATGAAGATAGAATCACCATTCAAAATTCCATCTAGCTCAAGGCACAACCCATAGGGGGAATAATATATTCAATAAAGGAAGATCCTTTTATGTAATGGATGATCCAATGCTCTCGAAAACTCCACCAATGATGAAGAAGACAACCAATTCAAAGTAAGCATGAATGATCTCTTTTCAAGTTTTGATCTTTCAATTAATGATGAAATGGAGAGATGTGAAGAAGTGCAAGAAAGTCACCCGACATCATGGTCCAAAGATGATGAATTAAATATGGTCATAGATAATCTTCCTCCTATTTTGATTCTTCAAGTGATGTAGAAATGTTACATGAAGAAATGGAGGAAGTCAAAGAATCAAACTCTCTTCTTAATGCAATCATGGATGATCGAATGGAAGAAGCCCACTCTCTTTTCAAATCCAAGGAGAATGAAAAATTTAAACACAACCTCTACTCACTCGGGAGAAAAATCATCATCATGGTGAAAACAAAGCCTTTCATCTTTCACTTGAGCAAGAAGATTCAATAATGGATGGTCAAGATGTAGCTGAAAATTCTTCTCATATTACTGCCCTAACATGGTTCTCTACTTCTTACCAAGAATAAGATGATATGGATTTTGAGCTTGAAGGAGTTCCCTTCCCATGAAGCTTGGACCTCTTCTCCTTGTTAGTAGGTGTCATAAATCAAGTATGCCCGTGTTTGCAAGAAAGTGAATCTTTGGAAATGCAAAGCATGGAAGAGGTGAATGAGGATGTTTCAAATGAATCATGGGCCCATATGGATAATATTTTTAACCATCTCCTGGGGCACAACAAGAAGATTATTCCAATGAGGATAAAAATGAGCCTATGGAAATTTCAAAAGAACTATCTATACAAGATATATTGAAGGTTCAGAAGAAACTGAAGATCCTCAACTCAGTCTTAAACTCTTAACCCAGATAAAGAGATACAAGACAAGTATGAATCAATTTTTGATTCCTATTTTGGTGCACCAATTTTTGATGTTGAGATGGAGAAGTTGAATAAGCTTGATGACTTCTCTAATACTTTGGTTGATGAGAATGAACATGAAAACATGTCTTTTTCTTCCACATCATGCGAAGAATTTCATGAGTGTAAAATAAGAAAGGTTATTGAATCTCCTTTGGGATTCCTCAATATTGAAGATAACATCTCTGTTGTGGGAAATAATAACATGGAAAATATTGAGCTTATTTGCACCAAAGAAATTCGTTCAAAACAAAATAAAAATATTTGAGAACATTGAGAGTATGATCAAAACCAACTTGTTCCCATCATTTCAGAATGGTCCATCAATGAAAAGCAAGAGTTCATATGGAAAAATCCAATGAATGATAAGGAATGATTATACAACCAAAACAAAAGCTGCAATTTTGAGAATGATATCAAGATGGAATCTGAACGAATGCATATTGGCAACAATTTATCTAGACAACAAAGCGGGAGTATGCATGATTCTTTCTAAATGATCCAAAATCAAATTGCACTCACCATCCTCCAAGCTCCAATTCATCTTGAACATGTTCCCATGCTACAAAAATATCTCAAGGATGATGAAGATATCCAAATCAATGATTTAACCTCCATGTCTGAAAATACTTTCTCAGAGAAACAAAGCGGGACATTCGGGAAGATATAAGAGACAATTTGATTTCCCAAATCAAAGAAGATGAATTTTTCATGACAGATAAATTTTCCCAGTCTTGAAGACATGGAAGAATGGTGTCGCATGGTCACGGGGACGCAAAGTGGGAGCATCAAGGTACAAGAGTTTTGAGAAAGTGATGAAGTGTTCATTGGATGGAAGAAAATTCTCTATGAAGTATGAGTAAAAATATGGAATTATGGTCAGCCTTATTCTTATCAAGCCATGTAAAGCCATCACCAAAGCATGGTTTGATCAAATAATAGTTTTTGTGCTTTAAAGGTCATACTTCAATCCGCTATTTCATGATGGCATGTAATTTTCTCAACCTGTTGCCGGGTATGTGTATATCCTTTTCCTACCTCTATAAATTTCCCTCACCCCTGCATAATTTCCCTTTCATTGTGTGTTGTTTTCCCTAGTGTGTTTCCTTTGTTTGTTTGTTTGGGTGTGTGTGTTCGGTAAAGAAAGTTGTGTAGCCTATTTTTCTAGTGACTTCGTAGGACCCAATGGATAAGGCATCGATCAATAGATTAAATGGTATAAAGTTGAGATTATAGATTCTCCATGTCATGTCTTCATTGTACTCATCCCATGTCATGTCCTCAAGTTAGAGACAATTGTTTTCATGCAAATTTGCAACAGAGAAATTGGCAATTTTCTAGCATGACAACGATACCCCTGTACCAAAATTTTCATGTTCTATCCTTCTGAGATACCTTGGGTCTACCTAGTTAGTACGATGACCTCCAAATTCATGTTAACTCATTCCCCTAGGTGATTTAGGAAAGTCAATTCAACCCCTAGGTGATTTTAGGAGTTCATTGAAAAATGCAAACTTCAGGAAGTTGTGCGAAGGGCTATCATTGGCCTTCCTAGAATCGGAGTAACCCCATAGAGTGGAATATAAAATTTTAACCCGATATGGAGGTGAATCAAAATCCTAGTAACATCATGTAATTTATTTAGGAAGATTTAGGAAGGATCCAAATAAGTTAGGACAGTTCCACTAAAATCAGGGTTCACAAGCCTAGGTAGTGCATAGGTCAAAACAACTGTTGAGCTTCTAAAGGTGATTCTAGGAGCTTCGGATGGAGTTAAGAGAAAAAAAAATTCATAAAGGGAATTCCAAGCCATAAAAGATAGTGAAATTATTAGTTTCACAACACTTTGATGAAATGGGTCTGCAAGTAGTTTTTATAATGCATAGGTGGAGTACTAAATAAAAATCCAATTTTTAGGAATAAAATGGAGAAATAAATACCTTATATGCAAACCATTGGATTTATAAGGACATTTATAGTCAATATCATATAAAATTTCATCAAAAAATCCATCGAGAGCTCAAGTTATCGCTGTTTCAAGTTGCCCTCTTCGAGAGAGTTAGTCAATATTTTGAAAGGACACGTGTCAACTCTAGAGAGCTGGAGGGAATGTTTGTCCCTAACATCCCTCAAGTTCAAGGAAATCAAGGTCATGAAAATTTTCATATCCCCCATAAGCCCTCTGGAGCCTCATGTAACCTCCAGAATTGCTAGTTCAACCCCCTGGAGTGCTTGGAGCTCAAATCCTTCACCGTTGCATCGCCGCCACATGTCATTGCTCTCGCACACTATGCAAACTGATGTACCACATGTACCTTTAAGGTGAGGGAAATCAAAGTTGGAAAAATTATCTTAGCCCTCCATGATGCCTCAAGGTCCCTCATGTGACCAGCTTCCATCCCCTCAATGCTTTAAAACTACTTTTTTTTTTACTTTAATCCCCTTTCGCTGATCTCGCCACATGTCAAGTTGAGGTGCGTTGTGAAAATTAATGTCCATCACATCCATTTGAGGTGAGGGATGTTAGGGAAATGAAAATATTCCCAACTAAAAATAAAAAAATTGAACATTTTTCTAAATGTTTGTCGCTTCTTGCTACTTCTCATTGTTAGAAGAAAAGTGTGGAGAGCACCTCACCCACCATCATTGTTGTTCTCGAACTAGTTCCGCCATGGAAAAAAAACCTTCCATTCCATGAATATGCATAGGTTTCAAAGAATATATTGATCAAAAGAGCCATAGGAACGAAGAATGAAAGAGAAGAGAAAATGAATTCTTTAGAAAGCTCCATTGCTGTGAGACGAAGATTTGAACATATCTTGCAAGCTAGTGCAAGAAACGAAGAACCATATATTGCTGAGTTATTCACTCTCAAAGGTGATTAAAAATCACCTTCAAACCTCCCATTTTGCAACAAGGAATTATCACATAAAACAAATTTCACTTCCAGCTCCATTAAAGAACAAAGCTCAATTTCCCATCAAACCAAGAATGGATCAAGAGAAATTTCACCAGTGAGACAAGAAGCAAAAAACTGTCACAATAGAGTTGATTTCATCGCAAACGGAGAAAAAACCAGACCTAAAAATTTCAAGATCCATTAATTTCTACCATGAAAAAGTAGTGGAAAAAATCAGTGAGCTACATCTCCACTTCTCATGGTTCCAATGGGCGAAATCACACAAAAATTAGAGGGAATGATCGTTGAAAAATCTAGTTTCATATGAACTAGGTTTTATGCCATGAAGTCCCCATTTTTTAGGGATATGGAGGATTGAGTTTTCATCAGAGTTCTTCCCTATCACATGAAGAACAACTGTGAAAAAGGCAACGAGCTACCTCTTCACTTCTCAAGGTTTTAGTGGGTGAAATCACACAAAAATTGGAGGAAATGATCATCAGTAAAATCTAGTTTTGTGTAAACTAGTTTTCGTACATCACGAAGTCCCTATTTTTAGGAATATGAAGGGTTGTTTTTTTTAGTATTCTTCCCCGCCAACTAAAATATTATTTTTCCACTTGTTTAGACACATGAATTACTCGAAATGCGGAGCATGGAACCCTGGAATAAAATCCAGAGTTTCAAAAACTTTTTGTTGCAATCTAACATCTATGGTGCACTTACTAAAAATAACATGCCTTCCTACATAGGGGTATGTTACTTAGGTAAGCCACCATTTGAAGAGGCTACAAAGAAGGTGGTGAATATAAAGGGAGTATCGTAGGAAAAGTCATCAAAAAGGTCATCTCGACTCACAATTGACACTTACTAAAAATAGTAAGTGGTTCCACAAGCCCCTTTGCAATAAATAACCAGTTGGTCCAAAAAGAGAGAGGAACACAGTAAGAAGAAATAATTCAAGCTACCATAGCTGGTAGAGGTTGGAAAAACTAACTATGACACTTACTAACAATAGTAAGTTGCCCAATGTGTACTTACTAAAAATAACAGGTTGTTCTCAAAGGGAAAGTTTGGCACAACGAGACATTTAGGGATAATCATTAGGTCGATATCACCATTTGGGATCTAGAAAGGAAACATCTGAAACTTACTAAAGATAGTAATTTTTCCCTTCCAAATATAATAAGTGTCTAGGAAGCATGAATTTCAAGTGCATAGGTTGGTCTAGTTTCTTAGGTGTAATCGATCATGAAGAGATGTCATTTTTTCATGGTTTGGAATAATCATCTCATATTACAAAGTAGGGAATTTCAATGCACATCATGTGAATTCATCTTCGTCACTTAAGGATTCGGGTGATTCAAAGAGATTTGATCAAAATGATTTCAACAAGTCAAGGAGTTCATTAACCAAGTTTCAAGGAGGGACATCGTGGGCATTGTATGTGTTCATCTCAAGCTTGCAGCAGTGTAGGTAAACCTCAAAAAAGTGTTTCAAAACAATCATTCTATGGTCTAGGAGTTTGTAGTCATCACTAGATTGGGAAAATGATTCAAAGTTATTCAAGGGAGAAATCTTCAATAAGTGTAGAAGATCACTAGTGGCATAAATCTTTGCTCAAAGTTCATGATTGCATCAAGGAATTCAAAGCATTTCCTCACGAGGTGTGTTTTCCCTTCATCCTTCTTCCTCTCTTTCCCTCTCTTATTTTTCTCTCCATTCTAATTCTTTGTTATGTGTCATTATTGTATTTCATCCCATTCATTTAAATGACCTATTTTAAATTTGTTAAAAGTATTTTCTCAAAATTATAAGAGAAATAATTAATTCATGGAAAATAAAAGGTCACGAGTGGAATATGGAAACGAAGAGTCATGGAAGGAGGTGAAAGGACCATTCAGATTCCTATAAATTGGGATGACCTCTCCATTCTAAAGGATTCCAATTTTTAAAGAACTCTTACTATGTAGCATTGTGAATTATTACACCCACCAAAGAATAAGGGAATCCCATGCGCATCGCCTATCACCCAAGGGGTGCTAGGCACTCACCCGAGGCACGCGCATGCACCGAGTCTCTCTTTTATGTGAGTTGAGTGGGAAAAAACATCTATGATCCAAACTTTAAAGAAAGTGAGTGGGAATGAGACATGCAAACATCATAGAGCTCAGAATGACTCTAGACCATTGCAGTCATTACAGATAGAGATACTTTAATAGACTTAAAGAACTGAATCAAAATAGAAAGGAAAATGCATAGGGATTCATATTCATCTTATAAACATACATGAAAAAGAACTATGAAGAATCATGTATGAATCCAAACCAAGAAGGATCATATTCAGATAACTTGGTAACCTCATTACATTCATTAGACTCACTACAAAACACCACATTATGGTAGACCAAAGTCATGCATCATAACTGGATCCATATCCTTTAGCTCTCAAAAAGAAATTTTATAACCCCAAGCCCTTGATACATCCATCTCCTATAGTTTATCTACCCAACCCAATATAATCCTTACAGCCATTTCTACAGAGCTCCACTCTCTTTAATCTATATTCTTAACCAACTCTATCAACACCACACACACACCTTTTCCTTCTACGTGAGCACTTGTATTTATAGGCACCTCGAAGTGCCAACTCATCCTTTCTATGGCCTCAGATCTGGCGCCAAGTGTCTGAATGTGGTCCTCCATGGGTGCATGCTCCTCTAGGCCTGAGCTCTCCACTCTTTGCCATGATGGCCTTCTAGAAGCCTCCATCGTAGGGCATATTCCTTCCTAGGCCATCCTATCACCAAGATGGCACCTTATCCACTCGCATGTGCAAGTCGGGTCACGCTTTTCTCATGTTCTACCTAAAATGCCAAATACGGCTAAGTCCCGAGACCTTTTTCTATTGGTGCATAACATGGTCCTTCTAAAACCCTCCTAGAACCCTTCCTTGTGCGCCTTCTTCTTGCACCCACCCTTCAACTTAGGCCTTGCATGCCCATGCCTTTTGTACTTAGTCAATATTTTAGGGGCCCAACATCACCCCACACTTTACCTGTTCTCCACCATGGGAACATTTCTTCAAAGAAAGAATTACAATAGACTTAACGCCTTGGAAAAAGAATAAGGGAATGAAGAATTGGGAAAAAAATGAAAGAATGGGGAAGTGTTGTCATTATTGCAACAAGATAGGAAAATCTCTTTGCAAGTCGGCCTCCAACTTGTTCCAGGCATCGACTTCATTTTGCACTCTCTGGAAGAGGTCACCAACTAGGGTGCTTACCTCCTCAAAACCCAGTCCATTTCCTCGAGTGTTCAATGTTTCAACCATTCCTTCCAATTCCTTGCCCATGTCCTCAAGTGCATCCATCCTTCTTGTAATCTATGGGTACAACTCCTCACTGGTTTTTAATTGAACCTCGTAAGGTTTCAATAGCTTTTGACTTTTTCTCGACCTGGCCAGATCCTTTCCCCTCTTGCTCTATTTCCTTTGTTCTTCTCTTGGAATTCCTTGAGCTCTACCTCAGTGAGTGGTGACTAGAATACTCGCCACTTTATCTCTATCTGCGCAATTGTCATATGCGGCCTCAACAATATGGGTAGCAATTTTCACATCAGCAAGAACCTTGTTGTACTTGGAAATGATTGCTACAACCTTTAATTTTCCTCCTTCTCCAGGTGTGTTGCTACTTTTTCTTCACGGATTCTAAGGCTAGAGGTTGCCTTTCCATGGTGAGGATGCATGTTAAGTCTTCAAGGCACTCAAGGGAAGATCCATACTTTTTGTCGTGGGTGGTGCTAGGTCTGGATGCTTCAAAATAATGGACATTGTGATGGATTCTACCTTCTTATATACCTCACGCACCCTTGCCTTTTCTTCCCTAAGTTCATGCTTTAGCTATGCGCACTAATTAGTTCCTCCTGCTTCAAGTTCTTGGTGCTCTCTTCTAGCTCTTCTTCCCTCTTTTCTAGCTCTACCTCTAGAAATTTTACCCTGTCATTCCTTCCGAATAACCTAGCTTCCAGCTCAACCGAGACCTTATTTAAAGCATTGCAGACTTGTTCATCCAAAAGCATGTTGAGCGCTCACCAAGGGGTTATCTCCTTTTGACTCAGGCATCTTCATTAGTGCTCCTTGGCTTACCTCAAACTCTTTGGCTCATCGATGTGGGACTCAATTTCCCATGAAATCATTTTCCTCATCCGAGGGTATGCACCTTCTTCATCAAACAACTTCATTTCCAAGAGTTGATCTGTTGGGACTGTGCTTTGGAAGCGTGTGCAACACCTTGTTTGATCATCAATGTAGCTCATTCTTGGCTTTAGATCTCCATGTGCTTTCCTCCCATGCATGTGCCTTAGGAATAGTTACCGATAGACTGGGGCCTCCCATGCTACCGTGATCTTTCCCTACGCTTTCTTCCTTATCTTCATTCATCACTATATTAGTGTTGCGCTCCAACTCTTGTTCTACCAAGGCTTCAATGATTTTTTTGTTTCTTCTCTTTACCACCTCATTTACTTCATCCTTAGTGAGGCTTTGGAGTCCTCTGACCCTTCGTGCTAACCTCTTCACCTTCCTCCCATGTCCTGGGTGCCCTCCTCCTCCTGGCTGCCCTTCCTTCACACAAAGTGATAGTCATTCTTCTCCTCTTTGCCTTCTTCTTTCGAATCATGCATGCTAAAAACAAGTGGTTCTTGGTCCCCTTTAGGATCATCTTCTTCATCATCATCCCTCTCACCCATGTATTTCTCCAAGCTCTCTGTTTCCTCCGAGTCAGCTTCCTCCATCACCTTCTATTTCTTCCTAACTAGGGATTCCAGTATAGGAGACTCTACTTTCTCTTCCTCCTCCTCTGGTGATTTCTCCTCTATGATAAGCTTTCCTTGCTCTGGTGCCTCCTCTCTAACTGGTGACCTCTTCCCTACATGTAAGTACTTGTTCTAGCACTTGTTCCGGGGCACCCACCGCTTGAGTATCTTGGACACTTGGTGCCTTCTTCTTTATCTCTTTCATCTCCTTTTTCTTGGGTGTGGTCTTCTTCCTACCTATTAGGTCCTCAGGTATAGCTATCTCATTCTCAAGATAAGTGCCCTTCTCAAACTTGGGCCTTATGAAGGTATACACATGTCATGGACCTCCCTGCAATAGGCAGAGTTAGGGTTTCATCATCTAAACTTCATGCGACACATGTACTTTTCCATGTACGCATGCTTGTTGGGGTAGACCAATGTCCTGCGCATCTCCCTGTGGTCCCGATCCATACTTCCAAGGTCAAACTTCAGTTTCTTGGATTCCTTGAATCTATTTACCCCCACCTAGAAGTACTGAGTGGTGAAAGAAAATGGAAGTTTACACCATGGGCTCATGCTTTCATCAACCAACCTAAATCTGCCAATGTAGAAGTGTTGGTATACTATGAATTCAACTTCTCCTTCTGTGAGCTTTGGTAGTTGTTCTGGGATCCTCCACTCTAGCCCCGAATGCATTCCTCAAGCAGCGTATACCATTTCTCAAGATGCGCCTTATGAACGGCCATCATGCTATCGCAAGTATATTTTTTAAATCTCTTTCATGGGTGAGGGGTCTTCCTCTGGGTACTCCCACATGAACTTATCTGCCGCATCTAGCACTCCGATCTCTAAAAATACAATAGTTAAGAGGACATTGCCAAAAAGTATCTTGTCACCCCCCTCTCATGTGCGCTACTTGATGATCTCATCCATGATGTACATGGACAAGTTGTAGATGGTGCCCTCTCGATATCTTCTACAAACATTGAGCCATGATTTGTTCACTTGCATCCATCTCTTGGTCATTAAGTTTGGTTACTATGTGCATGGCCATTCTCATCACCGGTCTTGGATATCCATAATATCAAAGTACCTTGACCCCTTCTTGTATGCATATGTGGTGATCGGTTTCTTTGATGGCTTCTTTTGTCACATAGGTCATCCTTTATATCTTCTCCTTCACATATGAGACCTGTGAATTTTGAAATCAGCTGAGGAGTTATGCACATCTTGTGCCCCGTGAAGTGAAAGTGATCTTTGTGTATGCATGTGACATCACCACTGATAGAGGTGCTTAGGCTTCCCAAAGTAGGGAAACTCATAGAGTTGCAATAATCCCACCTTCTCCAACTTCACTTTTACTTCATCGCTATAAATGGGTAACCCTTCTGGTGTCCTCTTGTTTTTCAGTGCACTAACTCCAATGCCATTTCTTTTTTTTCAGTCATGTTTGTGTGATGGTTATAATCACTTACTATCATGTTTCTTAAATGGGACTCCCACTCCTTTCCAGTAAAACCCCATCTGGGTACTACATTTCTGCATACCATTCTTCATTGGTACTTGTGGTGGTTTCTTGTTGTTTTCCTTGCCCTTGCCCTTTCCCTTTTAGGTGTTACAACTGGTTTCTTGGGTGCCATTGTGTAGGTTATCTTTACACTTCAACTTCTCTTGCTCTACTTCTCTACCCTTTCCAAGTTTAGATCTCAAACTTGTGAAGAAACTCCTTTCCAACCCATGCCCTAGCTTGCCAAACCTCACTGGAATATCCCCTTCACAAGACGATGCTTCTCCACAACTCTCTCCATGCCCGTGAACTATTTCCCCGGTTTGCAGATCCAAACTAGTCACTCATGGTTAAATTTCTCCAATTTTTCTTCACACACATGGATCAACTCTGGAAACCCTAGTTCACAAAAAGCTCTTTCCTTTTCGTATTCACAAATGTAAAATAATGAAGTGTCCAACCTTCTATTTATAGTTTTTCCCACTTTTTAACATTAAATGCTACCTTACCTACCACCATACTTCAACACTTAATGTGGATTTTTCAACAAAACCCAACTTTAGTGCTTTAACTCACACACCCAATCCTCGCGGACAATCCCCAACCTTGGGTGCAACCAACCAAACATCATCTTGATAAGAGACTCTTGTGCGTGTGTCACCAACAGTGCCAAAGGTACTTCCATCATGATTTTTCTCTCACCTACCTCATGTTGCTTTTGCGCTTCTTCCTTTTGTACGTGGATCCACAATGTAGCCTTACCCTGACACCAACCATCCTTTTTCACCTTTCCTTCCATGCACTTACTTTCCTAGGGCCATCCAACCAGGATTTCCAATGCAATCCTTCCTGGCGCTTCACACTTTGCAATTTCTTCCACCTTACTCCACCCCACACTAAAATGATGTGCATGGTCCTCTACGCATTACAACCTTCAAAAAGTAATGAGATTACTGAGTGCCCAAGGTGCAACAAAAAAACAACAAGAAAGGGAAACACAAGAAAAGAAAATGCATTAAAGGAAATCCTAAACTAACTGGCAATACTACCTTATTACAAACACCAAGAAGACTTATTTATAGTAGGGCTTCAACCTACTCCCATTGAAGTGTCCTGGCAATCTCATCCCATCCAACGCTTGAGAATCGCACATGTGCCTGAATCAAGGATGTTTGAGATGATGTAGGGACCCAACCAATGGACTTTTAACTTCCCAGGATGGCATAGAAACTTGAATCATATAGTAAGACCATCTGCCCAACCTCAAACTTCTTGTTCTTAATGTGATGATCATGCCATGCCTTTTTTTTTTTTTTCAGCATCTTCTAGCTCCACCTGTGAGTGATCATCTTTCATCCAATTGCATTAACTTGTCAATTATTTCTTCCAACACTTGTTCATCATCTAATCCTCCTACATGCGCTATATACAGAGAAGGTAACATGAATTCAACTAGTAGGACAACCTCCATCGCGCCAAACACCAATTGAAATGGTGTGGCCTTATTCAACCTCTTGTAGGTTGTCCTATATGCCCAAAGAATGGCTGATACTTTTTCATCCCAATCCTATCTACCAACATCACAGATCTTAGTCAATGTGTGACTAAGTATTTTGTTAAATGCCTCAGCAGTTCCATTTGCTTGAGGGTGATAGGGAGTAGTTTTGTGATGGGCCACCATGAATTCTGATAATATAATCCTGACCATTTCATTGAGGAAGTGTACCTCTATCACTTGTTAAACTCAATGGGCATCCATACCTATTGATTATGTTTTCCCATAAAATCTAGTAGAAGTTGTAGCCATCTGTACAATCCTTTTCAGTAGCACTCCCTCTCCGCCCACCTTGTCAAATAATCAGTGCAAGTGAGGATATACCGTGAACCAGTCCTTCATGCCACTGGTGAGATTGGTCTAACAAAGTTGATAGCCCACTTCTCAAATGGTTCCACGTTGGCTATTGGTCACAAGGGCATTTCATCCCTTTTTCTAGGTTTTCCAAGGTGCTAGCAATGGTCACAAGCCTTGCAAAACTCAATGCAATCTTGATAAATGGTCTCCCACCAGAGCCCTATGAGTAGAATCTTCCATGTGGTTGCATTTCCCACATAGTGTCCTCCTGCAATCCCACCATGCACCTCTTCCATAATTGCAATGTGCACTCATGTTCTAGCACGCATCGGCACAAAACCTCATCATGACCCATTTTGTATAGATCTCCACTAATTAGCATGTAGGGCGTGCATGCATATGGCCAACTTCTTCTTCTCCAAGGCCTTCATTTTGATTGGTGCCACACCCATTTTGAGAAATATTGCAATATCTTCTAAGTCTGAGGGTGCACGCCATAACCTAAATAGTTGTGCATCTGGCATGGTATCCTCAATGCTTTGCATGTGTCCTCCCCTGAATCGATTCTAGACAAATGATCAGGTCCGAATTACTTTTTCCTGGTTTGACAACCACCGTGAACTCAAATTCTTGGAACAATAGTACCCACCGACATATGCGCCCTTGTAGAATGGGCTTGTTCACCAAGTATTTCAATGCCATATGGTCAGTGTAAAATATAAATGGAGTTACTAGAAAATACTGTCTAAACTTGTGAAGCACGTAGATCATTGATAATGCCTCACTGTGCTTAGCCAGTAGTAATTTTTCTCCACTGGTGTCAATTTCCTACTTGCAAAGCACAAAGGATGATCAACAATCCCCTCACCAAGATGTGTAAGTACTACTCCAATGGCGGTTCCTGAGGCATCCACATGAACATGGAAAGGCTTATCCCAAGAAGGGAAATGTAGGATGGGTGTGGTGATAAGCCTATCCTTCAAAGTGTCAAATGCCTTTGCTACGCCTCTCCCCAATGAAAGGAACTTTTATGTCTAAGAAAATCTTCTAAAGGCATGTGATGATCTTGGCATATCCCTTGATGAACTTCCTGTAGTACCCCGTATGCCCAAGAAATCCACACACCGTGCTTTGACTAGTAGGTTCCTTCAATCCCACAATTACTACAACTTTAGTGGGATCTACTAGTAGGCCTTCCTTACATATGATGTGTCCCAATAATGTTCCAAATGGGGTAGAAAAGACACATTTCCTAATATTGAGGGATATCCTCAACTACGACACCTTTCAAACATTAACCTTAAGTTGTCACAATGGTCCTTCACTAACCCATATATTGTCCAATCATCTAGGTAGACTTGAAGAAATTTATGGATGAAGTCCTGGAAAGCTTGTACCACAATGCATGAGAACACATAGTGCACATTCTTCAACCCAAATGGCATGATGTATAGGAAAAACTTCCCCACTCAGTGGTGAAAGTCATCTTCCTCTTGGTCCTCCTTCACGATCCTTACCTGGTGATAGCCCGAAAATCCATCTGTGAAAGAGTAGACCTCTCGTCGTCCTGCCACTCCCTCTAAAATTTCTTCAGTAAATGGGGTTGGGAAAGGATCAATGATACACACATTGCATTCAAGTCCCTGTAATCAACACAGATCCTTATCCTTCCATCCTTTTGATGCTAATTACCATTGGACTTATCCATTCTGACTCTTCAACAACTTCAATAATGCCCGATGCTATCATCTTATCTATTTCTTCCTTGACCTTCACGCGCAGGTTAGGATTCATTCTAGTATGGTCTCTTCCAGACCGGGTGCACACCCTCCTTCAACTTAATTCTCATTTCCCAAGGAATGGTGAATGCCTTTTAGTTCATGATACCCACGTGGGAATAAATCCTCAAACTCTCGTAAAAGATCAATGATTTTAGAGACTTATTTCTCCAACCAATAGTCTCCAATGATAGCCTCTTTAGGCTCCTCTCCTGAGCCGATGTTAACCTTATTTGTCCTTAAAGGTTCATGATAGGTGCATGCCCATTCATTAAAATTATCTAACACCTCGCATGTCCCCACAGAATGGTCAACATCTAAGTTTTCCACTTCTTCTCCATCAATAACATACACCATCTTTCCTTTTTCTTTTTCCAAACATGCATGCTCAAGTTGTATATCTCTTATTTCTTCTTCCTCAAAGTGTGCCTCCAAAGCCAGTTCACCTAGCAACTCCAGTAGCCTATCTTCTACCATGGCACTATCCCCAATGGTAAGGCACTTGACAACCTGCAATGCCTTATCCACCAAGGGTTTTGTACTCCGATACTGAATGCTTGAATGAGATCAGCCGCTAACTCTTGCCAATTCCCTATCTGGTGGCATGTCTCAGAATGAATGTACCATGCATGCACACAACCTTGTAGGGTGGAATACAACTTGTGAACCCATAATGAAGGTGGAAATGCTTCTGTGCTTCCCATCTAGGCTGTCTCACATGCTTGGATATGGAAGGAAGTGGTCTCTTTACCATGGTAGTATTTTATAGCCGTGGGCATGTTGCTCTTGCAAAACCTTACAGAGAAGGAAATTCTCACCTCACGCCATTCCAAGAGGTTATCCCGATGTGTCACCCACCAAGCACGCAAGCATTTCCGAGTAGGACATAACTTAACATCCCTCTTCATTCATTCTCCTTCTTCCACTGAGCTTCCATCTCCTACAAAAAGACCTCAGGGAAGGCTCCTCCTGAGTACTTAGGTAGCTCCTTTCCCCTAGGTGCACCGGATTATACGCGCCTTTGTCACCTTTGTCACCGATCCTCTCAAATGTCATCCGATTAACTCATAGGTCCCATGCACCCAATTATCACATGCTATATTGGTGGTGTCACTTAAGGACTGAGCATCCTCAAACTAGATAACTCCTTATGTGGGATGGATTACCTCTAGATCCCTGATTGAGTGCACATATATTCTATCCAGACCTCTTCTCCCAAAGGTTCAGTATAGGGTGTTGATTTTCCATCAGCCAGGGGTATGATGACCTGTTCCTCCTCATTTTCAAAGCTTATGTATCCCTTGTTGAACCAAAGATCCACATTGTTCTTATAGCACCATGGGTGCCCAAGTAATGTTGGGAAATTGTTTTCCTCAATGAGTGCCAAGACTTCAAAGTCCCCAATAAACTTAGCCCCTGAATGGTGATAATGCATCCTTTAAGACACCGATGGGCATTTCCTTCATTTTTTCACCATATACAACACATTTGAAGATGGTTGTAATGCAGGTCTTCCCATCTGATGCCATGCATCCAAGGTGAGAACATTGACCTCCGTGCCTGTGTCAATGAGGATATTACTAAGGAGCCATCCATCCATGACCACATTTAACGTGATCTCCTATCATAGTCAAGGTTGTGAGGGGGAAGTTTTTGCATGCAAGACCTACCTCTCATGCTCTTCTCTCGGCATGTGGTACCTTCTCTCTCAACCATGCCCCTAACAAGGGAATAATATTCTCTTGCCTTAGTATTTTACATACTTCCTTGACCTCATCCAGTCATCCTTTGGTGCCTCGACCTTCCTTCTTTGCTCCTCCTCCGGACTTCCTTTAGATACTGGATTTCTCCTTGTAAACTCTGAATGATGTCCATGGTTTCTTGATATACCTCCTTTTGATGTGTAGGTCTGGGTACTTCCCATGTACCACTTCTTCCCTTGAAACCAGGTTCTTCTGCCTTGGCATTTCCTTTTGTGTGTGCAACCTCGCTCTTGTTGTTACCATAATAAGTTCCAAGCCTGCATCATGTGTCACCCGTGGCATCCATTGTGTGTCATCCTTCTTAATGCTTACCATTGCAGAATGCCCTTGTCTTTCTAGTGCTGTTGATTCATATGCTCAAACAACTCAGGGCACTCCTCATACTTGTGCTTCTTCCCGCACCATGAGCACTGCAATAAATCTGGGCACTCATGCTTGTAGTGGTATGTAGACCCACAATTAAAATAGGTTCCACATGGGAACTCACTTCTTCTTCCTCCTCCATGGTTACCATGACCACAAAATCCTCCATGAAATCCCCTTCCGCATGCGTGCTTCCATCTGCGTGCTCCTCATAATGGTGATCATCACCCTTAGAACTACTGGAAATGTTGGTCTGGCATGCACACCATGATCAATGGCCTCATGGATCTGGTCAATAAGCCAACAATCCTTGGTATCATGGGTCATAGAGGTGTAGATATTATAGTAGTAAGATACATTCTTCTAAATTACACGTTGTAACAAGGGACATCTACTCACATCATGGTCCCCATGAAAAATCTCACAGTCTACTACTATACGCGTATACTATTTTCCGGGGAAACTATCCTTGGCATGCCCCTCTACCTCACAATCTATACACCACATTCCACTGTGAGTCTCATGAGCTAAGTTCACAGATAAATTTTCTAGCTGCTTAGCCATAACAAAGTGATTTGAGCTTCCTAGAAATGGGCTAACACCAGTGTCAATGCTCCCAATAGCTTTCAGACGTGTAGGAAGCTTCCAATGCCTCACATGGGTCTTGTGAAAGTCTTATGAGATAAAGATCTTCTAAATGGGGTTATCAACCCTCAAAAAACCATTGAGCATGTTGTGAAGGGTGAATGTCATATGAAAATTTTGACAGAGAGTCTTAAACCATGCATCATACTCCCGCACACTCTCCACCATTCCCTGTTGAATTTCCTTAAGGGCGTTGATGCTCTTCTGTTCAAACTCAGGGATGTGGAATTCTACTAGGAAAGTGTTTTTCAATGCGTGTAATCTACCACCATCTGATGGGGGTCATACTTCCTATACCAGCTATGCGCGCGCCCTTGCAATGTCATTGCAAAATTGATGGCCTTCCATTTCCGGGGTTGTGATCCCCTTTGCGTGCCATAACAACTCACACTTGTGAACATGCTCCGCAACATCTTCAATACCCCTGTAATCTAGAAAATGTAAAGACATCTCAAAGAAGACTTGAGGAGGTGGTGGGGCCCTTGTCCTCCTGATCCAGTTCCTTGACTTCCTCTCGGTGTTTCCTCCTCCACCGGATCCACTAGATCCACCAGGTCTGTGCCTCCAGATCCACCAGTTCCACCTCTAGATCCACCAGTAGCCAGTAATGGGCTGAAGTGGTCACTGCCTAGGGTCCCCAACATCCCACTAAATTATATGCCAACCATCTGTGAGATTGTGCCACTGCCAGATGTGTGTGTCCATGCCACTCCCTAACACATTACCCAAGCCTTATATATTTTCTCCTTGTCCAAAAATTCCTCCGAATACTAGAATAGTATGCATAGCCATAGAAGTGGGAAATGAAAAATTGTATCTCCTGGGCGAGATCTATCACTTCCACGATACCAACTGGGTCAACGATACTCCTTCCTTGATCTAGAAAACCAAGCTAGGGTTTGGTCACTAGGTGGGTTCAGATGCACGTGCCAATGACTCTTCTCTCTCATGTGATGAACTCTCATCAGAAGCCGAAGGGGTCTCTCTTATGTGCTTTCCAAGATGGGGTAGCATAGACTGCTCAGTTCACATCCTCTCGCGTGAACCTCAAATCCTTCCCGCAACATCTTCCTCCATATATCCATCACACTTGCAACCTCACGTTGTCTAGCAATCTCCCTTTCACGCACTTCACTATACTTGAGTCATCTCTCCTCCCTTTCTTTCTCCATCACAATGTCTGCCATCTTCCTCCACCTTAGCTTCCTCACCTAGCACTCAGAAGGTTTTAGCCGGCCATCAGAAATGCCTCTAAACCCATGGTCATGATCAAGATCTTCATTGCCAAAGGGATAACATGTAGAAATGATCCTCTGGGCTCCCGCAAAAACTCAAACTCAAGCAACCTCCGGACAAGAATACATGGAAATAACATACTCTAGAGTGTAGCTAGCCAATAATCCTTTCCACCAATGATCCACAACACGAGTCCACGTCAGATCTACATCTTGTAACCTCTGGAATTCATCTTGGGTCCACACGCGTGATCTATAATACCAGCTTGATCTAGATGCATATGCCGAGAGCCATTCATACAACTCTACTGGGAAGCAATAAAATTTTTTTCATACAAATCATGGTAGAGGTTCTCTTCTACCCATCTACATGAGCATCAAACTCAGGTCTAGTGTTGAATCTCTTGAGAAAATTCATCCTCCATGCTCTTAAACCATGATTCAACACTTTCCAAGGTTAAACGTTCTTGTCATCACTCATTGCATAGATCATGATGTATGCCATTTCCCACTAAAACTTTGAAAAGAGGTCCCGGAAATGGAACCAAGATGTAGTCATTTTTACACCCACCAAAGAATAAGGGAATCCCATGCATTGGCCTATCACCCAACGGGCGTTGGGTGCTCACTCGAGGAGGCACACAGGTGGTGCCGAGTCTCTCTTTATGTGAGTTGAGTGGGAAAACATCATCTATGATCCAAACTTTAAAGAAAGTGAGTGGGAATGAGACATGCAAACATCATAGAGCTCATAATGGACTCTAGACCATTGCAGTCATTACAGACAGAGATACTTTAACAGACTTAAAGAATTGAATCAAAATAGAAAGGAAAATGCATAGGGATTCATATTCATCTTATAAACATACATGAAAAATAACTATGAAGAATCATGTATGAATCCAAACCAAGAAGGATCATATTCAGATAACTTGGTAACCTCATTACATTCATTAGACTCACTACAAAACACCACATTATGGCAGACCAAAGTCATGCATCATAACTGGATCCATATCCTTTAGATCTCAAAAAGAAATTTTATAACCCCAAGCCCTTGATACATCCATCTCCTATAGTTTATCTACCCAACCCAACAGAATCCTTGCAGCCATTTCTATAGAGCTCCGCTCTCTTTTAATCTATATTCTTAACCAACTCTATCAACACCCACACACACACCTTTTCCTTCTATGGGTGCTTGTATTTATAGGCACCCCAAGTGCTAACTCATCCTTCTACGGCCTTAGATCCAGTGCAAGTGTTTGAATGTGGTCCTCCATGGGCGCATGCTCCTCTCAGGCCTAAGCTCTCCACTCTTTGCCATGATGGCCTTCTAGAAGCCTCCATCACAGGGCATATTCCTTCCTAGGCCATCCTATCACTAGAATGGCACCTTATCCACTCCACATGCATAGTTGAGTCATGATTTTCTGGAATTCTTCCTGAAACGCCAAATATGGCTAAGTCCCGAGACCTTGTTCTGCTGGCACGTAACACAGGTTCTTCTAAAACCCTCCTAGAACCCTTCCTTGCATGCCCAGCCTTCAACTTAGGCCTTGCATGCTCATGTGCCTTTGTGTACTTAGTCAATATTTTAGGGGCGTTGGTGGAAACACTGATTTGTCCACCCAATTTTTTTTTCTCACCAATGATAATAAAAACTCTACCGATCTTGTAAATTTTCCTACACCAAATTTTTCTACTCTTTATTTTGATATTGCTTGTGTTTCATATTTATGTTATAGTCTCCATCAAAATTCTTGTAGAATTTTAGATTGTTAAATTTCATTTAGGCAATCCCAAACAATCAACTATGTATTTTTCTTTAGGGATATATATCCTAAAAAGGGGTACTATCATATTCTATGGGCCTTTGAGGGTCCTAATGTATTATTTTTTCATATTATATGCTTGTTTGGTTCTCAAAATACCATGTTTTCCATGACATTTTCTCTAGGTTCAACATCCACTACTTACTAAATCTACTCCTGACTACTTCTAATAAGGTATCCTCAAATTCATTTTCTTTTTATGTGGTTTCTCCTTCATCTTATCCTTTATATTCCTTGGTTTATTTTTTGGTTTCCTCTTCAGGTTCAACGCCTCATTGCACTTCTTCTCACCAATTCAGTTTTTTTCTTCCTTGGTTCCTTTGGTCTCTAAGAGAGGTTTTTTTTTCTTCCTCTAAAATTTTTATCTATTTTACTCCTAATCACATTTATTTATTTTCTATCCTCCATAATTATTTCCACTTCCTTGTTGATTGCGAAGTCTTATTTCTCTTAACAACATTTTAAATATCTTTTTTATTTGTTTTGATCCTTCTTGGACCCTTCCATATTTCTCTTTAGCTCCAAACCCTTTCCCTTAATATTTCTCTTCTATGATTACATCCCTTGGTGCCTACCCAACTACTCCATACTGCACCGAATCACACCATGGCCTTTTCCATAGCCAAAATTTTGACCAAAATGGTAATTTCTAAAAAATTTCCCCTTAGTCCAAATAGAAAGCGTGCTTCAAAGATAATCAAATTAGAATTTTTTAAAACTAAAACTTTAGTTAAGTACCGTTAATAGTAGCTTTCCTTTAGTGATAAAAACACGGGTCTATAAAACATCCAAATTATGCTATTTTCCTCTTTTTATTTTGTCCATTTGTATTCCTCCTTGGGATTGTATCGAAAGTAATAGAGTTCTAACTAAGATAAGTAGGAAACCAACAAATATGGAAGCTTACACCATAAATTCTCATGAATATCTCGTAGAGATGTTCTAATCAAATTCATTCAGTCATGATTCATGTCACCATATCTTCATCTTCCACAAGTTTTCTTATCTTCCCCTTTATCCATCTCTCTATGTATCTCTAGCATGGTAACCATCTTAGCATTTTTGAGTCTCGATAACAAAACCATTGTTAGCATAGGTTCCTGGATTACGACATCAAAAATTGAGGCATGCTGTAGTCTAGGTTATAACAAGGGATATCATTAAATGATTCAATTATGCGCACTAGACAATATTTAAAGTGTTCATGAAAAGAGAAATATATCTTAGAAATACCATAATGCAACTAGAATTAAAAAAATAGATCATAAAAGGGATGGACAAAAGGAATTATACTGAAGTACTTTCTATTAGGATCCAAGATCAACCTTCTTTCACATCAGATTACATAGCTTTATACAAAATGTGATGACTATTGAATTACCAATCCTTTCATCTCCTTCTCATATCTTCAGAGGCTTTTCATATTATCTACCTATGCACAGGAAGGTATACATTCTATCTTTTGTCTTATATTACTATATACATACAAAATGATTGTGGAATCATGAACTATATCCATGTTGGTTTAGGAACACATTTTACTATCCTACAAATCTAGTTCATTTTTTTACAACTTTGCATCTATCACCACTTGAAAATTGATCTTAACCCTAATTAGGATTTCAATTATGAAATGATAAATAAAACATTGTTTTTTATGGCCTACAATACACCAACGAATATATGAGTTACCTCGATATTCTATAAATCCCTCAACATCAGATAAGCTTGAAAATGATGCATAAAAAATAAATAATTTTTCAAACAAGGAAACCAATGCACTACAATGTGTCTCTACTATGAATTTTGGTTCCTCAATCAATGCTTGACTTGTCTAAATTCTCATAATCACCTTCTCTAACTTTCAATTGAAAAATTCTTAATAACTAAGGAATATTGAAAAATGATGTGAGTACCATCAAACTTAAAAATTTGTGCAAATAAAACATTAATTTGAACCAACAATAATCAAACACATAGACACTTTAGAAACATCCAAATTAATGACTAATAGATGCCTAGGGACTTTTTTAGGTGTCTACATTTTCCCCTAGTTTTATGTATGGGTGCATGTATACATATCAAAATAGAAAATGTAATATGGATATGATATTAAGTGTATTTGAAACTACTAAAGAAAAATCCAATGTTCCTTCAACAACATTTATTATAAGGATAAGTTATAATATAAACAATCTACTAAAATATAGAAAATAAATAATTGAAAACAATACACTTTATTTGGCTATAAGGTAGGCTTGATGCCCTCGTATGAATCTAAGTGAAATAAATTATCTTCAAATTTGTACTAAATCATGCATGCATTTTTAGTATTAATATTATTTATCGTAACAAAAATAAAGCTAAACCAAATTCTGAGTGCTATCTAAATATATTATAGCAAAATATCCTAAAAATTCCCCTTGGCGGGACTAGGTGTCATGTTCTAAGTACATCCCTTTATGGGATTAAGTGTGATCCCGATAATGACTCAGAGCACTACAAAAGAGTAATAGTTTTATTTCAATATATTATGATTTTCTAAGAGATTTTAACACAATATAAATGGTATTTTTAGAGGTCTTCAAAGAATCTTTTTATGTCATGAGATCCTTGATCATAAGCTTTAGCCAGGATAATTTTTATATGGCAATTTGATATTTTTGAAAACATATTAATATAACAAAAATTAGAGGAGACCTATAAAAGTTAGCCTAGGCAAGGTGGTTGGGATATTATTAATAATGATCCCACTACATATGTTATTCTTAGGAATTTTCCTATTCTCGTGCCTATGAATGTTAAGATGATATTATTAGTTTTATTTAGTTTTAAAATAAAACTCTTATTTATATGTGTATGCATGTTGAGTGGGTGTTAAGTTAGCTTCATTTATAATTAAAATAATTTACTAAATTGATTATTTTATTTAGCTATAAAATAGGGGTTTATATTATTATAATTTAGAGTGGACAATTGATATCTCTTCCACACTTGCAATAAAGTTTTATTTTTAACCCTTGTAAATGTGTGTCAATTCATGAATATTATCACACATATGCAAAGATGCATGCCATTATCTCTAGAAAAGAGTCATTTACATAGGTCAACATATTTTAAGGTACAAGTAAGTTTTAATATTATGGTTTCAAGATAGAATAGATTCATATATGAATCAACATTAGATCATAAAATGAGAGACAATTTTTTTGTAAACACTTTCTCTACTTTAAAGAAAATAGTGTTTGTTTTACTAAAATTTGAACCCCAAGTCAAACAATGGTGGGAGGACCACGTTAAGAAATATAATAAAGATGTATAGGTTTGGGGTATGGTCATCACATATCCCTCTTGGAGTGACTTTTTTGATGTTGTTAAGGCTGGGTATTGTCTAGAATATGCCAAGGAAATGTGCACGTAGTGTCAATTGATGAAAAAAGAAGGAATAATATGTGCAAAAATGCACAGCTATCATTCCATAATCTATAAAGAAAAATCATCATCAAAGATTTTGAATGTTGTAAAGTGATCAAATACAAGAGTGGTCTCGCATCGATATATTCAAAAATATATGGGTTTCTAACCATTGAGATGATGGAAACAATCCATTGATATGCATCAAAGGTTGAGGAAAAATTTAATAAAAATGGAAATTATTTGAAGTTAAGAAGATACTTGATCAAATAATAGAGGAAGTATTGGTATGGAAATAAGAAACATTAAATCTGCCCCACAATAGAGGTAATACTCAAATTTATTATCCTCAATGGTTTTCACAAAAATACCATGGTTTGGTACCCTAAAAAAGGAGACTAGAAAGTGGTGTGAGAACCATATGATCATGAATCAAAACATTGATGAATGATGTTTCAAAATGTTTTTTTATGAGTTATATGAATTTGATACGATAAAGAAACCATTTTGAAATTTGATTAAATTTTCTATATATATATATATATATATATATATATATACATAGATATATATATATATATATATAATTAGGAAAATATATTTTTGATATCACATAGATTTCGAGACTTTAGGAAAACATATTTTTGTATCTTTTCCGAGTTGTGAAGTTGTGAAATAATAGAAAAGGATTCAACATTTTTCTTATAAAAATCAAATAAATCAAGGTGTTATGGCTACAACATTGCAATGTAAATCCTACAAGAACTTAGGGCATGTAATTCTATTCAATATTGATCCAATTTAAAACCTGTTTTCTATCATGTCACATTGCTTTATCTATTTTTGTAAGTTAGGTTGTTAACAATGCTATAATCTATTAAAATATGTCATTTTTTGATTTTATGGTACTGATAGTATATGTGCATTGTGCATCATCACCAATGTCATTTTTTTCCATGTCATGCGACACTGCAACACCTTAGTTGATTTTTCATCTCATGGAATCCAACTAAAAATTGTCCTTATAGGAAAATGGAAACTAAAAAGGGAATCTTGAGAAAAATCAAGTGCAACACCTCTTGGTACTAGCATACAAAAATTGCATCTTATTTTGAGAAACCATATACAAAATCCCATCCTTCTCTAACATGACCAACATAATCAAGGGATAATGATGGAATTTGAAATGAATTTTGGAATGATTTCATTGATGATTTGATGACTGAAATTGTCAAATGAAATGCTTCCCCTTGAAGACATCCAATTGAATGAATTTGAAACTGAATCACTGGATGATTTAAATTTATAATATAGTGTTGGGATGTTGTGAGACTCACCTTCCCAATTTATTTTGGAGGTGAAACTTTTAACAATCAACAAATTTTAAACTCCACCACAGAAAATACTCAGGGGACACCTATTTTTGGAAGAAAGAGAAAGGTAAGAAAATAGGACTTGGGAAAGAGTTTTAGGTTAGAGTTGGTTTCTAAGTTCCATTTATTGAACTTGTTGAAAATGAAAATAAATCTAAACCTCCCAAAGAAAGAAAATATATAATGTATAGCTGGAAATTGGGCAAGGAAAAGAAAATAAAACTTAAATTGGATAATATTGAGAAACACATAGGAAAGATATATGAAAAGCAAATTGTAGATGGAGTTGTGAAGAATGTTTCTAGATGGAAAATGTGGATGATTGTTTACATATTAGGTATGAAAAATAATTTTAGGAGCACAAGAGAACTAAAAGAATAGTTATAGAGAATGGAGGGACAATTACATCTCAATTTAACAAGGTCATTCAAAATAGTCTTTTAGGTAAAACAATTCAGCTAACTACTGTTTTTCACATTATGAAAAGAGGTCGTCCTATAACAAATTTTCCTAAACATAAGAAGATGTTGTATTTTTGGCATCCCACACTTTCCTCATTCTAACTAGTCCGAAAGTAGTGATTGGGAAAATTGTGTAGCTATGGTTAAGAAAGAAGACTCAAAATATAAACTTAAGTTTGCATAATATATGTTTTTTTCTATTGATGAAGTTACAAAAATAGATAATACTCATTGGATTTTTACGCATGTTTATACTATTGAGAATCATGTGAGACAATTCTACTCACAAGATGAGAGATAAATCCAATACTAAAAACCTTTGTGAACTGGTAATAAGAAGTTTGAAGGAGATTAATGGCATGGATGATTCTAAAATTGTAATAAAGCTGGTATGTGTTGGGGTTGAGGGGAATTTTTAATGTAAGGTCATCATAATGATCTGTGTGTAAGGTTCAGAACATATCATTTCCTGTATATGATTTCCATTCATTGTATGACTCATAGAATGAATCCAATTACACACTATAAGGGGGATGTAGACACTAAAATTTGGTAATGTGTCCTTGTGTAAAAGTTTGACTATACTCCCTTGCTAAGAAAAATTATCACATTCTTAATCCAATCAGTCCATATATTTAGATATTTTGTGATTTTCTTATCTCTACACTCTACTTTGTCATTAAATTTGAAAATATTATTTGATCAAAGTATTAAACAACCTTTGTGCTTCATGTCCAAACTTATTATTTTACTTTTATCCTTTTTGAGGAATGTAAAAATAGGTCAATATATAGGGTTCTATCTTGGTTGACCTCTATGGTCCGAGATCTTCAAGTTGTTTGACTCTATTTTCAATTTAAATATCTTATTTGGGTCATTTCATCTTCATAGGGTCAGCCTTATTAAAATATTTCACCTACAAAAGGCTATATAGGAAAGTCATTATCACTTTATAACTCACTTGTCACTCTTACAATATCCTATTGTAAATATAATTCAAAAATCACATAAGGGTTCCCTAAATATTCCCAAATCAGCTAAATATCAATTAGATAATTCCTTTCTACAATCCGGGAATACTCAACTAGGTCAAATATTCTAATTTCCTCCATTTCCAAACATGTAAATGTCGTAGAGCCATGTTTTAGAAAGGTCAAATTGATTTACAAAAAAAATCTATTTATTATGTTTAACCATAAATATTGCATAAGTCACTAATCTAAAATATGAAATACAACTGCTAGGTATAAGATGACACAGACAATAAGCTAAATAAATATGACACCCTAAGTGCAAGAAAGGGAAAGAGTGAATTAGATGATTTACACTTCCCCGAAGGTGATTTGGATTGGAACACATGATGAACAGGAAGGGAAGACTATCACAACCATGCTCAAAAAATTATAGAATCGTCGGATGAGGCTAGACTAGGCGCACTTGGAATGGGGTGAGGGCACTAGGCACCAGAGACCTCTGCTAGGCGCCTATGACCACGTAGAATCTAGGAACCTATTTTTTTGGTGTCACACAAGTGTTGTTGTTGGTCACCTGTATGTCGCACTTTGATCATGAATTCACCTATAATTGTAAAGATATTTTGACCTATAAAAACTTAAAACTACATCAAATACTAAAAAAATGCAATATGGGGATTCATATCGACCATGATGGTCACCCAAATGAGTGAACTTATGAATGAGTGATTTACTACATCTAAGAATCCATGTAGTTCTTGTGTGTGCATGAAATAATTGTACCTAGGAAACCCTTGTGCAAGTGCACTTGATAATGTGTGATAGCTAGATGTACCAATGTAAATAAATGTGTGGATGGAAAAATGAACTTCCCTTCCTATGCATTATATGTAGAAAATGTAGTCCCTTGTCCCTTGAATGGATGCTAGATGGATGCCTTTGATGCTCTTAGATTCCTTTAGATGCAAGCTTAGGTGATGATAATAGATGCTTAGAGCTTGGTCCTTTATTTTTGTCACATAGCTTTGTATTTATATGATTCCCTTGGTTAAATTTTGTAATTGACAATTAGAAGGCCGACCCATAAGAAAATAAGATGCCCAAAAGATAAAAGAGGCCCAAAAAAGGTGAGTAAGGTGGAAAGAGGAAAGGGGCACTAGAGGGGATGAGGGTGTCTTTGGGTGTCTTGGCTAGGCACTGGTGTCTAGTGTCATAAAAGATAAAGTAGTAAATTACCGACTAGGATATAAGGTGTGAAATACTATCAAGAAGACAAGAAAAAAATAAAGAGGTTAAAGATAGTTGTCAATTATTGGTTTTCTCACTCAAGAATTATGTAAATGCAAGTATGTTGTTAGGACCTAGAAATGTACCCAAGTGTGTGATTTTGTGTCTATATTTTCCCCCAATTTATGTTGTTGAGTGAATACTCAATAACATAAAGTATTTAGAAGATGTGTACCTGATAACCATGTAGAGTGTGATGGTGAAATGCATGCTGAGTGGACAAGTGAAAGCGTGAAGTGATAAAAATGAAGCGTGGAAGATAATAAATAGGAAGTGAACCTAGAGGTGAAGCGTATGGGTTGTACCATGTTGTAATTGTTGTTGTGTTTGATGAAGGGTTACTTCTTGCTATGTATAAAAGATGGACTGTAAAAGAATAGAGAAAAGAGTAGTCGAATTCATTTATTATGAAAAATATTGTAAACGTATGTAAATGTGAAAAATTAGTAAAAGGAAAGTGTGCACTTGATGAAAATGAGTGTAACAGGATAGAAAGATAAACTAAAAATGTAATAGAAGAGAGTTTTTTTGGGTGATCTCACTCCAAGAGAGAGTTTTTGGGTGATCTCATGCCAAGAATGAGTTTTGGGCAATCTCACACCAAGTGTGAGTTTTTGGGTGATCTCATGCCACGACAAAAGATTTTTGGGGAGAGAGGTCTAGTGTGACTCTCCTTATATGATTTTTTTCTGAATTATACACCATTACAGATGGTGTGATCATGTTTTATTTTGAGTTGTACCATATTAGTTCCATATTGTTCCAAGTTTAAATGGAGAAAGAATGAATTCTTCTTGTTGGAGGACTATGCTTGTACTGTGAAACCTGATCCATAAACTAATGTGAAATATGTTGATTGGGGAAAGTAACTATAACTCCCCTAGTCATAGGTGCCCAGGAAAGGTTAGGAGTGCCTAGGCACTAGTGTTTGTATCCGGTGTTGGAGTCCATGCTTTGAATTGAGGACCCAAGTTAGATTCTGGGCCATTTCTCTAATCAGATAATCTGCCGTGTCATTCATGTAATGTGCGAGACTTCTAATATAGCTTTAAGATACTATATGGGGTGACTGATTCACCTAATATATGCCCCCTCGTTTTGGGGTACATGTGATGCTTGAGAAGAGCATGCAATCTAAAGAAAGCACTGAAATTGATCCAAGTTGTGCTAAAATGGATACCCTGCAGGGGGAGGGTAATGTGGATGGTAGAAACTAAGGAACATGCAAAAAGATGGATAGATACATGTGTTAGTAGAAAAAGATAGAAAACATGCAATAGAAGAGAGTGTAACAAACAAGAAGACATGATAGACCAAAAATAGTGGATTTCATACATGAGACATCGCTCATAATGTCACAAGACAATCAGGGCCGAAGCGGCCTAAAGCATACAATGTGCACACAAGACAAAGGGCATAGTCCATAAAAAATAACATACAATGGAAAACAATGAAAAACAAAAGACAAATCGAGATAATCATGGTGGCATATAGTTCGCAAAGAAAATTTGCACATGAAACACCGATTAACATGTTAGAAAGATATAAAGAATTTCAAAGAGTGTATGTATTCATGAAATAAGTAGTGTGTTCTAGTAAGAATAGGAAATAATATATAATGGAACAATAACACCTGTGATTTGTGAGAAAGTAGATGCCCAAGAGCCTTGGTGGGATTTGGTAAAAGATATTATGACAAGCATCAATGTTATGTGTAGATATTTGTAGAATATATACATTCACTCAAAAATACCAAGTGAACACACATGTGTATATAGAAAAGATAATGACATACTAAGTATCTGTCTAACATGGAAACAAAGTGTACATGTAAGTAGAAGCAAACAAGAGTATGTGCAACCAAGATATGTAATATGTTGTGAATGAGTGGAATGGAATGGTATGCAATGTGTGAATGTGATAGGAGAAACATTCCCCAAAAATGTGTATGTATTCTATGTGTATGAGTTGAGGTTCATGTATAAAATACCCCTCAAGAAGTCAAGAATGAACCATAGAACAAGAGTGCGTCATCGGGAAATGGTTTGAAAGTATGCACAAGAAAGATGTATTATGAAGCATATAACATGCAGAGTGAATGGGGCTAGGTTCATTTTAAATTTAGACCCTCAACAATCAAGTATGAACCATGGAAATAGAGTGCATCATAGGGTAGTGACAATACACGGGTATCAAGTTGTTTGAGATTTCATAGAGATAGAAAGTATGAAGCATGGAGCGAATAGTAGAAATGATAAACACTTGATAATTGTAATAAGGGGAGAATAAATGTGATGAACCCAAGTGTATGATGATGAAAAAGTTATCTAATGAAAGTGAAGGTCAAGGTTCATCCACCGATGTTTGAGGTGATAAAGGTGTGTGACCATGCTTTGAGATCGGTGGTGTATGAGACTAAGGAAGTACATGTGACCAAATCCTAGAAGGTGATGAGTACCTATGTAAAGGAGACTAAGGAGGTGATGAGAACCTATGTGAAGGAGACCGAGGAGGTGATGAACACATATGTGAAGGAGATTAAGGAGGTGATGAACACCTATGTGATGGAGATCGAGGAGGTGGTGAAATTATATGTGAAGGGGCTTCCGAGTAGGGATGTAGGCTGACGAAGGGGACTAGTGGACCGATGAGAATGAATAGGTCGTGTAAACATAGAAGAGTTAGTTGTAAAACATGCCTTATATTTTAGAGGCCCTGAAAGGGCCTAGATGCTATAGTGAGTGCAATGAAAACTTCAAGAGGAGGATAAGGAAATGATGTGCATGGTGGGACACCTTTGATAGTGATAACCTATTTGTTGTGAATGAATTTTAGGCACAAGTGATTCATGGAAAGGATAGCTTGAGTGAAATAGAGCCAAGAAATACCTAAGAGCATGTCACAACCTTTGACAGTAGGTGCCACAGTGAATGACATGAGAACGGTGAGAGGCCCAACTGAATTGAAAGCTTTACATAACCATAAGATTTAGGAACTAGATATGAAAAATTAGCCAGTGGATAGTTGATAGAAACAAGGAGTGAAATAGAGCACATACCCATAGGAAGTGATGGATTGATCATTTTATTATTGATAGCATGAGACCCAATAGAAGCATTTTTGTGTAGTGTGTTAGAATAAAATGTAGCGTGATAATCATGATAAGAGAATGTGATTAATGGAGGAAATGCATCAGCATTAGAAACTATAAAATCGAAAGGCCCGATAATGGAGGAGGTACAACGGGATATGTATGATTAGAAAAAGAGCCCGAAACTTGCTTTAGCTTGGGTAAATAAGGACATCGTGACAAGGAGTGGGAAAAGCATGATCAGATAAGGGTTTGGGAGTTATAAATTTTCTTTTGAGGGCCTAGTTATATGAATCAAGGTTTTGGGAGTTATAATGCATAGTTATATGAATCCGGACTATTATGGCATCGCCTTTTCTGTGACATTCTGTAATGGGCCTAATGAATGTAATGAGGTTACCAGTTTATGTGAATATGAACATTAATGGTTATGATGCATACATCCTTCTTCATAGCTCTTTTTCATTTATGTTTATGAACTAAGTATGAATGCTTGTACAACTTCCTTTCTATTTTGGTGTAAGTTCTATAATCTGTTTAAGCTCTTTTTTGTCTGGAATGACTGCAAGGATCTAGAAGCCGTTTTGAGCTCTATGGTGCTTGTATGTCTTATTCCCTCTCAAATCTCTTAAAATCGGATCATAGATGATGTTTCCCACTAAAATCACATAAAAGAGAGACTCGGTGCCCTGCGCGTGCCTCGGGTGAGCCCAGTGCCCATTGGGTGATAGGTCGGCACACATGGGATTCCTTTCCTTTGTGATGGGTGTAAAAATGACTACATCTTGGTTCCATTTCCGGGACCTCTTTTCAAAGTTGTAGTGGGAAATGGCATACATCATGATCTGTGTAATGAGTAATGATAGAATGTTTAACTTTGGAAAGTGTTGAATCATGGTTCAAAAGCACGGAGGATGAATTTTCTCAGAGATTTTGGATCTGAGTTTAATGCACGTAGATGGGTAGAAGAGAACCTCTACCATGATTTATATGAATTTTTTTTCTATTGCTTCCAGTAGAACTATATGAATGGCTCTCGGCATATGCATCTAGATCAAGCTGGTATTATAGATCATGTGTGTGGACCAAGAAGAATACCAGAGGCTGTCAGGATGTAGATCTGACGTGGACTCGTGTTGTGGATCATTGGTGGAAAGGTGTGTTGGCTAGCTACACTCTGGAGTACACTATTTCTACATATTCTTATCAGAAGTTGTTGAGTTTGAATTTTTGTGGGAGCCCAGAGGATCATTTCTACATGTTATCCCTTTAGAAATGAAGATCTTGATTGTTACCTTGAGTTTAGAGGCATTTCCAATGGCTGGCTAAACCATTTTGAGTGTTGGGTGAGGAAGCTAGGGTGGAGGAAGATGGTAGATATTACGATGGAGAAAGAAAAGGGAGAGATGACTCAAGTATAGTGAAGCGCGTGAAAGGGAGATTTTTAGACAATGTGAGGTTGCAAGTGTGATGGATCTATGGAGGCAGATGTTGTGGGAAGGAGTTGAGGTTCACGTGGAGGATGTGGAACTGAGTAGTTTGTGTTACCCCATCTTGGAAAGCATGTAAGAGAGACCCCTTGGATTTTGATGAGAGTTCATCACATGGAGAGAGAAGAGTCATTTGGCACGTATCTGAACCCACCTAGTGACCAAACCTTGGTGCTTGGTTTTCTAGATCAAGGAAGGAGTATCGTTGACCAGTTGGTATCAGTGGGAGTGACAGATCTGCACCCAGGAGATATAATTTTTCATTTCCCACTTCTATGGCTACATATATTCTAGTATTTGAGAGGAATTTTTGGACAAGGAGCAAGTACACAAGCCTTTGGTCTCACATCTGAGGAGTGGTATGGGGTACACTAGTGGTAGTGGGGCATTATCACAGACCATCGCACGTAGTTCAGTGGAACCTTGGGGACACTTGGCATAACCACTATAAGGACTAGTGGACTGGTGGATCTGGTGGGTCAGGAGGAATAGACCTAGTGGACCTAGTGGATCTAGTGGGTGGGGAGGAAGAGGACAGTGGACTGTGGTCTCTGGTGGATCTGGGGAGCTCGGGAGGCATAGGACCTGGTGGATAGTGGATCCGGTGGGAGGAAACACGGAGAGGAACCAAGGCTCTGGCTCAGGAGGACAAGGGCCCCCACCCCCTCAAGTCTTCTTTGAAATGTCTTTACATTTTCCAGATTATAGAGGTATTGAAGATGCTGCAGAACATGTTCACAAGTGTGAACTGTTATGGTGTGCAAAGGGGATCACAACCCCAGAGAGTAGAAGGAAAGTTAGTTTACAATGATGTTGCAGGGGTGCATGCATAGCTGGTATAGGAAATATGACCCTCATCAAATAGTGGTGGATTATACTACTTTAAAGAACACCTTCTTGGTAGAATTCCACATTCTGAGTTTGAACATAGAAGAGCATCAGTGCCCTAAAGGAGATTCAACAGGGAATGGCAGAGAGTGTGTGGGAATATGATGCACACTTTAAAACTCTCTTGTCTAAGTTATCATATGATATTCACCCTTCACAACATGCTCAGTGGTTTGTTGGAGGGTTGATCACACCTTTTAGAAGGGCCTTATCTCATAAACTTTCACAGACCCGTGCGAGGTGTTAGAAGTTGCTCTACGTGCGCCGAGGCTATTGGAAGTGTTGATATTGGTATTAGCCCATTTTTGGAGGCTCAAATTGTTGCTATGGCTAAGCAGTTGGAGAAGTTGTTCTACTGAACTCATCCCATGAGACTCGTAGTGGTATATGGTGTACAGATTGTGAAGTAGAGGGGCATGTCAAGGATAGTTTCCCCGGAGGATAGTACATGTGCATGTGACAGTAGACTGTGAAATTTGTCATGGGGACCATGATGCAAGTAGATGCCCCTTGTTACAACGTGTAATTCGGAAGAATGTGTCTTGCTACTATAAGATCTGCACCTCTATAACCCATGATACTAAGGATTGTAGGCTTATTGACTAGATCCATGAGGCCATTGATCATGGGGTGTGCTAGACCAACATTTCAGTAGTTCTAAAGGTGATGATCACCATTATGAGAGTGCGCAGATGGAGGCACACATGGAAGGGGATTTCATGGAGGATTTCGTGGTCATGGTAACCATGGAGGAGGAAGAAGTGAGTTCCCATGTGGAACCTATTTTAATTGTGGGTCTATAGAGCATTACAAATGAGAGTGCCCAGACCTATTGCGTAGTGCTCATGGTGCGGGAAGAAACACAAGTATGAGGAGTGCCCTGAGTTGTTTGAGCACATGAATCAACAACAATGGAAAGACAAGGGCACTATAATGGTAAGCATTAAGAAGATGGACACACAATGGATGCCATGGTGACACGTGATGTAGGTTTAGAATCTATTATGGTAACAACAAGAGCAGAGGCCGCGTGCGTAAAGGAAATACCAAGGCAGAGGACTCTGGTTTCAAGAGAAGAAGTGGTACATGGAAAGTACCAGATCCTGCTCATCAGAAAGAGGTATATCAAGATACCATGGACATCATTAGAGTTTACAAGGAGAAATCTAGTGTCTAAAGGAGTAGTCAGGAGGGAGGAGAAAAGAAGGAAGGTCGAGGGCCAAAGGATGACTTGGATGAGGTCAAGGAAGTATGTAAAATGCTAAGGCAAGAGAATATTATTCCCTTGCTAGGAGCATGGTTGAGAGAGAAGGTACCACGCACCGAGAGAAGAGTGGGAGAGGTAGGTCTTGCATGTAAACCTCCCCCCTCAGCCTTGACTATGATAGGGAGATCATGTTAAATGTAGTAGTGGATGGATGGCTCTTTGAGTAATATCCTCATTGACAGGTGTGGAAGTCAATGTTCTGACCTTGGATGCATGGCATCAGATGGGAAGACCTGCATTATAACCATCTTTGAATGTGTTGTATATGGAAAAAAAAATGAAGGCAATGCCCATCGGTGTCTTAAAGGATGCAGCTATCACCATTCAGGGAGCTAAGTTTACTGGGGACTTTGAAGTCTTGGCACTCACCGAGGTAGACAATTTCCTAGCACTACTTGGGTGCCCATGGTGTTATAAGAACAATGTGGATCTTTGGTTCAACAAGGGGTACATCAGCTTTGAAAATGAGGAGGAATGAGTCATCATACCCCTAGCTGATGGGAAGTCAACACCCTATATTGAACCTTTGGGAGAGGAGGTCCTAGATAGAATATATGTGCACTCAATTAGGGACCCAGAGATAATCCATCCTACCGATGGAGTTATCCAGTTTGAAGATGCTCAGTTAGTAAGTGACACCACTAGTCTAGCATGTGATAATTGGGTGCATGGGACCTATGAATTGATTAGATGACATTTAAGAGGATCGGTGACAAAGGTGACAAAGGTGTGCACATTTCAGTGCCTAGGAGGAAAAGAGCTACCTAAGTACTCAGGAGGAGCCTCCCCTGAGGTCTTTTGTAGAAAATGGAAGCTTAGTGGAAGAAGGAAAATGAAAGAAGGGGATGTTAAGTTACGTCCTACTAGGAACTATTTGTGCGTTGGTGGGAAACACATCGGGATAATCTCTTGGAATGGTGTGAAGTGAGAATTGCCTTCTCTATTCATTTCTCTAGAAGCAATGCACCCACCACCATCAAGGACTACCATGGTAAGGATCCCACCTCTTTCCATGTCCAAGCCTATGAAAGAACCTAGAGGGAAGGTGTGGAAGCTTTTGCCACCATCCCTCTGGGTGCACAAAAACTATATTCTACACTAGGGTTTTGTGCACATGCATGGTACATCCACTCTGAGACACGCCGCCTAGATAGGGAATTGGAAAGAGCTAGTGGTGACCTAGTTCAAACATTTGAGTATCGAAGTACCAAGCCATCAGTTGATAAGGCATTGTAGGTTGTCAAGCACCTTACCATGGGGGATAGTGCCATGATAGAAGATAGGCTGTTGGACTTGCTTGGTGAGCTAGGTTTGGAGGTGCACTTTGAAGAAGAGGAAACAAGAGGAGGTTCACTTGAGCATGCATGTGTGAAAAAGGAGAAAGGAAAGCTTGTATATGTGATTGATGGGGAGGAAGTAGAAAGCTTGGATGTTAACCATTCCGTAGGGATGCGTGAGGTAGTGGACAGTGTTGATACTCACGCATGTGTGCCTACCATGAACCTTTAAAAACTAAAAAGGTTAACATCGGCTGGGAGAAGAACCTAAGGAAGCTATCATTGGAGATTACTAGTCGGAGAAGGAAGTCTCTAAGATCATTGATCTTTTATGTGAATTTGAGGATTTATTCCCATGTGGGTACCATGAGCTCAAAGGTGTCCACCATTCCTTGGGGGAGATGAGGATAAAGTTGAAGGACGGTGCATGCCCGGTAGGAAGAGACCCCTACGGATGAATCCCAATTTGTGCGTGAAGGTAAAGGAAGAGTTAGACAAAATGATAGCATCTGGGATCATTGAAGTTGTTGAAGAATTAGAATGGATAAGTCAATGGTAATCAACATCAAGAAGGATGGGTGGATTAGGATCTCGTGGATTATAGGGAGCTGAAATGTAGTTTGTGTCATCGATCCTTTTCCAACCCCCTTCACTGAAGAAATTTTGGAGGGAGTTGTTGGGCGTGAAATCTATTCCTTTACGGATGGATTTTGGGGTACCACCAAGTCGGATTGCAAAGGAAGACCAGGAGAAGACAACTTTTCCACTTGAATGGGGAAGTTTTTGCATACATGGTCATGCCCTTTGGGTTGAAGAATGTGCCCTTCTTTTTCTCACGCATAGTGGTACAAGCATTCCAGGACTTCATCCATAAATTTCTTAGGTTTATCTGGATGATTGGATGGTGTATGGGCTAGTAAAAGACCATTGTGATAATTTGAGGTTGATGTTTGAGAGGTGTTGGTAGTTGAGGATATCCCTCAACATTAAGAAGTGTGTCTTTTCTACCCCCTTTGGAATGTTATTGGGGCATATCATATGTAAGGAGGGCTTGCTAGTAGATCCTACCAAGGTTGTAGTTATTGTGGGATTGGGGGAGCCTACTAGCCAAAAGCAAGTGTGCGTGGGTTTCTTGGACACGGGCTACTATCGGAAGTTCATCAAGGGGTATGCAAGATCGCCGTGCCTTTAGAAGAATTTCTTAGACATAAAAGTGCCTTCCATTGGGGAAAGGTGCAGAGAGGGCATTTGACACATTAAAGGATAGGCTTGTCACCGCGCCTATATTACATTTTCCCTCTTGGGATAAGCCCTTCCATGTTCATGTAGATGCCTCAGAATGGCCATTGGGGTAGTACTTGCACATCCTGGTGAGGGAATTGTTGATCACCCCCTATGCTTTGCAAGAAGGAAGTTGACACCAGCAGAGAAAAATTATACTATGACCTGAGCGCAAAGCATTTTAATGATCTACGCACTTCACAAGTTTAGGAATATATCTGCTGGAAACTCCCTTTATCTTCTACACTGACCACATGGCATTAAAGTATTTGGTGAACAAGCCCATTCTACAAGGGTGCATATGTCGGTGGGTGTCTATTATTTCAAGAGTTTGAGTTCACGGTAGTTGTGAAGCCTGGAAAGAGTAATTGTGGACTGATCATTTGTCAAGAATTAATTTAGGGGAGGATGCGTAGAGCATTGAAGAGACTATAGACTAGATATTTATTTAGGTGGCGTGTGCCCTCAGATTTGGAGGAAATTGTAGTATTTCTAAAGGAAGGTGTGGTGGAAGGGATGAAGACATTAGAGAAAAAGAAACTAGCCATACGCATGCGTGCCTACATGTTGATCAGTGGGGACTTATACAAATTAGGGCATGATGAGTTTTTTGCACAGTGTGTACTAGAGCATGAGCACCTCGCCATCATAGAGGAAGCACATGGGGAAGTGTAGGTGGACATTATGTAGGTGATGCCACCACACGTAAAATATTAATGGTAGGATTATGGTGGGAAACTTTGTATAAGGATTAAAGGAGTATTGTAAAGCGTGTGACCATTGTCAGTGTGTTGGCAAGCTAGGAAGGAGAGATGAAATGCCTTTCTGCCCTATCCCTAGCACTGAACCTTTTGAGAAATGGGAAATAGAATTTGTAGGCCCTATTACACCAGCAACACGTAGGATTGGATCATGCTACGTAATCACTTGCATGGACTATTTGACAAGGTGGGCAGAGGCAGCCCCAACTAAAGACTGCACAATAGCTACTGACAACAAGATTTTTGTGGGAGAACATTATCACAAGGTATGGATGCCCTTTAAGTTTAACCAGTGATAGGGGTACACATTTCTTGAATGAGACCATGAGGATCCTGTTAGTAGAGTTCATGGTGGCTCATCACAAGACTACACCTTATCACCCACAAGAAAATGGAACCGCGGAAGCATTTAACAAAATATTGAGTCATACCCTGACAAAAATTTGTGATGTCGGAAGACAAGATTGGGATGACAAGGTATCAGCCATATTATGGGCTTATAGGACAACTTATAAAAGGTTGAACAAAGCCACACCATTTCAATTGGTGTTTGGTGGAAGTTGTTCTGCCGGTTGAGTTCATGTTACCTTCTCTATGAATAGTGCATGTGAGGAGGGCTGGATGATGATGAGAAAGTTGGAAGAAAGAATTGATGAATTGATGAAGTTGGATGAAAGATGATCACTCACCAGGTGGAGCCAAACAATAGAAAAAGTAAAGCAAAAAAGCATGGCATGATCGCCACATTAGGAACAAGAAGTTTGAGGTTGGGTAGATGGTCTTATTGTATGATTCTAAGTTTTTGCCACCCAGGAAGTTAAAGGTCCATTGGTTAGGTCCCTATATAATCTCGTACATCCTTGATTCGGGTGCGTGCCAGTTACAAGCACTTGGATGGAATGAAATTTCTGGACACTTCAATGGGAGTAGGTTGAAGCCCTACTATAAATAAGGCTTCTTGGTGTTTGTAAATAAGGTAGTTTTTCTAGATAGTTTAGAATTTCCTTTATGCATTTCCTTTCTTGTGTTTCCCTTTCATGTTGTTGTTTTGTTTTGCACCTTGGGTGCGGTAACCTTGTTACTTTTTGAGGTTTTGAATGTAGAGGACCGCACATCATTTTAAGTGTGGGGTGGAGTGATGTGAAGGAAAGTGTGGGTAAAGTGCCAAGGAGGATTGTGTTGAAAATCTAGTTGAATGGCCCTGTTGAAAAAGGTGCATGAAAGAAAAGGTAGAAAAGAATGGTTAGTGTCAAGATAAGGCTACTTTCAGATCCCACGTATAGAGGAGGAAGAAGCGCATAAACAACACGAGGTAGGTGAGAGAAAAAATCATGACAGAAGAAGTGCCTTTGGCTGTTGGTTATGTGCGTGTAAGAGTCTCTCTGTCAAGATGGATTGGTTGCACGCTAGAAGGTTGGAAGATTGTCCATATAGGGTTGGGCGCGTGAGTTAGGGCAAGTTGGGCTTTGTTTGAAAAATGCATTAAACATTAAAAGTATGGTGGTAGGTGAAGTAGCATTTAATGCTTAAAAATGGGAAAAACTATAAATAAAGGTTGGACATTTCATTTTTTTCACTTTGCGTATATGAAGAGGAGCTTTTGTGAACTAGGGTTTCAGAGTTGATCCATGTGAAGAAAAATTGCAAGAATTTGAGTGAGTGACCAGTTTGGATTTACAAACTAGAAAGGAAGTGATTCACGGGCATGGGAAGAGTTGTGGAGAAGCGTCATCTGGTGAAAAGAGGTTCCAGTTAGGGTTTGGCATCTAGGGCATGGGTCAGAAAAGAGTTTCTTTGCCAGTTTGAGATCTAAACTTGGAAAGGGGTAGTAAAACAAAGAAAGTGAAAGAAGTTGAAGTGTTAACATAAACAATGGCACCCAAGAAACTAGTTGGCACACCTAAGAAGGGAAAAAGGGAAAGGGCAAGAGAAAGCAACAAGACATCATGGGTACAAATGAAGAGTGGTATGTAGAAATGTAGTACCCAGATGGAGTATTGCTTGGGCGAGTGGGAGTCCCATTTAAGAAATATGTCAGTAAATGATTACAATCATCATTTGAGCACAATCGAGAAGGAAATGGCATTGGAGTTAGTGTGCTTGATGAATAAAAGGACACCAGAGGGTTTTCCCATCTATAATGATGATGTAAAAGTGAAGATGAAGAAGTCAGGATTATTGCAACTCTTTGAGTTCCCTACTTCGGGAAGCTTGAGCACCTATATCAATGGTTGATGTCACATGTGCATGAAGATTACTTTCACTTCGGGGTGCAAGATGTGCATTACCCCTCAGCTTGTTTCACATTTCACAGGCCTCATCTATGAAGGAGAGAGTTTGGAGGATGACCTAAGTGACAAGAGGAAATTAAGGAAACCATCATTGCTTATGCATACAAAAAGGGGTCGAGGTACTTTGATATCATGGACATCAAGGACCAGTGATGAAGATGGATGCCGTGCACCTTGTGACAAAGTTAAATGGCAGGAGAGATGGACCTAGGTAAACAAGGCTGGTTGAATGTTTGTAGGAGGATTTCAGAGGGCACCATCTACAACTTGTCTGCATTCATCACGGATGAGATTGTCACAACAGCAGTGAAGGAAGGTGATAGAATCCTTTTTGGTAATGTCTGTTAACCATTGTATTCTCAGAGATTGGGGTGCATGGATGTAGTGGAAAAATTCATGTGGGAGTACCCTGTTGAAGACCCTTTCACCCTGAAGAGGTTTGAGAAGTACACATGTGATAGTATGATGGCCATGCATAAGGCACCTAGAGAAGTGGTACATGTGCCTGAGGAATGCATTTGGGGTGGAATGGAGGATCCTGAACAACTGCAGTGACCACCAAGGGAGAAGTTGAGTTTTTGTGTACCAACATTTCTACCTCGGTAGATTTAAACTGATGGATGAGACATGGAGCCCATGGTGCAAGCTCCCTTTTGCGTTCACAACTCAACACTTCCAAGTGGGAGTGAACAAGGTTCAAAGAATCCAAGAAGTTGAAGTTGGACCTTGGTAATCTAGACCGGGATCATAGAGAAATGCACAAAGGGTTGGTCTACCCCAACAAGCATGCATACGTGGAGAAGTACATGTCACATGAGGTCAAATGATGAGACCCATGACTTTTCCCATTGCAGGAGGGACCATGTGGCATGAGTATACCTCCGCATAAGACCCAAATTTGAGAAGGGTGTGTATCTAGAGAATGAGATGTCCATACCTAAGGACCCAACTGGAAGGAAGAGACCCACACCCAGTAGAAGGAAAAAGAACCAAAGGAGAAAGTACCAAGTGTAGTGAATACATAGGAAATAGGTACCCCTAGGACAAGCGCCAAAACAAGTATGTATTCATGCAAGAAAAAGTCCATAGTCAAAGAGAAGACTCTGGAGCTAGAGGAGTCGTTAGACAAGGAGTCATCGAGAAGAAGAAGAGACAGAGTCACCTACGCTAGAATCCCCGGTTGGAAAGAAGCAGAAGATGATGGAGGAGTCGGATTTTGAGTACACTGAGAGCTTGGGGGCCTACCAGGGTGAAAGGGATGATGATGAGGAAGATAAGCCTGAGGTAAACCAAGAACCTATGTTTAGTGTACATGACTCAGAGGAGGGAGAAGGAGAGAAGAATGAGTACATCTTCACATGGAGAGAGGGCAGCCAAGAGGGGAAGGCACCCGGGACAAGGAAGGGAGTGAAGAGGTAAACAAGGAGGTGGAAAGAGAGGTTGAGAAGGTCATTGAGACCTTGGTAGAAGAGGGGTTGGAATGCAGCGTTGAGCTGGTAATGAATGAGGATAAGGAGAGTGGGGAAAAGGACCATGGAAAGCACTGGAGGCCCCACTTTAATTGTAAATATTCCTAAGGGCACACACATGGAGGAAAGTGTGGAGGAGGAGAGGCCATGGTTGGGTTATATTGATGACCCCAAAAAAGTGTTGTGCATGGTTCCAAAGCATGGTTCAGCAAGAGGGGCTCCTGGAAATGTCATCTTTTGATAAGGAGGTTGCATACCCATGGACAAGGAAGATGCTCTCATGGGCATTTGAGTCCCATCTTGATGAGCCAGAATTTGAAGTAAGCCATGGGGAAATAATAACATTTCGGAATCAAAAGGAGACAACCCATTGGTGAATGCTCAAGTAGCTCTCAGATGAACAACTGTGTAATGCACTCAACAAGGTCTCTGTTGAGGTTGAAGCTAGACTCTTTGGGTGGAATGATAGAATCAAAGATCTGGAGGATGAACTAGAGAAGAAAGAGGAAGAGCTAGCTACGGGGACAAAGGAGTTGAGTCAAGAAAAGATGATCAATGCCCAGTTGTAGCGTGAGTTAAGGGACGAGAAGGAAAGAGTATGTGAAGTATACAAAAAGGTGGAGTCCATTAGATGTAATAGTGTTGAAGCATCGGACCTAGCACCTCCCTGTGGAAGTATGCATCTCCTGGAATGCTGGAGGACTTAACAAGAATCCTCACCATGGAGAGGTAGCCAGCTAGCCTTGGAATCTATAGAAGAAGTGGCCACGTGTTTAGAAAAGGAGGATAAATTGAAGGTTGTGGCACTCATAGCTGAATACAACAAGGTCCTTGCTGATGTAAAGATTGCTTCCCAGACTGTTGAGGCCACGTACGACAACTGCATGGATAGAGACAAAGTGGCAAGCATGTTGGTCACCAATGATGAAGCAGAACTTAAAGAGTTCTAGGAGAAGAACAAGGGGAATAGAGTGGAGTGAGAAAAGATCCTAGCCGAGGTAGAAAATAAATCAGAAGCTATTGAGGCTTTATGG
This sequence comes from Taxus wallichiana var. yunnanensis, assembly GCA_018340775.1. NCBI lineage: Eukaryota > Viridiplantae > Streptophyta > Pinopsida > Cupressales > Taxaceae > Taxus > Taxus wallichiana. Next base: position 860,211,320 of record CM031234.1, read on the forward strand.
GGCTCAATTAAAAACCATGGCTAAAGGAACTATACCCATAGATTACATGAAGGATGGATGCATTGGAGGATATAGGCAAGGAGTTAGAGAAAATTGTTGACACCATGAGCACCCAAGGGGATGGGCTGGGTTTTGATTAGGTGAGTGCCTTAGTAGGTGATCTTTTCTAGAGAGCACAGAATGAGGTCGATGCTGGAACAATCTGGAGGCCGACTTGTAGAAGAACTTTCCTCTCTTATTGCTTTAAGTAGCATCATTCCCCATTCTTCCTTCTTTTCCCATTCTTTTCCCCTTTATTGTGTATTTATTTATTCTTTGAGGAAGTTTTCTAGAGGGTGGAGAACAGGTAAAGTGTGGGGTGATGTTGGGCCCTGAAATATCAACTAAGTCCAAAAAGGGTGCATAGGGTGCATGCATGGTTGAACAAAGTGTGCAAGATAAGGCACGAGGAAGGGTTCAAGTAGGGTTTTGGTAGAACCCAGGATGCGTGCCCATGGAGTAGAATCGGGACTTAGCCATTTTTGACCTTTCGGGTAGGATGCGAGAAAAATGTGACCTAGGTGGATAAGGTGCCAGCCTGGTGATAGGGTGGCTGGAAGGAATATGCCCTGTGATAGAAGCTGCTTTAGAAGGACATCATGGAAAGGAGTGGTGAGCTTAGGCTTGGAGGAGCATGCTCATGGAGGACCACATTCAGACACTTGGCGATAGGTTTGAGGCCTGTAGAAGAATGAGTTGGTAGTTCAAGAAGGCTATATATACAAGTGCTGTAGAAGTAAAGAGGGATGAAATGGATAGAGAGCGGAGCTCTGTAGAAATACTGCAAGGACTCTGTTAGCTTGGGTAAATAAGTGTAGGAAAGGATGTATCAAGGGTTTGGGAGTTATAAATTTTCTTTTGAGGGCCTAGTTATATGAATCTAGTTATAATGCATGACTATGGTCTGCCTTTTGTGACATTCTGTAATGGGCCTAATGAATGTAATGAGGTTACTAGTTTATGTGAATATGAACATTAATGGTTTTGATGCATACATCCTTCTTCATAGCTCTTTTTCATTTATGTTTATGAACTAAGTATGAATGCTTGTACAACTTCCTTTCTGTTTTGGTGTAAGTTCTATAATCTATTAAGCTCTTTTTTGTCTGGAATGACTGCAAGGATCTAGAAGCCGTTATGAGCTCTATGGTGCTTGTATGTCTTATTCCCTCTCAAATATCTTAAACTTGGATCATAGATGATAGTCGTGAAGTAAATTGGTCATCTTAGCTATTTTTTTCTAATAACACAAATACATAGTCAGCTAGATGATCATTAGATCCTTTTTTGATTTGTGCGAGTTGAGCATAGGATATCTTAGAACTGATATTGATAGAAAAATGAGCAAGAAAAGCATCATCTAAATGTGTAAATGATGTTACCGAATGAACAGTAGATTGTAGAACCAACACATAGCATAATCTTGGAGAATTTTAGGAAAGAGCTTTACTAGTAAAGTATGATCATCCACATAATCTATACATGCCACATGAAAAGATTTAAGATTCTCTTAATTGTCAAAATGGCCATTCAAGGTGGGTAGCTTAGGGGTGACAATGTTTAAAGGAAGTGAATAGGTGGAAATGGAGGGTGTGAAAGGAGTGTGAAGGAGTAAGGTGGAATCAAGATATGGAGATGCATGAGAGGTAGCCTATTGAAGTTGATAGATTTGAACTTAGAGATCCAAATAGAGAGAGGATAAGTCTTCAAAGTGCTAAGAAGAGACTTTCTTCCGTGGGAAGTGATAGGTTGAGTAAAATTATTAGAGGAGTAGGCATAAAGAAAAGAAAAATAAAGTAAGTGGAATAGTGGAAGTAGGAGGATGAGTAACAATGGGAATGGAATCAATAAGTAGAGGTAGGAATATTAAGCTTAACTAGATTAACAACCTCTTCATGAGCAACAAATAAGAGCATATATAGATCTTGTGGATGTTCGACAAGATGAGCATTGAGATCATGAATGTCTTGATAAATGAAAGGTTGAGATTGGCCAATGATACAAATATTGTAAAAATGCCTAGAAGCGAGGGTAGGTTTGAAAATATGGGTTCACCAAATGATTTAACAAAAATAGGAATTTATTAAGCTAAACCATATATATTACAAATTCATTGATGTAAAATATGAAATAAAACTGCTAGGTATAAGATGACACAAGCAATTAGCTAAATAAATATGAAACCCTAAGTGTAAGAGAGGGAAAAAGTGACTTAGCTAATTTATGCTTCCCTGAAGGTGATCTAGACTGGAAAAATTATGAATAGGAAGGGAAGAATGTCATAATCATGATAATTTTTTTTTGAAATTTTCAGATGAGGTGGACCTGGGTGCCTAGAATGGGGCGAGGGTGCTTAGGTGCCATAGACATCCAGTTAGGTGCTCGTGAGTATGCAGGAGCTCGAAACCTAGTTTTTTTGGTGTCACACAAGTGTCATTGGTAGTCACTATTGGTCACCTATATATCACACTTTGATTGTAGAATTTTCCTATAACCCGTAAAACCCTCAAACTACATCAAATAACAAAAAGAAAAGATGTAATATGGGGAGTCGACCGACCAGATGGTCACCCAACCGATTGTACTTATGAATGAGCACTACACTACATCTCAGACTCCATGTAGTTCTTGTGTGTTTGTGAAAGAATCCCCTAGGAATGCCTTGTGCAAGTGTACTTTATAGTGGATGATAGCTAGATGTACTAATGTAAATATATGTGTGGATGGAAAAATGAAATTCCCCTTCCTATGTAGTGTATGTAGAAAATATAGTCCCTTGTCCCTTGAATGGATGCTAAATGGATGCCTTTGATGCTCTTAGATGCCTTTGGATGCAAGCTTAGGTTATGATAATAGATGTTTAGAGATTGTTCCTTTATTTTGGTCACATAGATTTATATTTATATGATTCCCTTAGTTGAGTACCGTAATTGACAACCTGGAAGGCTAAACCATAAGAAAATAAGATGCCAAAAATAGGTGTGTAAGATGGAAAAAGGACAAGGACACCCATAGAGATGAGGGCACCTAGGTGTTGGTGCCTAGAGTCATAAAAGATAAAGCAAGAAAGTACCGATTTAGGGTCAGAGTGTAAAATACTAGAAAGAAGACAAAAACAAAGAAAAAGACCAAAGATACCTATCAATTACAATCTTTATCAATTAGGAATCATGTATATGCAAGTATGTTGTTAGGACCAAGAAACGTACCCAAGTGCGTGATTTTGTGTCTACACAAATTTGGCCCAATAATTGTCCAAAAGGGTTAGTTCACGTAGCTAAATTACCCCACATCACATTGATACCATGTCAGTGTACATTGTACACCATACATTTAGCCCACTATTTTATTGTCAAGACATGAGGGAAACCCTAAGGGGTTGGATAGTTTCTCGCACTTATGCAAGCTTCTAACATAAATACACAAGGATTGATCCTACAACAAGGGCATGTAATACAACACTCTAATTGGTTTAGAATATTAGAGTCTAACCTCCAAGGGTAGTTCATCCTTACCACACACATGTTTCTCCTTTTGGTTTGTTAATTATTTGATGAATGGTTTTGCAAGTTTCTAGGGTTTCCACTTTATTGAACATGACTACAAGTCATCCCAAAGTTGGGATAACAAGAGACATACATCAAATTTCATTTCCATGAAATTTTATATCTAGGCCGTCAAAGGGTCCAAGATCATACAAATCTAGGCCAGACCATAGAAATCTGAGTCAAGTTCGTATAGATCCATGTCTATACCATATTGTAGTTTTACATTTCTACCTCTAATCTATTTCTAGTTCCAGAATCAAAACTAAATAATTTCCAGTCTTTGATCTTACTATTTCATTATTCTCCACATCCAAATCCTCTATGTTCTATCATGTACTACTAAATTTCTCTCCTCTCATGTATTTGGACATTTACTTATCACAATACAATTATAAAATAATTATTCTATTTGTGAATGTTTTATTTTGGAAATTACTTGATTAGAACATTAGTACACTTCCATAAGAAATGAATTTAATTAGGGTGTAAAAAAATCCCTTAACATGGTGATGTGGGATATCCTAGGTCTCTAAAAAGTAATGTGTTGGAGGAGGAGATGAAGTATAACATGTATCGAAATAAAAATACACGTAGTTTCAAGTTTCTTCATTTTTTTTCCAAATAAAATAAGCATTATCATGATGTCCATGAATTTCATGATAATTGTAATAAGTTCATCCTTACGCCTTCTTAATCCTATGAGGAGCAGGATGAGAGTTATATGGTAAAGTGATCAAGAAGTTATCCAATAAGATTTGTAAAATATCATGTGGTCTATTTCAAGACTTGTTGAAGTGAAGTGGTTATCACTTATTTACTATAAGAGGCCTCGTAGGTGTATTTGGTCGAGTACTAGCATGATAGAAAATATTTCCTCTACATAAGACCTTAACTTGTCCTAAATCATAAGATGAATCTTTTCTAGAACTTTTATTAGTTTTTATTAGAAATTTGATCGTCAACATGCATAAACACTAGTTCCTATGGAGGAAGCTCTTATTCTAAAGTGATAACTTGAAAGTAAATATTGTGAAATGAGTCACATGTATCATATAATAAATTATCTATAAGATGATAAACCAAGAAAAATATATATTATAATTCCAAATTATTTAGTTGATACATTAGTTGGTTCATACAAAATTTGAATCATAATATATAGTCACAAATTAGTTCGTATTTACCTTGATATAATGAACAAAATCACTCATAAGTAACCTTATGGATTGTATTTTTAATTAATTAAATGAGGAATGTATCCTCAAGCTCAATAAAATTTCCCACATATTTGTTAGAGAGGCGATGGATGTAATATAATGCTAGGCATGTTAAACTCTTAGAAAATGCTTTTAATAAAATCTTATCCTTAGTATATGGTGACATGAAAAGTATATATCCTTTGAGTTGTAGATAAGGGTCACTATTCCCATGAAATAATTAGAACTTAGGAATAGTTAAGTCAATGAGGAATGAGAGATAAAGGATTTTACACACAATTGTATTCCCATATATAGTATTATAATTAATCCATGTGCTATAGGCCTTTCTTTTTAAGGATAAGGTATGTACTTTGTGTTGTCAAAGAACCTATAACATGCATTAATGATTTAACCTCCGGAGGATGTATAGAAAACTTATGAAGAGTTTCATTAAGGGTTTGGGCCTAATATCAATAGTGATCATTGGAAAATTATTCTATCTAGGGAAGGAGGAGTAAGAGATGAGGAATCATCAATAGGAACACTAGGGGAGGTAAGTGGGTAGCATCATGAACTATGGGTGTAGTACCACATATAAATAAAAATCATTGATAATGGCATGAAATTAATTTTTTTCATCAATAAAAGAATGATTTGCATTATTTACAATAGAATCAAGAGTATAGCAATAATTTGTAACATATTCTATTTCAATGGGAGAAAAAGATTCATTACAATCATTTGACATACTATCATGTACAAGAGAATTGTCATAATTATATGTATTATTCTTGATTTCAATAGAGAGTAGAGAGAGAGAAAAATCAATTATTTCATTTTCCATTTAAATATGAGGAGAAGAGTACATTTAATTGTATCATTTTCCATTTAAATAGGTGAAAGAGATGAAACATACTCAATTATAACATTCCCTATACTATGATAAGAGGGAAATGGCTCTAATGTAATATTATTATATTCCATTTTAAGAGAGAAAATGAGATAACATCATGTGACTTAACATCATTCCTGTTATCACTATAATGATATCTATAATCATTAACATAATCATAAGTACTATTATCATCATAACATGTCACATGTGTATTTTGAGACTAGGTATAGTTTCTTGATCACAAGAAAAAGAGGGTTCAAAATGAGGAGAGGTTCTAGTTACCTCTAATGGATGAAAATTAATGCTACTAGGTGAGCATAGAGGCTCATGGATTAATTTATATCTATATCTATGGTCCATATCATGGGTAAGAGGTGGTAACTCTTTTGTATACATTCCAGGAGAAATGTCATAGTAATATGTTACAAAACTATCAATACCGTCACCATGTCCCTAACATAAAGATATATCATCTAGAGACATAGATATTTTCTCATTGGTATAAGTATAATATAATTCCATGACATGGATAGGGTAAGATATGAAATTGAAAAGGATGATAATCCCTAGGGTTAGGGTAAGAGATCATACTCCAAGTAATGGATGAAAACTATAGGGACACTAGGGTTTGGTAATAAAAGGCCTAGTTAGGGTAGGAAACCTAAGCCACAATAGGATAAATAGTTGATAAATAATTAGGTTCACCAAATGATTTAACCCTTAAATTAATGACGAGGGTATATTAATTATTTAGGAATAAATAAGAAATCAAAGAATATACATTAATATGTACATTTAAAAATAGGGTTTGCATTCATAAAAATTCAATCAAGAAAGTAAGAGAGTAATTAAGGTTGGAATGAGCACTTAATTGATTCATATATGGATATGAGTGTTTCTTCAAATGGTATGGGATCCGTGTAAGTCTTAGAATGTGCTCATAATTTTTCCATGTGTTTGGTACATCTATGGACTAAAAAAATATGTTGCGAGGGAAACCATTTGGTGATTTTGTCTTATCTAGTGGTTAAGTCCCTATTGATTGTAAAATCTTGGTTTTTATATAATGGTTCATCTATGCATGTACTACATGTGTCTATCTTTATAAGTCCTATAGAGCTTGTATATTTACTTGAAATTTTAAACCAAATATTCCTACACCAACACTCAAATAGTTTTTAGATTAAAAAATAAGGTTATATGCTTTAGTTAGACCTGACCTCGATGGTTAACCCTTGTAGATTCATATCGAGCATTGTACTACATTTAAAAACCCCGATCTCTTATTATGTGTATAACGGTGTATGTAAATGTATCTCCTTTTCCCTAGATTTTCCCTCATGTATCAACATAAATAGCAGGATAAGTAATAGATGTGCTTTAATTATAGCCATGTTATGCAATAATTACATTCTTAAAAACCAATATTTGCCTTTGTGGTGATTTCTTATGAAGCTCTCTTTAGAGATTCTTAGATAGTGTTTAGATAATGGATAGATAGATCATACCTCTTTGATTTAATATAAATGTAATTAAATCTAATTGCAGAGTAACTTCGTAACTAATGATATAAAAATGATAAATGTATAGAAATGGACAAACAACAAAGCATGCAATGATAAGAAACCCTAAGAAAGTGAGAATGAGAGGGCGAGTTAGATGATTATGCACAACCTAGAAATAATATGGGATGGAAAACTATTGGAATAGACTGTGAACAACATTGATCTGGAAATTTTGGGACCTAGAAATGTTCCAGATAGAAGCGCCCATAGGAGGTCAAGAGTTCCCAAAGGCTAGCATCTATTCTAGGTGCTAGTGTCTCAGTGTAGATGCTCAAGATTTGATTTCTTTAGGGCTAGAGGGGATTCAATTTTAGTCTCTATTTGTTTCTATGATCTTGGTTCAATGTTTCGATTGTACATGTAACCTGTAAATAAAGATACCTAGTTACACATGCCCACAAACCACATCAAATCTAAAAATAAAGATGGAGAATGTGGAGTTAGACTAACCCCGATGATCACCCAAAGAGTCTTAGTACGAGCGCTACACTACATCTCATAATCCATGTAGTTATGTGTGAATGTGTGTGTGTAATGATGCCCTATGATGCCCTTGTGTAAGTTGTGCAGTGATAACAAGCTAGATCTAGAATGTAGCAAATGTATAGAATGTGTGAGATGGATTAAAATAGACTTCTCCTCCTATGTTGTGTATGTATAAGTGATGAAACCCTTGTCCCTTGAGTTAGTGTACTAGATGGATGATTTTGATTCTCTTTATGCCTTTGGATGCAAGCTTAAGTGATAATATGCAATGCTTAGTGTTTGGCCCCTTATTTGAGAGCTATAACTATGTATATATATGATTCCCTTGTTTGAATTTTGTAATTGAAAACAAGAAGGTTGAACCAAAAGTATAAAATATTCCCAAGAAGTAAAAGTTATCCAAAAGAGTGAGAAAAGGGGAGAAAGGGTCAGGAGTGCCTGGGAGGGACAAAAACGCCCGGGTACTAGTGTCCCTGACTAGTCTCTAGTGTCCGAGGTCATAAAAGATAAATCATCAAATACCAATAGGGTTGTAGGGTGTGTAAGGTCAATAAAAGTATAAAAACAAAGCAAAAGGCCCGAAAGACATTGTCAATTACTAGTTTTCTTTCTTAGGAATCATGTATATATTAGTATGCTCTAGGACCTAGAAATGTAACCAAGTACATAGATTTTGTGTCTACACTCTTAACAATATTATATTTATAGGGGTCTCTTACTTTGAAATTAGATCCTAGTGGCTTGTAAAGACCAACCCATATAGAATTAAATGAAAACAAATAAGAGTAGAAAAATGACTAATGATAAAAAGGACCTAAAAGTAAACTTGGATAGAATCGTCCACTATGGAAAAAATTGTTAGACATTTTTTCCCAAAATTAGAGGTCTCATCCAAAGACCCAAGATAAATCTAATAGAAATGAAAATATAGATACCTCTATAACATGATAGAATAAAGTGAAAGTGACAAGAATAAGAATATACATTACAAACAACCAATCCAAATAATAATAACTAAAACTAAATAAAGACTTGCCCACTAGATGCTTATTTCATCGCTTAAGACCTATATATGTAAAATACGTTAAAAGTATTATGTAACAATATTTGTTCAGGGGAAACTTTTAAGGAACCCAATTTTTTTAGATATTGTGGCGAATGTTCTTGTAACGATTTCATAGTTTTGGTGAATCTAGCAAAGACATGCCTCAATTTAGTGCTGAAAATAGTAAAAACATATAAAATAGATAAATATTGAATGGATAATCCAACTTTATTTATTTAATTCTTAAAATTGATTTGGAAAATGTCCTTTTTCAAATTTTGTCTCCAAGCAAAAGTAATAAATTATATTTGTTTCATCGACACTTACTTGATGTTCTAACAATAAGAAGAATAATGAACTTTATCCAATACTAAACAAGAAAAAAGTATTTTAGTATATATATTTTAAATTCAGAATGCTTCGATTAATAATAAAATGTTATAGTAGTCACAAAACTAAAAAGTAACAAAAAGGCCCTAAAAAATACCAAGATATAAAAAAGCAAAATACAAATAAACTAAAACCAATGCATCGATTAAGATGGAACACTGTCTGAGAGTATTGTTTCACATAAGACTTTTAAGGTGATCTCGCATATTCAAAAGTTATTGTTTCAAGAGTGTTTCAAATGTTATTATTTTGTTTTTGTATAATTTAGAAGAGGGATATATTGGGTTCCTCACCCTATAAACTTACACACACATACACATTGAAGTACAAAATAAAGGCATGTAATTTTACAACCCAAAGTTACAAAATATATCCTATATGAGGAAACACTAGTCTTGACATTAAAAGCTACAAATTGATAAAACATATATATGTTATAGAACACTATTCTTGTTCACAATTCCATACGAGCAAGAGGACATGAGATTGGTTCGAGAGAATAGTTTCATGTTCCTCTCATGAAATTCCTGTAATCATCCATGATCCGAAATATTTACAACATTTAACCGATGTAGGACACAAACATCCCCATTTCAATCAAACTCCTATGGGAAAGACAAGGGCTACTTAAAACCTTTAGAATCTCATCCTTCCCTTCGGGCATGACTAGATATTATTGAATCATTTTTACACCATAGGAAAGGGTCATCTTCCCTCATTCCCCAAAATTCGTGACTCAAATTTCTCCTTTAAGCACAATTCCACACTAAAAGTTCTCTATTTGCTAGACTTGCACTCATTTTTCTCCAATCTTCCTAATTTCTTTGAAAACTCGAAACAACTTTTTTCATATAGTCTATGCCAGGGATTTCATATCCTACCCCCATAACCTTTGGGTAGAAGTTGTTCTAGATAGGCTTGTGTCATCCTTATAAGTAAAATATCCTTCAGAAAAATATTTTAAACTAGGAATCGATACATTTTAAATACATGGGTAATACTAGATATCTTACCAAGATAACTAAAATGGACACTATCAATGAAGAAAAATCCTTTTTGAATCCATGGGATTAGGCAAGGTTAAGATATGATTGACAAAGTCTAATTCAACATCATTGACATAATTTTTTTTTTGCAATAAGCTCCTTGGAATTTCAGCCATAGTGTGTAAACAAAAAAAACATATATTTTAATGAGAATATCTAAAGATTAAGCAACACCGAAGAGAAAAGAGAGAGAGAAAGAGCTCAAATTGGCATGCTTATACAACTTGCACCTTCGACTAACTATCCCTAGAGCATATATATATAATTTTCCATAACGGTATGTCATATGATTGAAGTAGCTGGTGAACTTAATAACTACTTATGTGAGATATTAATAGAGGGTACTCATGTGAATTTAATTTTAACTCATGTGAAATTATTACTTACTAGCTTAGTTTGTAGAAAATAAATGTTTCTTAAAATAGAATTCAAAGGATCATTGGTTAAACATAGGAAAAATTTATAACAAGTATCTCCATGAATTGAAAAATTAAAAGAAAATAAAAGCTTTGATTTCCTACATGCATCATAAATAAGTCAAGTAATAGTTGCATATTAAGAAACACGAGACATCTAGAGTCCAATACTATAAAAACCACACATATGTGATGTTTTCTTATTGTTTTTCACTTTGTTTTGGAACATACCTAAGTAAAAGATCATATAATACTCTATAAAAGATACTCTTTGGGAATGAAATTTTTAAATGTTTGAAACTATGTGGATCTTTGTGATTCATTTGTTATTTGTAAATTGAAGTAGTGTGGAAAAATCTTATTGGATAACAATTGAAAAGGTTATCAAAGGACTAGCATTGGGAATTGCGAAGTAAATTGGATCTTGTTTATTGGATCACACTTTGCAATGAATGAAAAGACCTACCAAGAAATTGACATTGTAAAAATAATATAAGCATGGAGATTTCTTATTGGTTTGCACTTCATGGTGACTAATAGAGGTTATGTAGAGTCTAACACCTCGAAAATCATACATACGTGGTGTTTTCTTATTGGTTAAAACTTCACTATAAAATATACCCGACTAAAAGATCATATAAAATCTATAACAAATAATCTTTGGGTATGAGAAGTTTTGATAGTTCTAAAACTACGTGGATATTTCTAATTCATTTACTATTCAAAAATTGAAGTAGCATGGAATATTATTATTAGTTAACAATAATAAGGTTATCAAAGGATTAACATTACAAATTGCAAAGTAACTTAGAGATTTTCTATTGACTCACACGCCGCAATTACTAAGAAATTAATGTTATCGCCAAATCATTGCACCCTCCGAATGGCCAGAATGTGAACAAGACATTCGGTGTGATTGGGTAACATGGGATCACCTCTCAAGCTATGGGACTTGGGCTCGAGGTGAACCTCTGGAGAAGGCCAACTTCCTCTTCCTAAACTAAGTGCTATACTACTCCTAGTGCAATAAAATGGTTATCTAGACCTATGCTAACATTTTCATGGGTTTAGGGAAATATATTTGTAAGAAATGAAACTATACTAGGGATGGTGATGCACCAAATAAAGGGTGTTGCTAGACTCAAGAAGGGTTGATTTGAAGAGGGTGTTGTGCACCACAAGTCAAATTCACCTACTGCAACTTAGAGAGGGTAACAAAATACCACAGACTAGGAAGCATGTGTTCCCTTTGTTAAAATCAATCAGACAAAATAATATATTAGTCTTCCAGTGAAGAAGGATGAACTTGAGAAGGGTGAATAAACACCATAACTCAACTACATGCAATAATCCACCACTTGATAAGCACATAACTCCAAGAACCTGCAATAGAAACTTGAACTTGCATAGTGTACCTGCAAGCATGAGAAAGGCACAAAGAAGTATAGAAGGATGAAAGGACCAAGATTAGTCAAAAAAAACACACTTTTATTACTTCAACAACGCTAACAATGCATAATTACATTTGGAAAAGGAAATGGTTTCCATTATAATCTTGAAACAAAGGCTTGAAATTTCCCTCAACATACAAGAACAACTTGCAGAAGAAGTAGGACTCTTGAAAGATATGCACTTGTCTAACTGTCTAACCTATCCAACCTATTGGAATGAGCTTGCAACTTACATTTATAGAAGAATTCTGTGAGAAAGAAGAAGAAAGGTAATAAATTCCTTCCTAAATTGAAGGTATAAGATGGTTTATTTACTACAAAGTTAGTTAAACTACTTAACCCTCCATCATGTTTCATTAATGCCTAGTTTGACTTAATCCTCTTATTCAATTAAAGGAATATTTAAATAAAATATTTTAATAATAATAATAAACATCATTATTAAAATATTTTAATAAAAATATTAATTTAATAATTATTCATCAGGACCCCTAAAATCGGTTTGCATGAAGAGGGGGGGGGTGTCCATGAGAAAAGATCAAAAATACCAACTCGATGGTTGGCTCACCGAGTAGACCACCAAATTAGGCTCAAGTTCCTCTAACGAGATTTCTCTCCACCACTGTGACCATCGCCGAGTTCCTCCCATGTACTATAACAATCCCATTTTCATTGAATTGTATACTAGGTATACTTGGTTCTCTTACCCTTTTCGGGTATTAAGTGTTCTGTTTAAGAGGCCTATTTGAATATTTGTTACCAATATTCATATGAAATATCTTACTTCTTAAACTAGGTGACATAGGACAATGCAACCAAGCAGCTTGCGATACTTTGGCCAAAGATTTCCAACATACTATTCATATTACTATTCCTAGATGACATACTCATCAAATGGAATACGTCCTTCACCCCACTTCATCTGTTATCTAGAATGGTCTTTACTGACTCTTATTAGTCCACTTGTTCTAGGTTTTACCCTAACCAAGGGTAGAAACATCATTTAGTGTATAGGACTACTCGTGAGGACTAAGGATACATAGACATACTCGATCGACCTAAGTCAATCACGTGTGTCTAGTTATCCTAAGTCATCGAGATGTCCCCTAACACTAAATCATGCTTCTAACCTAACCTAGGGTATAACTAAGGACAAGTCCGAGTTATGTAAATCTAAGTGATTTAACCTGAAGGGTGTTGCAACATGTCAATTGCAACACAATATCCTCGTGAAGACCCAAGTCTTCATGAAGGTACTTGTACTGATAGTTGGCATGTGCCAACATCTGTCTGAGTCATCCCATCTGGATGTACATATCCCTGAAGAAGTTAATTACTTAATTATTTTCTATAATTAAGGTCTAATTACAACAACCCTGTTGAATCCTAGTTTCATTAACCCCTAAGATTGCCAACTATATTGAGTTGTAATTGCTTTGTAAAACATCAAGATTGCCCTTTTTATCATTAACTTCCTACTTTAGGATTCAGTTTAATAAAATAAAAAGCAATCAAAATAATATGGTTCACTTATTTTACTCAACCATTCTTAGCTTGTTTAAGTTCGAATTAGATTCCTTTATATTAGACTTCATTGAGATGAAGTCTACTTGTTAAATGTTCATGTTTACCTTTCATTTGTCTTATACCTTTAAAGATATTGGTCAAGAGGTAGTTCATCTTCCTCTTTCCCAGACGACATTAGGTTTAACTCAAAAGGATTCTAAAACAATCTAGATTATCATTTAAGTTGTCTAATTAAGAATTAGGGTTCATTGCAACCCCTTACATTATTCAAGATATCATAATGAATTTTCACTTCCATTATCACCATTTTAATAAACCATAGTGATTTAGTTAAATGATCAGCCATGAATGCCAACTTGTTAAGTTGCATTTTAATAAAGGGATAGTGTATCTAATTCCCTTACCACCTAATTCATTTTAAGTAAACTAAAAGGTTCCATAAAATAGATATGATATATGAGAGAATAAAGATAAGCTTACAATTCCCTTCACATAATGTACAAAGAGAATGACACATCAAGTACAAATAAACCCACAATCTTTCCATTCATCTAAGTGGAATACATACTTTACAAGTCCAAACATTTCAGACATCTTTAATGTCAAACAACATCAATAAGCTCAATTAAGAAATACAACTTTTCCTCTTACAAATACATTTCAATAATGAATCATATTTCCTCATAAAAGTTCTAGTCTTTAGGTAAAAAAAGTAACATCATAAAATAACTTGTCTCCTTTTATCACTTACGAAGTCCATCTACAAAAATTGCTAGCACGGGTCAGTTCATTGAACTGAGCATGATAAGCACTAAGCATTAAAATGATGTGCTTTCAACTAACTATTTCATAAAAAGAACTCTGCTTTTAAGAAACAGTTAAAGCATTACAGAAAGATACATCATAAAGAAATAATAATCATGAAAGGAAGAACAAAGTGTTAAACCATATTATCATTAAGTAGAGATCATGGTGTAATCAAAACAATGTTCACCAATGATTTCATAAAGAATTATATATCAGATAAGTAATATTCCATCCAAATTACTTACCACATTTCTACTATAGATATTTATAGTTCATCTCTTGATTCATTCTATCTAAATCAAAGAAAGATACTAACTCTAATAATTCATAAAAATAGAATTTTTTTAAGAAGCAATGATCCACAATACTCAACATTAACTTACTCCATCCTAGAATATCTAAGGCCAAGCTCATTCAATCTTTATGAAAAAATTTAGGATGAACCATCAACATCTTAAAGTAAGAGTTTCCTATTTAAGATACTACATCCAAATTCAAAGCCAAACTCTAGCCTAAGTTTTTGGGTTAAGCATCAACAAGTTTGATAAAGATATTTTTCATTTACATGCACCTGGAATTGGTCACACATCACCATAATTAGATCCCTATCAAAACATTAGTCAAGGAGAAGAAGTAAGATTTATCCTCCAACTACCCACTCTACAATTTCCTTCAAACTAATACAACCAAGTAGGTCATCTCCTTACACAGGAGTAAACATAGATGAAAGAATGAATGAAAAGAGAGAAAGAGAACAACTTATATCTTCCTTTAGAGTTTGAAGAGAAAATATTGAATACCTTAACTCAGAATAGAGAGAAGGATGACTAACAACAAAGATGAGATAAGATCTCATTATTCCTTCCTAAAAAGAGGAATACATATCGGGATTAAAAGAATTGAGACAAGTCCGATCAAGAGATCATTCAACTCTAGCAACCATTGAAAACACACAATAACTATTCGATATAGAATAGAGATATATGACTACAACATGAAGGTCGAAACCTAATGATAAGTTCTCTCAACATACAAACAAGAACTACTATAGTAGTACATAAGCTACTACTAAAAAGAGTTATTCAAATGATTTTAGTTAGCAACAGTACTTAAAAAAAAAACAACAACTGAACATTTAATTCATCCCAACGTTAATAGCATCAATCTATACATTTCTCTAATTTTCCCAAACAAGAGAGAGACAAAGTAGCATTAAATAATTTATTCTTATGTGACCACAATTTCTTTTCAAGTGTCATCACACATAAATCTTACCCATCCTTTGATGGTAAAATGAAGAAAATGAATACAAGATTTAACAGTCACAAATTACATAGTCAAGCCAACCCAGATCCCCAACTTCACAAGAATCAAAGGAATAGTCTATAGGTAGAAAGGAAAGAACCCAACCTAGATTTGACCACAAGGAAAACAAAAAAATGACATGACCCCAAATCAGGTGCTCAAGGTTGAGTTCAAAAGGAGAAGAATAAAAACTAAAAACATTCCAACCATTTCCTTAAGATAGTCAAGACTGAACTAATCCATAATTCAACTTAATATCCCATTCCCTAATATCATATATATATAAATTTAAAAAAAATATATAATATAATCCAACAAGATGAATATATAAGGTAAATCTGAAAAATGAAATCTAGAAAATCAAAAAGATACATAAAAATTTGATAATCCTTTCCAAAACAAATAACTTCAACCTTTCTATATTTCCAAAGATGCATAATCACAAAAATATTTTCAATAAGCCTTCAAGTTTCACAAAACCGAAAATCATGACCATGTAAGAAAACAAAATATAAAATTTTCTCATAACTACAGGTGTAATGAAATAAAAATTACATTCATTTAAAAGATCTCAAAGCTAAACATGTTTTATCAAATATCAAGCAAGGGAGAACAAAACCCAAAACATAATTTTCCATAGTGACTTGAACTTCTACTATCTAACTTTTATAAGTCCAACAAGAAGTTCATAATCAAATCATCTCAATCTCAGTTCAAAAAAAAAGTATAAATATGTTCAAATTTTTTCCAACAAAAATGACTCGAAAAAACATTGAATCAACTATATACCTATTTTACATAGTAGTTCGAAAATATATAAGATTTGAAATCATCTCAAGCTCAACAAAAAATTTCAACTTTCACCCACCCAAAAAAAAACAAACAAACCCAACTCTTATCTTTATCAAACAGTGAACCCCTCTATTCCATTTTTGCACAGTCAATAGAAGTTCACAAATTTTCAACATTCAGTTCAAACAATGGTTAAAGCATGATTCACTCATTTATCCAACAAGGAACAAACCCAGATCTTATTTCATCAAACAATGAATTCAAGCAGGAGTATACAGTGAAAAAATACAAGCATGAATGCAAGATAAACATCACATAAAAACCCATTTTTTCCAAGAGTAGAGTTGTTTTAATGAAAACACTTAGGAAAAATTAGAACAACTTAATGGGTAGATCCTATCATGCCTGATAGAGCTTCTTATCGATTTGTAGAAGATTTCCAGCTGAGCCTCACAATCTCTTCTTTTTCCAAGCAACGTCAACAACTCCAATATTCCTACTTCCTCTTATACTTCCACAAGATCCAAAAATAGCTCAAGAATGCCAAGAATATCGATGGATCAAAAATAGAACTACTGGTTCAAAGAACCAAAAACTCCATGTAGAGAAAAAAAAAAATGAACAAAGATCAAACAACCTTTCCAAAAATCCACCTTGCATCTCTCCTAGGTGGTTTCTTTCACCATAACCAAGACTAATTAATGCAAGGACTGTCAGTTTCCCTCTTATTTCTCCGCCACCACCATCCAAGTTTGGCAAACCCTTAATTCAAATTTGCATGCAATTTCCATTTAGTGGTGATGCCAACTAGGCATCCCCTAACTCCCCATGCCTCCACCAAAACTATGGTAGTTCAGAGGATATTAAAACCAAAATAAATTCTCATTAATGCCTTGAAAACCAATGCCACCACCCTTACCACTTGCCAAGTAGTCCATAGGTACCCCTTAGATTAGTATTAGTTTAGGTTAGATTAACATTAGGTTAGAAATCAACCTTAGTCTTAGGTAAATATTATTTTCCTTAGGTTGTTTCAAAACTCCATAACCATAAAACATACCAACTTAGGTTAGGGTGTCAACCTTAGTAGTTTAGTAATAGGTCCTAGGTAGGTCTTAACTACCTTAGGTTAAAATCCAAATAGTATAGAACATTACAACTTAGATTAAGGTGTTTACCTTAATAGCTTAGTAATAGGTCCTTTGGTCTATTATGCTATTCAACATTTAAAATTTTAACAAGAAGGCCAAGCTTACTAATTACAACATGATGCAAAGCAAGGACACCTGAAGTCGGGTCCTTCAAATTTATAAATAAAACAAAACTCAGTCCCACTTCACCTTCCATTTAGAATGCTAAGTCAACCAGATGAATCAGGTAAGGAGAACTGAAGCATACCTTGGATCAATGGAATTGATCCAAGGTTTTTTTATCAACACAAATGAGTTTAGACAACAACAACACAAGCTCATAATCCCTTTTTTTTTAAATGAATTAAAGTTGTACAAAAAGATGAATGGCCTCATTTTCAAGTAAGTAGAAATCACAACAAAGTGAACCTCTTCATAGTAATAATTTATCCATTGCAAACATGATTTCCAAAAGTCATAAGAGTACACCTTCCTAAGACAAATCACATGTCAACGTTTGCAATGTCAAGAGGGAAAGTAATCACAGTAATAGTTTTGTCAAAGATGTTACATACTTCCCTCCTAAAAAGAATCATCATCCCGATGATTAACTTAGTCAAACAATTTGCATCTAGGACAAATCAAATTATTATACTTCCATTCATATGTTCATAACAAACTGGATTTTCAAATTCCATAATCAACATTAAAGTAGCTGTCCTTTTTTAAGTAATGTAGTATATGTCCGAGATTGGTAGATTTATTGACATAACATGAATAAAATATTAAAATTTTATCAATCAACAAAATCAATTTTGTTCAAACAAGTATGGAAAAGTAGTTTTCATATCTTCAAGATTTTCCAGGTTGCACTTTCTTCGTTAAACTGATCCCATTGGACCTTACATTGGCTTACTTCATGATTTCTTAAGTGCAATTGGTGAGTTTCCAACACTCGAATGGGTTTAACCATGATTATTCTGGGTCTTGGACCTACAAGGAATTCAATTTAACACATGTGATAAATCTGAAACGTATTTCTTAAGTAGAGAAATATGGAAAACATCATGCATTCATGATAAAGTAGGAGGTAAAGCTAAATGATAAGCTACAGGTTGATTACTTCAACAATTTCAAAGGGTCCCACATAATGAGGTGATAACTTGGCAGCCTTGCCAAAAGTTATAGAAACTCTTTTTTGGTTTAACCCGAAGAAAGACCTTCTCACCAAGTTCAAACTTCTTATCAACCCGCTTTAAGTCTGCATAACTCTTTTTCCTATCTGTTGCTTCTTTCAAGCGTTCACAAATCATTTTAACTTGTTGTTCCATTTTCGTAAGGATTTCAGGTCCAATTACCTCTCTATCCTCAATGTTGTCCCAACTAACAGAGTTCTGCATTTCCTTCCGTATAATGCTTCAAAAGGTTCCATTTTTAGAGAGGCGTGATATGTGTTATTATAAGAAAACTCAACTAATGGAAGGTACTCTTCCCATTTATACTACTTGATCCATGCAATACATTTGTAACATATCTTCTAAAACTTGATTAACTCTTTTAGTCTATCCATCCATTTCTCGGGTGGTAAGAAGAACTAAAATTCAGCTTAGTTCCTAGGGCTGCATTAAGTGTTTTCCAAAATCTAGATGTCATCCTTGGGTCTCTATCAGATATGATCAACTCAGGTACTCCATGTAATCTAAAAATTTCATGCATGAATATTTTTGCTAAAATAGGTGAATCATCCTTAAGATTACAACAATAAAATGAGCTACCTTTGTTAGTTTATCAACAACCACTAGAATAACATCATGTTTATTTCTTGACATAGGAAACCCTTGAACAAAATCCATGCTTATTACTTTCCATTTATACTGTGGTATGTTGTGAGGATACATAAAAACTGTTGGATGCATATGCTCAGCTTTAACACATGTTGACACTCTAAGTAAGTGTGTCACAAATTCTATCACATCCTTCTTCATCCCTTTCTAGAAATATTGTTGTTTTTATATCGAAAGCATTTTCGTAATGCTAGGGTGTCTAGAAAAAGGTGAATTATGAAATTCAGTTAACAATTTCTTTCTTAACTCATTTGACAAGGGTATGTATACCCTATTTTCAAACCACATGATTCCTTCATTGTCAAAGTGAAAACCTTTATATCTCACATCATTTGGATCTACAACAAGTGTTGTCTTTACTTGTTGAAAATAAGAATCAGATTCCATGACACTTTTACTTCATCTTTAAACTAAGTTCTCAATGTTATAAGAGCAGAAATGTGCTTCCTATGACTTAGAGCATCTGCAACTCTATTTTCTTTTCCTTTAATATAACTTATGTCAAAATCATACTGAGATAGAAATTCTAACCATCTTCATTGTCTTGCATTCAGATTTGGCTGAGTAAAAATATACTTCAACCCAAGATGATCATTTTTAGTTCAAAAGGTCTACCAAGAAGATAATGCCTCCATACTTGAAGTGCATGAACAATGAAAACAAGCTCTAGGTCATGTGGAGCATAATTCAGTTCATGTAACTTGAGTTTTCTACTTTCATAAGCTATAACATGATTTTGTAACAAAATACCTCCGAGACCTTCCCGGATGCATCCATTACAACAGTGAAGTCTCCATTAGGATCAGGTACAACCAAAATAGGTGTTGAAGTTAACTGATCCTTCAAAGTCTTAAATGCAGATTCACATTTTTCATTCCATACAAATTTCTTATCTTCTTCTTCGTAATGAAGTTATTGGTGCAAAAACCTTAGAGAAGTCTTTAACAAACTTCCTATAGTAACCAACAAGACCCATGAAGCTTCTAACTTCATGTACATTCTTTGGTGTAGGCCACTCAATTATTGCAACAATTTTTGAGGGATCTACCGCTATTCCATATTTGCTTATGACATGACCCAAATAGTGCACACTTCGTATCATAGAAAGAACATTTGGACAACTTACCATACAACCTTCTCTTTCTCAAGATTTCTAGAACTACTTTCAAATGCTCATGATGTTCTTTGATGCTTTTAGAGTATATGAGAATATCGTCCAAGAATACAAGCACAAATTTGTCCAAGTATTCTTGAAAAATATTATTCATTAAATTCATAAAATTTAGGTGCATTCATTAATCCAAATGGTAAAAATGTGAATTCATAATGTCCATACCTTGTTCTAAAAGTTGTTTTATGAATATCCTCATCCTTTATTCATAACTGATGATATCCAGATCGAAGATCTATTTTAGAATACACTGATGCACCATGCATCTGATCAAATAGATCATCAATTCTAGGAAGTGGATATCTATTCTTAATTGTTTCTTTGTTTAACATCCTATAATCGATGCACAATCTAAGTGTTCCATATTTCTTTTTCACAAAAAATTACCGGTGCTCCCAAGGTGAGACACTTGGTCTTATTAAACCCTTAGAAAAAGTTCTTGTAACTGTGCCTTAAGCTCTATCAACTCAATGGTATTCATTCTATAAGGTGCCTTGGAAATAGGTTTGGTTCCTGGTTTGATCTCAATTGTGAAGTCAAACTCCCGTTTGGGTGGAAGACAGGTAACTCTTCCAGAAACACATCACTGAAATTTTGTAATAATGGATATCTTTCCATGAAGTCACTACTTTCTTTTGTTGTTTCAGAAATTTTTACTGCATATAAAGTGTAACCTTTGTTTTTGGCCTTTTTAAGTTGCATAGCTGACAATTTCCTAACTAAAATCTCATGTTTTACACCCTGAATGTCTGTTGTTTTCTATAGATCATCCAAACAACTAATATGTTTTTCAAAATAGTCAACCTTTGCCTTATGCTCAGCTAGCCAATTAACACCTATGATTACATCATAAGACCCCAAAGGAGCAACATAAAGGTCAACCTCAGTGGAAAAACTAGGCAAGTCAAGGACTTGCTCCAAAAGACACATACTAACTATGTGAACAACATTATTTCCATAATGTACAACCCATGATTTATCCATTTTTCCATCTTTTATTTTTAATTTTGATGCTAATTTAGTAGAAATAAAACATTTAGTAGCTCTAGTATCAAAAGTATAGTTACATGTATGCCAAATAACTTACTGGAACCTCTATGGGTGTGACTTTCTTTTCAGCCTATTTTTCAGCAACTGTGTATGTGTATCTTGTGCTGTTGATTATGGTCATCCTTCTTCAAAGGACATTGATTTGTGTAATGATCCTTGCCACAATTGTAACAACCTCCTATAGGTCCCTTTTTAGGCTCAAATTTATTTCTAGCCTTAAAGTTATCATTCTGACCCCCATAGGACTTATGTCCATTATTATTGTTCTTGAAAAGTTATTTCACACATTAGTACATAGGTTTATTTTTGTTTTTTTCTTGTTGTTTTCAGTTACAAATTTATTTTTCATACCAAACTTCTTCCATGGCCCCTTTTTAGGTGTAAGAGATGATGAAGAGTTTGGAATTTTCTTTCTAATTTCCTCCTTATGGGAAGAGATTGCTTTCAATTTTGTTCCTACCTTATGGATTTTTCAACAACCCCTTCCATAGTGGTTGGGATGTGAACATCCACTTCACCACCTATAATGGGATTTAATCCCATGATAAATTTTTGTATCCTGAACTTCTCATCAAGTTTGATATTGAGGTACATACTTAAGGAGTTTAGTAAACCACTCCCAGTACTCTGTTATAGTTAATTTTCCCTTGGGATAAGTTTTGAAATTCAGTCATTTTTTGATCATAATAAAGTTGTGGCAGCCATCGTTGCCTAAAATAACTTTTAAATTGATCCCAAGTAATATTTGTTTCATCAATGTTTAGCTCAGCCTTGTGATTTATCCCACCATGAAGATGCTTCATGGGAAAGATGATAAGCTCCCCATATTGCCTTTGTTTCCTCGAGAAGTTCCTTATTGCAAAAGTACTTCTCCATTTCACTGAGCCAATTCTCAGCTCCATCTCCTAATGTAGTGCCATCAAACTTGGGTGGACTTATCCTTTTTATATCATTAGTGAGTTTAATTATTACCAACCTTGCCTTTTTATTTTAGGTTGATCAGGTGCATTAGCATTAGCATTGGCATTGGCTGCATTATTGTTATCAATGCCTAAATTTCCAATATTAGTGTTTTTCACATGAGGTGGCTGATTGTTATTACCAACATCTTCTTCCTCCTCCTCATTTCCCATTACTTGTTGTTCAAGTACAACCAAATGATCTCTTGTGTCCAACAAGGGAAGCAAGGATCTCATCAATTTTTGGGTAGTAGCTACTTCTCCACCTGGTGGTGGGTTGTTTTTGTAACATTTCCTCTTGTTCTAACCATTTTTTGTTAACAAGAAAATTTAAGTTTTATCAGATTATGGACACAATAGGTCCAAGAGCTCTGCACCTTTACTACGATACCAAGATGTAACATTCCCATTTTAAGACTTTAGAAACAAGGGTTTTTTTTTTAATAATGTTCTGTTCTAAATAATCATAATTTAGAACACACATTCCATGCCAATCAATCTCATAATAGATAACCATATGCAATTATAATGACTCGGTGAAACATCGATCTCTCATTTCATGACTCAAGTATCATACCGATCTCTCATGTTAACTCATTGAATTGTATACTAGGTATACTTGGTTCTCTTACCCTTTTCTAGGTATTAAGTGTTCTATTTAAGAGGCCTATCTGAATATTTGTTACCAATATTCATATGAAATCTCACTTCTTAAACTAGGTGACATAGGACAACACAAACCAAGACTTGTGATACTTTGGCCAAAGATTTCCAACATACTATTCATATTACTATTCCTAGATGACATACTCATCAAATGGAATACATCCTTCACCCCACTTCATTTGTTATCTAGAATGGTCTTTACTGACTCTGTCAGTCCACTTGTTCTGGTTTTACCCTAACCAAGGGTAGCAACATCGTTTAGTGTAGAGGACTACTCACGAGGACTAAGGATACATAGACATACTCGATCGACCTAAGTCAATCACGTGTGTCTAGTTATCCTAAGTCATTGAGATGTCCCCAACACTAAATCATGCTTCTAACCTAACCTAGGGTATAACTAAGGACAAGTCTAAGTTATGTAAATCTAGGTGATTTTCAACTGAAGGGTGTTGTAACATGTCAATTGCAGCACAGTATCCTCATGAAGACCCAAGTCTTCATGAAGGTATTGTACTATAGTTGGCATGTGCCAACATCATCTGAGTCATCCCATATGGATGTACATATCCCCAAAGAAGTTAATTACTTAATTATTTTCTATAATTAAGGTCTAATTACAACAACCCTACTGTTGAATCCCTAGTTTCATTAACCCCTAAGATTTTGCCAACTATAATTGAGTTGTAATTGCTTTGCAGAAACATCAAGATTTCCCTTTTTTATCATTAACTTCCTACTTTAGGATTCAATTTAATAAAACAGAAAAAACAATCAAATAATATGGTTCACTTATTTTACTCACCATTCTTAGCTTGTTTAAGTTCGAATTAGATTCCTTTATATTAGACTTCATTGAGATGAAGTCTACTTATTAAATGTTAAATACCTTTCATTTATCTTATACTATTTAAGATTTATTTACCTTTCTTTTGATGACATTATACCAAAAGGATTTAAAAAGGTATTGGTCAAGAGGTAGTTCATCTTCCTCTTTCTTATTAAGAATTAGGGTTCATTGCAACCCCTTACATTATTCAAGATATCATAATGAATTTTACACTAACACCATTTTATTAAACCATATTGATTTAGTTAAATGATCAGCCATGAATGCCAACTTGTTAAGTTGCATTTTAATAAAGGGATAGTGTATCTATTTCCCTTACCACCTAATTCATTTTAAGTCAACTAAAAGGATTCCATATAGATATGAATATGAGAGAATAAAGATAATCTTACAATTCCCTTCACATAATGTACAAAGAGAATGACACATCAAGTATAATAAACCCACAATATTTTCCATTCATCTAAGTGGAATACATACTTTACAAGTCCAAACATTTTCAGACATCTTTAATGTCAAACAACATCAATAAGCTCAATTAAGAAATACAACTTTTCCTCTTACAAATACATTTCAATAATGAATCATATTTCCTCATAAAAGTTCTAGTCTTTAGGTAAACAAAAGTAACATCATAAAAGAACTTGTCTCCTTTTATCACTTACGAAGTCCATCTGCAAAAATTGCTATCATAGGGTCAGTTCATTGAAATGAGCATGATAAAGCACTAAGCATTAACATGATATGCTTTCAACTCCTATTTCATAAAAAGAACTCTACTTTTATGAAATAGTTAAAGCATTTCAGAAAGATACATCATAAAGAAACAACAGTCGTGAAAGGAAGAACAAAGTGTTAGGCCATATCAACATTAAGTAAAGATCATGATGTAATCAAACAATGTTCAACCAATGATTTCATAAGGAATTTTATACCAGATAAATAATATTCCATCCAAATTACTTACCACATTCCTACTATAGATATTTATAGCTCATTTCTCGATTCATTCAATCTAAATCAAAGAAAGTTACTAACTCTAATAATTCACAAAAATAGAGTTATTTTAAGGAAGGAATGGGGTAAGTGCACACTTAAGTTTGGGGACAATTAAGTGACATCAAATCTTGAATTTTACAAAAAACATAAAACATCAAATTTAGTCCATGGACTTGAATCATGAAAATTCTTTAAAAAATATTCATAAAAATGGTACCATCGTGTAGGGAGACTATTAGCTTTGTAGAAATATTGATTTTAAAGTGAATAGAATAGGATAAATAGTCATTTTATAATTTTTATTAATAGTAGGTATTTAAGACATTTTTTCCATTCATGAATGTTTATGTCATGTTTAAAGTCCAAATTTTGTTTCACTTGTTAGAATGTGATAAAACTTATACCATCCCAATTGGTGAAATAATATACATGTTCAAAAATACAAATTATTTTATAAAGAATATATTTTCATAAAAGTTATGGTCTTAAGGAAAAAAGAAGTAAAGTCTAAAATATCTTTTTCTTTATGTTACAAAGTCCACTTTCATGGAAAAAATCATAAAAAAATCATATTGCTCAAAAATAAAAATGAAAAGCTATAAGATTAAAATGGCACACTCTGAACTAATTATAGATATAAAAATAATATCTTATTTTATGAAATATTAAATATATATATATATATCAATTTTGGTCATCCAAATCATGGGAAAATAAATTGATAAATCTTATAGGCGTTTTAAAAAGAAAATATCAAGTCATGAATTTTGAGTGTTTAATATAGCTAAACTTGTGCATATTCTAATAATCCCTAAAAGTTGATATTTATGTTGTTATTTGCATTCTATCTATCAAAGACGTCCACTTATGACCCTATTTTGAAATAGAATTATTTTAACTAAACAATGTTCTAAAATACTCAACATTAACTTACTCCATCATAGAATATCTAAGGCCAAGCTCATTCAATATTTAAGATAGAAATTAGGATGAACCATCAACATATTTAAAGTAAGATTTTCCTATATTAAGTTACTACATCCAAATTCAAAGCCAAACTCTAGCCTAAGTTTTAGGTTAGCATCTACAGGTTTGATAGAGCATAAATTCCATTTACATGCACCTAGAATTGATCACACATCACCATAATAAGATCCCTAAAAAAATAGTCAAGGAGAAGAAGTAAAGGTCTATCCTCCAAATACCCACTCTACAATCCATCAAATTAATACAACTGATCAGGTCAGCTCCTTACACAGGAGTAATACAAATGAGGAGAAGATAAAAAGAGGGAGAAAGAGAACAACCTAAATATTCTTCCTAAGAGTTTGAAGAGAACAATATTGAATACCTTAACCCAGAATAGAGAGAAGGATGCCAACACACAAAGGATGAGATAAGATCTCATTATTCCATCCTAAAAAGAGGAATACTAATCGGGAATAAAAGAACAGAGGAAGATCCGATTAAGAGATCATTCTACTCTAACAAACATTGAAAACATAGAACTATTCGGTACTGAATCATGATATACGACTGCAACATGCAAGTCGAAATTGAAGATAAGGTTCTCTCAATGTACAAATAAGAACAACTATAGTAGTGCAAAAGCTATGACAAAAAGAGTTATTCAAATGATTTCAGTTAGCAATAATACTTGAAGAAACAAACAACAACTGAACATTCAAACTCATCCCAACGTTAATAGCATCAATCTATACATTTATTTAATTTTCCCTTCAAGAGAGAGACAAAGTACCATTAAATAATGTAATCTTATGCGACCACAATTTCTTTTTGAGTGTCATCACAAATAAATCTTACCCATCCTTTGATGGTAAATGAAGAAAATGAAAACAATATTTACAGTCAAGCCAACCCATATTCCCAACTTCACAAGAATCAAAGGAATAGTCTATAGGGTAAGAAAGGAAAGAACCCAATCCCTGATTTGACCACAAGGAAGAAGAAAAAAAGTGACATGACCCCAAGTCGGTGCTCAAAGTCGAGCTCAAAAGGAGAAGAGTAAAACCAAAAAACATTCCAACTCATTTCCTTAAGATAGTCAAGACTGCACTAATCCATAATTCAACTTAGATATATCCTTGATAATTCCTTATATAATATATATATATATATATATATATATAAATTTTAAATGTCAAGATCTAGAAAATCCAACAAGATGAACCGACAAGATAATCTCTTGTAGCACAAAATCTTATTTCAAAAATATGCATAAACATTCAATAAGCCTTTCCAAAATCACGACCATAGGCTAACTTTCAGCCCTACTATCAGACAGATTGCAACAAGGAGGTTTGTTTAGACCTAGAATTAGGTAAGTCTTTAACAAATATGCTCATGTCTTATAGGTGCAAAAAAAATCGACGTCATAAAAGTTCAAGCAGAAGCTAGTATGAATTAATCAAATTTCAAACAAGGGAGAACCAAAACCCAAAACCATACTTCTTCCATAGCAGTCCAATAGAGTTATCAAAATCAAAATGTCTCAACTCAGCAATAGTATAACATGTTACAATTGTTTTCCAGCCAAAAATGACTCCCTAAACATTGAGTCAGACTATCTAATTTAGCATAGTTCAAACATATGTAAAAATATTTGAAATCATCTCGAGCTCAATAGAAGATAGCCCGTTTCAAACTTTCACCCAATAAAAGAAACAAACCCAACTCCTATCTTTAACAAACAGTGAACCCTTCTATACCATTTTTTTACACAGTCAACAAAAGATCACAAGATTTGACAACATTCAGTCCAAACAATGGTTAAAGCCTGATTTGTTCACTTTTCCAACAAAGAAACAAACCCAGATCAAATCTTCATCACACAAAAATTCAAGCAAGAAACTACAGTGAAAAATACAAGCATGAATGTAAGATAAACATATCATTTGTTTCCAAGAGTAGAGTTGTTTTAATGAAAACACTTAGTAAAAAGTAGAACAACTTAATGGGTAGAGCCTATCATGCCTGATAGAGCTTCTTATCGATCTATTTAAGATTTCTAGCCGAGCCTCCACAATATCTTTTTCTTCCAAGCAACGTCAACAACTTGAATATTCTACTTCCTCTTATACCTCCACAGGATCCAAAAATAGTTCAAGAATGCCAAGAATATCGATGGATCAAAAATAGAACTGCTGGTTTGAAGAACTAAAAATATATGCAGAGAAAAAATCAAAATGAACCAGAGATAAAAACTCTCCAAAAATCCACCTTGCATATCTCCTAAGCAGTTTCTTCACCATTACTGAAGCGAATTAATGTAAGGACTATCGGTTTCCCTCTTATCTCTCCTCGCCACCACCATCCATGTTTGGCTAGTTCCTTAATTCAAAAATGCATGCAATTTCCATTTAGTGGTGATGCCAACTAGGCATCCCCTAACTCCCCATGCCTCCGCCAAAATTGGTAGTTTAGAGGGTATTAAAACCAAAATCAAATCTCATTAATGCCTTGAAAA
The DNA here is from genome assembly GCA_018340775.1 of Taxus wallichiana var. yunnanensis. Taxonomy (NCBI): domain Eukaryota; kingdom Viridiplantae; phylum Streptophyta; class Pinopsida; order Cupressales; family Taxaceae; genus Taxus; species Taxus wallichiana. The sequence goes on from CM031234.1 coordinate 860,239,987, forward strand.
TCGATGCCACCACCCTTACCACTTGCTAAGTAGTCTATAGGTACCCTTTAGATAGCATTAGTTTAGGTTAGATTTACATTAGGTTAGAAATCAACCTTAGTCCTAGGTAAATAGTATTTTCCTTAGGTTGTTTCAAAACTTCCTAACCATAAAACATACCATCTTAGGTTAGGGTAATAACCTTAATAGTTTAGCAATAGGTCCTAGGTAGGTCTTAACTACCTTAGGTTAAAATCCAAATAGTATAGAACATTACAACTTAGATTAAGGTGTTTACCTTAATAACTTAGTAATAGGTCCTTGGTCCTATTACGCTATTCAACGTTATAAAATATTTAACAAGAAGGCCTAGGCTTACCAATTACAAAATGATGCAAAGCAAGGACACTGAAGCCGGGTCCTTTAATTTTATAAACAAAACACAACTCAATCCCACTTCACCTTACATTTCAGAATGCCAAGTCAACTAGACGAATCAGGTAAGGAGAACTGAAGCATACCTTGGATCAATGGAATTGATCCAAGGTTTTTCTGTCAACACTCAATAGTTAAGACAACAATAGTACAAGCTCTTAATCCCCTTTTTAAAAAATGAATTAAATTTGTACAAAAATATGAATGGCCTCGTTTTCAAGTAAGCAAAAATCACAACAAAGTGAATCTCTTCATAGTAATAATTTATCCATTACAAACATGATTTCAAAAATTCATAAGAGTACACCTTCCTAAGAAAAATCACATGTCAACATTTGCAATGTCAAGAGGGAATGTAATCACAATAATATTTTTGTCAATTTCTCGACATCTTTCAATTTCCAAAACCTTCATGCTTTAACCGAACTCACTTGGTCTTAACTCGACCTTTATGTAAGAGTCACTTTGTATTACTTACGATCAAGCTCCTAACCATAAGACCGACTCAGATAGAGCTATTATCTTTACTAATTTCCACTCGACTCATGTTAACACATCCGAGATCCCTATGCTTCACCACGTTGAGCTCCCAAAATAAGCTTTCCACCGAGCTTCATTCTCATCGAGCTTTATGCTTGAGCGATCTTCTCGTGCTTCGAGCTCTTCCACACGGATTTTTCTATAAGATCATTTTGATGATTCTTGTCTTTCTTTCAAGCCAAAATTATTGCTATAGGTTGAGTTGCATTCAAATGCCGAGTCAGGTTTGTCTTCATTGGGCTCCACTCCACATCGATCTCGCCACTAAGTTCACTATAATCGAGCTCCTTCTTCTTTCTCCACATTGAACCCAAATCCTCTATAGCTCAAATCAAATTTACCTTCAAACAACCTATTTGCATGTATTCAATTTACTATGAGCATAGCTCTTATGAGGCTCACTCAACGCCTATGATCTCCTTTGAGGCGCTTCCATCAAATCAACATTTGACAGGGCTATCCATGCTATTGATCCGAGCTCCTCTTTGTGACTCATATTAGCTCGGGTGAATGAACCCTCAATATATGCCTATGTCCTATGTGCTTAGCTAGAGAGCTTCAATGAGATTAAATCCATCATATGATCAACTTGTCATAGTTCTAGCTCATAATCTCTTTTCCTCTCGTGCTAAGCAACTTGCTCCATTCAAGTTGTTGTGCCCTCCCTACTATAAAATTCCTTTCACTGTAAGTATCCAATCATATTCAATGATTATATCTCCCATTTACTACAATTAATTCACGGCATGTTTTGTATTGACCACTTCATTAGCCTTGGTGACTTAGATGCATACTAACTTACCTTTCCAATGCAAGTCTCAACTTGCCTCATTCTCCTTGAAGATCGATCTACCAACACACTAGTCGAATGTCTTGGCATTCAACTTGCTATTCAAATCAATAACAACACCGACCATTTCCTTCTCCATGAGATGGCTCTCGGGTGAGCTCCATTGTATTTCTCACTTGTTGGTAAAGATCTTGGGTAGAATTGACATATTAGCTCGAAAAAATCGAAGATCAACTCATTATTTTCCATGAAATTTTTCCCAATAGCTATTCCAGATTGGGATTTTGACTATTGTTTTCCCATGCACGAAATGGATTCCACACGCATAAGTACGAAGTGGGGTACTTAGGTTTTCAATACCATTTTTCCTGCATATCTTTTGGCAACTTGGCTCTTAATGTCTACTATTCCACCTGGCTCAAACCTTTTCATGCTCCGTAACTCGGTTAAATCAGTCATGGATCAACCTAAACATTCTTTTCCCCGTAATTCACTTTGTAATGCTAACTGAGCCAACTCACCGAGTCCCCAAATTATTCCTCTCTATAATGAGTCTTGCAATGTCAAGCTACAGATCTAGCTATTCACCTAGTTTGATGACAGGATCTTATTACTCAAACCCATTCCGCATGATTCCCTATCTTGATGACGATATATTCTAACGTGCTCCTAGCTCACTATGAGCTCGATTTTATTTGTTCACTTCAATGTGAGCAAATCATTCGTGAATCTAAACTATATCTTTATGTGGGCCTTCATTTTTTCTCTATGCACTAAGCTTGATTTCCCATGTATCTCACGTGCCCAACTCATTTCCTTGTAATGAGCCAATGCCTCGCATCTACTCTATCGACCACCAAGTTCTTTTTAGTGAGTTCCATGTTATCAAACCAGAATCATCTCATGAATTATCCTAACTTTTTTTTGAGCACTTTTTCATATCTATAATCCGTGATTTGAACTATTGATGTCAAGCTAGCTCATTTTCATAGTCAGTGGATTAAGAATTGTACTCTGGCTTTACAATATCTTCCCCAACAAGTATTTAAGATTATATTATCTCAAAATTCATTAAAATACCTCACCCCGAGCTACATTAATTATTGAGTTTCTTTATAGAGCTTCACCTTATGTGCCTTGGTTCATCGAGCCCACCTTTTTTTGGCTCGTTCTTTTTTCCTTGTGCTTATGAGTCCAATCATGAGATTCCTCCTATCTTTTATCTCTGGTCTTGCCATATATCAAGTTTTTGGATTGAGAATCTAAGTCATCGATTTTATCTTCGACATGTGGAGCAAATTTCCGTTGAGCCAAGAGAAACTCGACCACCTTGACATAGATCTTGAGCTCTTCTCCACTATGTGTTTCAACCTCTCAATATCATTACTAAGCCCACATTTCTCATCGTGATTTTTTTTATGACTCGGCCCCCGCTCATTTTCCTTAGCCAACTCAGCCACTTCAAGCTCACCTAAATATCTTTGATTAGGACTCGAGCCATTCGTTTAGTTTGATCCAAGCTTGTTATTTGTTTAACCTCATTTGATTTTCCATTATAATAACATGACTTGGCCTTTAGGCCGATAAAATCTCATTCAACCTTAATATAACCCTACGTGATGAAGATAACTTAACCGAGCTAATAGTTCTCTACTCCCACCTTATGTATGATATGGAATCATCGAGCATCTCGGCGAGCTATTTGAACTCAAAGCTCCATTTGGGTATTTTCACACCTGGCTTCTTAAATTTTTGAATTTTCTTGGATTTTCTCAAACATGAGGATCATGAAATGAAAAAATGACCCCTTTACATATGATCAATAAATTTTGGCCAATTTTTCCCTTGTTCGGTGGAAGTGGGCCCCAAATCCAATTCTCTAGCTCTAAACATACTTCAAACCTCCAAGACACTGATAAAGGGAAGAATCACTCAAGGTGACTCTGAAACTACTTGGAACATTATAAGCACTTCTTAAATGAAAAATTTACTTGAAATGTCATGGAATTCTTCACGAAGATCCTTTTCAGTTTTAGAGCCAATTTTTACCCATGGGAAAAATTGGATAACATTTTGGAAACCTCTTAGGGATGATTAAGCTGCTAAACATGGTTCCAATAGCCTTTAACAATTCATGGGGATGAATTCAATGTTGGCATCTCAAAAATGATATGATATTTTGAGATAGATCCCAAAGTATCCTCAAGCATTATTGATCTTGGACTTTCCTACAATGCCAAGTATGAATTTTATTGAATTTGATGAATAATTAGCGTCTATAGAATATTGCGGAGTTTTTAAATGAAGTATCTACTGAATTTGGAATTTATTGAAACTCTTTTTGGAAAATTGAACCTTTTCTCCTTAAAAACCTCCAAATGTGATACAATGTGCAAGAACAACACACAACAATGTGCATAAGCACTTGGAGGAAAACACCTAACTAAATTATACAGGGGGTGGAAAGATCTCAAAAGAAAGCTTTGAGATGTATCCCATTCACATGAATGGGAAGTTCCTCTCTATTGATCCTGGATAGATAAAATAAATTCACCTCTTTGTAACTTGATATGATGTATGGCCTGCTCTAGAGAGTGTCAAATTTGTAGTGTTTTCCTGGTTTGGCTCTATCTTCATCCCATTTGAGAACTAAATCTCCCTCTTGAAAATGCTTGTTAGATGATTTCTTGTCAAAATATTTATTAACCCAAGCTTGATGTTTCTCTAAAGTCTTCATAGCATTGCTTCATACTTTTTCCAAATTCATGAGTTCAACAAACTTGACTGGTAGAAGACCACTCTCTATAACTTCAAGATGATGAGATAACTCCAAAGAAGGTAACTCCAAGGAGAGTGAAAATTTCACTTCTCCTCCATATACAATCATGAAAGGAGAATTTCTAATGGCCTTTTTAGGTGTGATTTGATCTTCCCAGAAAGTAGTTTTAAGCTATGTATGCCAAGTCCTTCTGTTAGTCTCTATTGTGCACTTAATAATCCTTGTGAAGTTTTTGTTGGTAGACTTAGCCAATCCATTTCCTTGTGGATAGTAATTGGATGAAGTCTTGAGGTAGACCTCATTCTTAACAGCCCATTCACTCTACTTTAGTCCAAGAAAATCCATTTCATTATCTGAAATAACTATAAATGGAACACCGAACCTTGTCATTATACCTTCAAGAAATCAAGAACTGCCTTCTCATTACTTTGTTTCAATGCTATTACCTCTGTCCATCAAGTAAAGTAGCTGCTACGGTAAGAACCATTTACGTTCGTCACCTTTGGATGGAGGATTAATCATTTTGATGAAATCCAACCCCCATTGAACAAAGGGTTGATCCACTTGAATTAGATGCAGTGGAAGAGTTGTCAACTTTTGTTTTCTAGTGAAAAGGGCACATTCCTTACACTTCCTTACCTAGAGATGGGCATATTTGAACAAATCCGCCAAATAATAGTAATCGGGTGGCATGATCTTGGTAGTTGTTGTTCATGCAAAATAATGTCCTCTAGATAGGCCATTGTGAAAATATTCTAGTATCTTTCTTACTTGTTCTAGTCCCACGCACCGAAGGAGAACACCATTCAAATCCTTTCAAAAGAGAACATTATCTACCATAACATATGGAATAGACTTAAAATGGAAAGCCCATCTTTAATTTTTATCCATGTTCATAGGATATACTGTTGAGAAAAGGAAACTCTTTATTTTGGATATCCAGTCTACCTGATCATCACCTTCATCAGCTTTTAGAAGTGTCTTGTCCTCATCACCATTTGATTCCATGTCTCGCAGTAAGTTGTTGACACAAACCTTTATCTCTCGACAAGTTTGGTAACTTTGATATGTACATCATAATCCATCACCTTTATGATCCATCCAACAAAATTTTCATTCATCTCTTTGTTCAAAAAAAATTCCTTAACACCTAGATGAGACACCATTCGATAAATTTTTTTGTTAGACAACATGTGCTTGAATTTCTTCAAAGCTCAAATAATCTGCAAAGACTTGTTTTTAACAAATGAATATTTGACCCATAGTATTTGAGGGATTGATGAAGAAAGAAATTTTTTTCTCCATCGATCATCATTTTGATAGATGAGGATACCTAAAATGCTCTCTTGACCTGCAAAAGCATAGAGAATAAAATCTTTATCAAACCTGGGGTTCACTAGTGTGGGATCATGAGAAATGTCTATTTTTATGGCTTCAAAGCTCTCCTTCCTTTGTCCATGAGAATGGCATATTTTTATTTAGCATTGTTTTCATTGGTTTAGCCAATACTACAAATTGAGGGATGAATCTCTACATGAAATTTATGGTTCCCAGAAAACTTTGGAGACCCTTCTTGTGACTTAGGAGAGATAAGGACATAATTGAATGGATCCTAGATCAATTTATAGAAAGCCCTTCATTGAAATAACATGCCCCAATAATTTTCCTTCATGGACTATAAAAATACATGTTGGGCCCCTAAACTATTGGCTAATTATAAAAAGGCACGTAGGCACGCAAGGATAAAGCACGCAGGCGGTGGTTTAAGGAATGGTTTAAGGAAACACATGGCATGCACACGGATAGAACCAAAGGTTCAGACTTAGCCATATTGGGAATTTTGGGTAGGATACATGAAAAGCATGACCCGACTGCACATGCAGAGTGGATAAGGTGTCAGCCTGGTGATAGGTTGGCCCAGGAAAGAGCATGCCTGTGGTAGAAGCTTCTAGAAGCTCATCATGGTGAAAATTGGAAAGCTCAAGCCTAGAGGAGCATGCTCGCATGGAGGACCACATTCAGACACTTGGCATCAGATCTGGGGCTGTTAGAGGATGAGTTGGTAGTTCAGAAAGGCTATATATACAAGTGCCTGTAGAAGTAAAGAGGGAGATATAGAGAGAGGGAGGATCTCTGTAGAAATACTGTAATAACTTTGTTAGTTTGGTAATTATGCTAGGAAAGGATGTATCAAGGGTATGGGGGTGGTATAAATTTTATTTTGGGATCCTATCCACATAAGTCCAGTTATAATGCATGACTACGATGCCCGCTTATCCATGACACTCTTTAATTGCTCCATGATTATAATGAGGTTACCGACTTATATGAATATGAACATTGATGATTCCGTGCATGCATCTTTCTAATAGTTCTTTTTCATTTATGTTTATGACTAAGTATTGATGCTTGTACAACTTCATTCTATTTTAGTATAAGATCTATAATTGGTAAAGCACTTTCTGTCTGGAATGACTACAAGGATCTAGAAGCCGTTATGAGCTTTAGGGTGCTTATATGTCTTACTTCCTTTCAAAATATCTCAAACATGGATCATAGATGACGTTTCCCACTAAAATCACATAAAAGAGAGACTCGGAACCCATGCGTGCCTCGGGTGAGCACCCTGCCGCACCGGGTGATAGTCTTGTGCACATGAGATTTCTTTCCTTTGTGATGGGAGTAAAAATGACTACATCTTGGTTCCATTTCTAGGAACACTTTTCAAAGTCATGGTGGGAAAAGGCATACATAATTATTTGTGTAGAGAATAATGACAGAGCGGTTAACTTTAGAAAGTGTTGAATCATGGTTCAAGAGCACGAAGGATGAATTGTCTCGTAGATTAACCACTGGACTGAGTTTGATGCACATAGATGGGTAGAAGAGAACCTCTACCATGAATTATATGAATTTTTTTTTCTGTTTCTTCCCAAAGTAGAACTATATGAGTGGTTCTTAGCCTATGCATCTAGATCAAGCTGGTATTATAGATCACATGTGTGGACCCAAGAAGAATACTAGAGGTCAGTAGGATGGAGATCTCGACGTGGAATCATACTATGGACCATTGGTGGAAAGGAGTACCGACTAGCTACACTGGAGTATGTCATTTACACATATTATTTTCTCGGAGGTTACTTGAGTTTGAGTTTTTGTGGGAGCCAAAAGGATAATTTATATGTGATATCCCTTTGTTAATGAAGATCTTGATGGTTACTAGGAGTTTAGAATCACTTCCAATGCGGGCTAAAACGTTTCGAGTAATGGGTGATGAAGCTAGGGTGGAGGAAGATGGTAGATGTTACGACCGAGAAAGAAAGGGAGGAGAGATGACTCAAGTATGGTGAAGCGCTTGAAAGGGACATTGCTAGAAAACACGAGGTTACATGTGTGATGGATACATGGTAGCAGATGTTGTGGGAAGGATTTGAGGTTCACGCAGAGGACATGGAACTTGAGCAATCTGTGTGACCCCATCTTGGAAAACACGTAAGTGAAACCCCTTTGACTTCTAATGAGAGTTCATCACATGGAGAGAGAAGAGCCATTGGTGTGCATCTGAGCCCACCTAGTGACCAAACACTACTGCATGGTTTCCTAAATCAAGGAGAGAACATTGTTATTCTAGTTGGTATCTTTGAATGTGATCGATCTTCACCTAGGAGATATAATTTATCATTTGGGACTTCTATGGCTATAAATACCATTCCAGTTTTAGAAGGAATTTTCAGCCAAGGTATAGACATGAAAGCTTTTGGTCTCACATCTAGGAGTGGTGTGGGGTATACTATTGGTAGTGGGGCATTATCAAAAACCATTAGCATGCAATTTATTGGAACTATGGGGACCCTTAAGACAACCACTACGGGACTCTGGTGGATCTAGTGGGTCGGGAGTCATGGGACTGGTGGATCCGGTGGATCGTGTGGTGGAGGAAACACTAGAGGAAACCAAGGCTCGACTCGGGAGGACACGGCCCCACCACCCCCTCAAGTCTTCTTTGAAATTTATTTACATTCACCCAGATTATAGAGGAATTGAAGATGCTACAAAACATGTTCACAAGTGTGAATTGCTATGGTAAGCAAAGGGTATCAAAACCTAGAGTGGAAGGCTAGTCAATTTTAAATGACATTGCAAGGGTGCACACATAGCTGGTATAGGAAATATGATCCTCATCAAACGGTGGTGGATTATACGCTTTAAAGAATGCCTTCTTAGCAGTAATTCCACATCCCCGAATTTAAACATAAGAGCATCGGCCTCGAAGGAGATTCAATAAGGAATGTAAAAGAGTGTGTGGGAGTAAGATGCGCACTTTAAAACTCTCTTTTATAAGTTATCATATGATATTCACCCTTTGTAACATGCTCAGTGGTTTTTTGGAGGGTTGATCACATCTTTTAGGAGGGCCTTATCTCATAAAACTTTCACTGAGATCCGCGTGAGGCATTAGAAGTTTCTCTACACACCGAAGTGGTTAGAAGTGTTGATATTGGTATTAGCCCATTCCTGGAGGCTCAAATTAATGTTATGGCTAAGCAGGTGGAGAAGTTTTTGCAAACTCATCCCATGAGACTCGTAGTGGTTTATGGCGTATAGATTGTGAGGTGAGAGGGCATGCCAAGGATAGTTTCCCCCAGAGGACAAAAGTATGCTTCGTCACGTGAGATTGTGAAATTTTTCATGGGGACCATGATGCAAGTAGATGCCCCTTGTTACAACACACAATTTGGAAGAATGTGTCTTGCTACTGTAAGATTTGTACCTCTACAACCCATGATACTAAGGATTGTAGGCTCATTGACTAGATCCATGAGGCCATTGATCATGGGGTGCGCCAGACCAACATTGTAGTAGTTCTAAGGGTGATGATCACCGTTATGAAGAGCACACAGATGGAGGCATGCATGGAAGGGGATTTCACAGAGGATTACGTGGTCATGGTAACCATAGAGGGGGAAGAAGTGAGTTCGACATGGAACCTATTTTAATTGTGGGTCTATAGAGCATTACAAATGAGAGTGTCCAGACCTATTTCAAAGTGCTCATGGTGTAGAAAGAAGCACAAGTATGAGGAGGACTGGAGACATTTGAGTAGATGAATCAAGAGCACTAGAAAGACAAGGGTGTTGTAATGGTCAACATTAAAAATGTAGACACATAATGGATTCCACAGTGACACGTGATGCAGGCTTGGAACCTATTTTGGTAACAACAAGAGCAGAAGCCTCATGCACAATATAAATACCTAGGCAGAAGAACCTAGTTTCAAGGGAAGAAGTGATTCATGGGAAGTACCTGCACTGTGCATCAAAAGGAGGTATATCAAGATACCATGTATGTCATTTAGATTTTATAAGGAGAAATCCAATGTTTAAAGGAGCAAACAGGAGGGAGGAGAAAAGAAGGAAGGTCGAGGCACCAAAGGATGACCTGGATGAGGTCAAGGAAGTTTGTAAAATGTTAAGGTAAGAGAATATTATTCCCTTGTTAGGATCATGGTTGAGAGAGAAGGTACCATGCGCCGGAGGAGAGCATAAGAGGCAGGTCTTGCATGTAAACCTTACCCCTCACAACCTTGACTATGACAAGGAAATCACATTAGATGCAATCGTAGATGGATGGCTCCTTAGTAATATCATCATTGACATACAGTCATAGAGGTAAATGTTCTCACTTTGGATGCATGGCATCGATGGGGAGACCGTGTTACAAACCTCTTTAAATGTAATCGTATATGGAAAACAAGATGAAGGTAATGCCCATCAATGTCTTAAAGGATGCAACTATCACTATCTAGGGAGCTAAGTTTACTGGGGACTTCAAAGTCTTGGTGCTCACCAAGGTAGAAAATTTCCCAGCACTACTTGGGCACCCATGGTGTTACAAGAACAATGTGGACCTTTGGTTCAACAAGGGGTACATCAAATTTGAAAATAAGGAGGAATGTGTCATTATACCCTTGGCTGATGGGAAGTTAACACCCTATATTGAACCTTTGGGGGAAGAGGTCCTGGATAGGATATATGTGTGCTCAATCAAGGATCCAGAGATAATCCATCCTACCAACAGAGTTATCCAGTTTGAGGATGCTTAGTTGGTAAGTGACACCACCAGTCTAGCATGTGATAATTAGGCACATGGAACTTATGAATTGATCGGATGGTAGTTGAGAGGATCGATGAAAAAGTTAAAAAGGTGCATATAGTCCGATGCCTAGGAGGAAAGGAGCTACCTAAGTATTCAGGGAGCCTTCCCTAAGATATTTTTGTAGGATATGAAAGCTCAGTGGAAGGAGGAGAAGGAACAGAGAGGGATGCTAAGTTATGTCCTACTCGGCACAATGACATGGTGGTGGGATACACATTAGGGGAGCCTTTTGGAATGGCGTGAGGTGAGAATTCTCTCTCTGTCAGGTTCTCTAGAAGCAACGTGCCCACCACCATCAAGGACTACCATGGGAAGGAGTCCACCTCTTTCCATATTTAGGATTGTGAGAGGGTCTAGAGAGAAGGTGTGGAAGATTTTCCACCATCCCTCTAGGTACACAAGCTATATTCTACACTGTAAGGATGTGTGCATGCATGGTACATACATTCGAGACATGCCGCTAGACAGGGAATTGACAAGAGCTAGTGGTTGACCTCATTCAAACATTTGAGTATGGAAGTACCAAACCATCAGTTTATAAGGCATTATAGGTTGTCAAGTGCCTTACCATGGGGGATAGTGCCATGGCAGAAGATAGGTTGTTGGATTTTGTAGGTGGACCAGGTTTGGAGGTGTACTTTGAAGAAGAGGTAGAGGAAGCAGAAGAGATACAACTTGAGCATGCGTGTTTGGAAAAGGAGAAAGGGAAGTTGGTATATGTTATTGATGGGGAGGAAACAAAATCTTGGATGTTAACCATTTTGTAGGGATGCACGAGGTAGTGGATAGTGTTGATACTCACGTGTGTGCCTACCATGAGCCCTTAAAAACAAATAAGGTTAACATCGGCTCAGGAGAAGAACCTAAGGAAGCCATCATTGGAGATTACTGGTCGAGAAGGAAGTCTCTAAGATCATTGATCTTTTGCATGAATTTGAGGATTTATTCCCACGTGGGTACCATGAGCTCAAAGGTGTCCACCATTCCTTAGGGAGATGAGGATAAAGCTAAAGGATGGTGCACACTTGGTCAAGAAGAGACCCTACCGGATGAATCCCAATTTGTGTGAAGGTAAAGGAAGAGATAGACAAAATGATAACATCTGGGATCATTGAAGCTATTGAAGAATCGAATGGATAAGTCCAATGGTAATCAACATCAAGAAGGATGGGTAGATTAGAATCTATGTGGATTATAGGGAGCTAAATGAAGTTTGTGTCATCGATCCTTTTCCAACCCCCTTCACTGAAGAAATCTATTTGGATGCTTGGATGATGTATGGGCTAGTAAAAGACAATTGTGATAATTTGACGTTGATATTTGAGAGGTGTTAGTAGTTGAGGATATCCCTCAACATTAAGAAATGTGTCTTTGCTACACCCTTTGGGATGTTTTTGGGGCATATCATATGTAAGGAGGGTTTTCTAGTAGATCCCGCCAAGGTTGCAGCTTATTGTGGGGTTGGGGGAGCCTACTAGCCAAAGCGTAATGCACTAATTTCTTTGGCATACATGTTACTACAGGAAATTCATCAAGGGATATGCTGAAATCTCCGCACCTCTAGAGGAATTTCTCGAAATAAAAGTGCCTTCCACTAGGGAGAGGTGCCAAAGAAGGCATTTGACACATCAAGGATATGCCTCGTCATCACACCTATATTACGTTTTCCCTCTTGGGACAAGCCCTTCCATGTTCATGTAGATGCCTCAGGAACTACCATTGGAGCAGTGCTTGTATAGTTGGTTGAAGGAATTATTGATCATCCTATGTGTTTTGCAAGTAGGAAGTTGACACCAACATAGTAGAATTACACTACGATTGAGTACAAAGCATTGTCAACGATCTACACACTTTTCAAGTTCATACAGTATCTGCTAGCAACTCCCTTTGTATTTTACACTCGACCACATGGTGTTAAAGTACTTGGTAAACAAGCCCATTCTATAAGGGCACATATGTCGATGGGTGCTATTATTTCAAGAGTTTGAGTTTACATGAGAGTTTGTGAATCCCGGAAAAAGTAATTGTGGGCCTAATCATCTTTTAAGAATTGATTCATGGGAGGATGCGTAGAGTATTAAAGAGACTATGCTAGACGTGAAAATGTTTAGGTTACGGCGTGTGCCATCAGATTTGGAGGAGATTGCAGTATTTCTAAAGGAAGGTGTGGCGCGGAAGGGATGAAGGCATTAGAAAAAAGCAACTAGCTATACATGTCACACCCTACATGTTGATCAGTTGGGAATTATACAAATTAGGGCATGATGATGTTTTGCATAGGTGTGTACTAGAGCATGAGTTCCTCGCCATCATAAAGGAAGCACATGGAGGAAGTGCAGGTGGACATTATGTAGGTGACGCCACCACACATAAAATATTAATGGTAGGATTGTGGTGGGAAACTCTATATAAGGATTACAAGGACTATTGTAAAGCATGTGACCATTATCAACGCATTAGCAAATCAAGAAAGAGAGATGAAATTCATTGTGTACCCAATCCTAGAAGTGAACCTTTTGAGAAATGGGTAATATAATTGGTAGGCCCTATTGCACCATTAACACGTAGGATTGGATCATGCTATGTAATCACTTGCATAGACTATTTGACAAGGTGGGAAGAGGCAACCCCAACTAAAGATTACATAGTAGCCACAATGGAAAGATTTTTATGGGAGAACATTATCACGAGGTATGGATGTCCTTTAAGTTTAACCAACGATAGGGGTACACATTTCTTGAATGAGACCATGAGGATCCTATTAGCAGAGTTCATGGTGGCTCATCACAAGACTACACCTTATCACCCACAAGAAAATGGAACCATGGAAGCATTTAAAAAAATACTGAGTCATACCCTGACAAAAATTTGTGATGTCAGGAGACAAGATTGGGATGACAAGCTATCACCTGTACTATGGGCCTACAGACAACTTATAAAAGGATTAACAAAGCCACACCATTTCAATTGGTTTTGGTGAGGAAGTTGTTTTACCGAGTTGAGTTCATGTTACCTCTCTCTTAGAATAGTGCACGTAGGAGGGATAGATGATGAGAAATCACTAGAACAGAGAATTGATTAATTGATGAAGTTGGATGAAAGACAATCACTCGCTAGGTGGAGCCAAACAAAAGAGAAAGCAAAGCAAAAATCATGGCATGATCACCACATTAGGAATAAGAAGTTTGAGGTTGGGATAGATGGTCTTGTATGATTCTAAGTTTCTGTGCCATCCTGGGAAATCAAAGGTCCACTGGTTAGGTCCATATAAAATCTCGTACATCCTTGATTTGGGTGCGTGCCAGTTTCAAGCATTGGATGGAACAAAATTTCCTAGACACTTCAATGGGAGTAGGCTAAAGCCCTACTATAAATAATGCTTCTTGTTGTTTTTAAATAAGGTAGTTTTTCCAGTTAATTTAGAATTTTCCTTATGCATTTCCTTTCTTGTGTTTCCTTTTCACGTTGTTTTTTTTTTACACTTCGGCACCGGTAACCTTATTACTTTTGAGGATTTTTGAGTGCGTAGAGGACCACACATCATTTTAGTGTGGGGTGGAGTGATGTGAAGGAGAGCATGGGTAAAGTGCCAAGGAAGTTTGTGTTGAAAATCCCGGTTGAATGGCCCTATTGAAAGAGGTGCATGGAAAGAAAAGATGGAAAAGGATGGTTGGTGTCAAGATAAGGCTACTTTTAGATCCCACGTACAAAGGAGGAAAAAGTGCATAAGCAACACGAGGTAGGCGAGAGCAAAAATTAGGATAGAAGAAGTTCCTTTGGTGTCGGTGACGTGCGTGCAAGAGTCTCTTGTCAAGATGGATTGGTTACATGCCAGAAGGTTGGAGGTTTATCCACACAGGTTTGGGTGTGTGAGTTAAAGTGATAAAGTCAGAATTTTCTTGAAAAATCCACATTAAATGTGAAAAGTATGGTGGTAGGTGGAGTAGCATTTAATGCTTAAAAATGGAAAAAACTATAAATAAAGGGTCGAGGAATTTCATTATTCACTTTGCGTATAAGGAAAAAGAAGCACTTTTGCATCTTGGCAAACTAGGGCTTCTAGGACTGATCCGTGTGAAGAAAAATTTGAAGAGATTGAGCATGAGTAACTAGTTTGGATTTTCAAACTAGAAGGAAGGGATTTCATGGGCATAAGAGAAGTTGTGAGAAGGCACCGTCTTGTGAAGGAATTATCCTAGCTAGGGTTTGAAGAACTAGGGCATGGGTTTAAGGAGTTTTCTTCACAAATTTGAGATCTAAGGTGGGAAAGAGTGGAAGAATAGAGTTACAAGAAGTGATTGAAGTGGTAAGAGGACCTAGACAATGGCACCCAAGAAACCAGTTAGCACACCTAAGAAGGGAAAGGGCAAGGGAAAGGGAAAACAACAAGAAACTGATGCACATACAAACAAAGAGTGGTATGTAGAAATGCAGTACCCAGATGGAGTGTTGTTAGGGAAGGAGTGGGAGTCCCATCTAAGAAACATGTCTGTAAATGACTACAATCATCATATGAGCACAATCGAGAAGGAGATGGCACTAGAGTTAGTGTGCCCAAAAAATAAAAGGACACCAGAGGGTTTTCCCATCTATAACGATGATGTGAAGGTCAAGTTGGAGAAGTCAGGGTTATTGCAACTCTTTGAGTTGCCCTACTTTGGGAAGCCTAAGCACCTATATCAATGGTTGATGTCGCACGTACATGAAGACTACTTCCACTTCGCAAGGCGCAAGATGTGCATTACCCCTCATCTCATTTCACATTTCACAAGCCTCATCTGTGAAGGAGATAGTTTGGAGGATGACCTAAGTGATAAAGAGGCAATGAATGATACGGTCACCACCTATGCGTACAAAAAATGGTCAAGGTACTATGATATCATGGACATTGAGGACCCGGTGATGAAGATGGCCGCGCACCTGATGAAAAAGTTAAATGGCAGGAGAAATGGATCCAGGTCAATAAGCCATGGTTTCATATTTGCAGGAAAATTTCAAAGGGCACCATCTATAACTTGTCTGCATTCATCGTGGATGAGATTTTCAGCTACACGAAGGAAGGTGATAGAATCCTTTTTGGTAATATCCTGCTAACCATTGTATTTTCAAAGATTGGGGTACCTGATGCATTGGAAAAATTTGTGTGGGAGTACCCTGCTAAGGACCCTTCACCCGCAAAGAGATTTGAAAAATATGCCTGTGACACTATGATGACCATGCATAAGGCATGCCTAGAGAAATGGTATACGCACCTAAGGAATGCATTCAGGGGTGGAATGGAGGATCCTTGAACAACTACCAGTGGCAACAAAAGGAGAAGCTAAGTTTTCCGTGTACCAACATTTATGCCTAGGAAAATTCAAATAGATAAATGAGATATGAAGTCCATGGTGTAAGCTCCCTTTTGCCTTCATAGCTCAACACTTCCAAGTAGGAGTGAACCATTTTAAAGAATCCAAAAAGTTGAGGTTGGACCTTGGTAATCTAGACTAGGACCATAGGGAATTATGCAAAGGGTTGGTCTACTCCAGAAACTGCGCATATGTGGAGAGGTACGTGTCGCATGAAGTTCAAATGATGAGTCCCATGACTTTTCCCATCACAGGAGGATCCACAACACACATATACATCAACATAAGACCCAAATATGAGAAGGGAATGTATCTAGAGAATGAGGCATTTATACTTGAGAACCCAACCGGCGGAAAGACCCGCACCTAAACAGGAGGAAAAAGAGCCAGAGAAGAAAATACCAAGTGTGGTGGATACAAAGGTAATAGGTTCCTTGGGACAAGTTCAAGAACAATTATGTACTCACACAATAAGAAAGCCCATAGTCAAAGAGAAGAATTTGGAGCTAGAAAATCTATCAGACAAGGAGTCATCAGGAGAAGAAGAGACAAAGTCACCTACACCGGAATCCCCGGTTAGGAAGAAGTAAAGGATAGAAGAGGAGACCCTCGGAAGAGACTAGGAGTTTGGAGAGATACATAGGTGAAAAGGATGATGACAATGAAGAAGATGGTAGTGGAGAAGATGATAGTGAAGAAGAAGATCCTGAAAAAGATCAAGAGCCACCTGTCTTCAACGTGCATGATTAAGAAGAAGAAGGTAGAGAAGAGGAACAGGGGTTCCTTTTCATGTGGCACAAGGATAGCCAAGAGGGGGAAGGCACCTAGGACATGGGAAGAAGTGAGGAGGATGGCACACAGAAGTAGAAGGCTCCAAACCCTACACAGGACAAATGAACAAGGCGGTGGAAAGAGAAGAAACTAAGAACATTGAGACCTTGGTGGAGGAGAAGTTGGAATGCAATGTTGAGTTGGTGTTGAACAAGGATAAGGAGGAAAGCATAGAAAAGGACCACGACAACACTGGAGGCCCCACTTTAACTATAAGTATTCCTAAGGGCACGCACATGGGAGGAAAGTGTGTAGAAGGGGAGAGGCCAGGGATGGGTTATATTGATGACCCCAACAAAGTGTTTCATGTGTAGTTCCAAAGCACGATTCCAATAGAGGAGCTCATGGAAATGTCATCTTTTGATAAGGAGGTTGCATACCCATGGACAAGGAAGATGCTCTCATGGGAAATTGAGTCCCATCTTGATGAGCTAGAATTTGAAGTAAGCCATGGGGCAATAATAACATTGCTAGGACCAAGAGAAGACAACCCGATGGTGAATGCTCAGTAGCTCTCGGATGAACAATTATGTAACGCACTCAACAAGGTCTCCATTGAGATTGAAGCTAGACTCTTTGGGCGGAATGATAGAATCAAAGAATTGGAGGATGAATTGAAGAAGAAAGAGGAAGAGCTAGCTACAAGGACAAAGGAGCTAAGTCAAGGGAAACTAATCAGTGCCCAGTTGCAGCGTGAATTAAAAGACAAGAAGGCTAAAGTATGCGTAGTATACAAAAAGGTGGAGTCCATTAATGATGCTATAGTGTTGAAGCATCCATACCTAGCATCTCCCACACATAAGTATGGATATGCCCTGGGATGCCTGGAGGACTTAACAAGAATCCTCACCATGGAGAGGTAGCCGCTAGCCTTGGAGTCTGTAGAAGAAGTGGCCACACACCTAGAAAAAGAGGATAAATTGAAGGTTGTGGCACTTGTAGCTAAGTACAACAAGGTTCTTGCTGATGTAAAGGTTTCTTCCCGGATCATTGCGGCCATGTATGGAAATTACGTGGATAGAGACAGAGTGGGGTGCACCTTGATCTCTAATCATGAATCAGAACTCAAGGATTTTCAAGAGAATAATAAGGGAAATAGGGCGGAAAGGGATAGAATCCTTGCCAAGGTCGAAAATAAATATGAAGCCATTGAAACCTTAAGGGGTTCAATCAAAAACCAGTTGAAGGAACTGTACCCATAGATCACACGAAGAATGGATGCACTGGATGATGTAAGAAAGGAGTTAGAGAAAATTTCTAACACCATGAGCACACAAGGAGATGGACTAAGTTTTGGGGAAGTGAGCACCCTGGTTAGTGACCCTGTCAAAGAGCATGGAACGAAGTTGATGCCTAGAACAAGTTGGAGGCTGACTTGCAAAAAGATTTTCCTAGCTTATTGCAGTGATACCATCACTTCCCCATTCTTTCTTCTTTCCCTATTTCTTCATTCCCTTATTCTTGTTCCAAGGCGTAATCCTATTGTGTTCTTTCTTTTCACTGGAGAAGTGTTCCTGTGGATGGAGAATAGGTGTAGTGTGGGGTGATGTTGGGCCCCTAAAATATTGGCTATACAAAAAGACATGCAGGCATGTAAGGATAAAGTGCGTTGGGCAAGGTTTAAGGAAGAACCAAGGGTTCATGACTTAGCCATATTGGGAATTTTGAGTAGGACGGGTGAAAATCATGACCCTGATCGCGCATGCAGAGTGGATAAGGTACTGACTAGCGATATGTTGGCTGTGAAGGAGCATGCCTGTGGTAGAAGCTTCTAGAAGCTCATCATGGTAAAAAGTGGAAATATTAGGCCTGGAGGAGCATGCTCGCATGGAGGACCACATTCAGACACTTGGCATTAGATCTGAGGCCATTGGAGGATGAGTTGGCAGTTTAGAAAGGCTATATATACAAGTGCCTACAGAAGTAAAGAGGGAGATATAGAGAGAGGGAGGATCTCTATAGAAATACTGCAAGAACTTTGTTAGTTGGGTAATTATGCTAGGAAAGGATGTATCAAGGGTATGGGGGTGGTATAAATTTTCTTTTGGGAGCCTAGCCACATAATTCTAGTTATAATGCATGATTGCGGTTTGCTTATCCATGACACTCTGTAATGGCTCCATGAATGTAATGAGGTTACTAGCTTATATGAATATGAACATTGATGATTCTGATGCATACATCTTTCTCATAGTTCTTTTTCATTTATGTTTATGACTAAGTATGGATGCTTGTACAACTTCGTTTTGTTTTAGTATAAGATCTATAATCGGTTAAGCACTTTCTGTATCTGGAATGACTACAAGGATCTAGAAGCCGTTCTGAGCTCTAGGGTGCTTGTATGTCTTACTTCCTTTCAAAATATCTCAAACACGGATCATAGATGATGTTTCCCACTAAACTCACATAAAATAGAGACTTGGCACCCGCGTGTGCCTCGGGTGAGCACCCAACATCCGTTGGGTGATAGGTTGGTGCACATGGGATTTCTTTCCTTTGTGATGGGGGTAAAAATGACTACAATACATTTCTTAGGATTGAGTGAAACCCCAAATTCCCTACACCTTCAGAAAACCTTCCTTAGATGTGTGATGTGGTCTTACATGCTTAGAGTATACAATTATATCATCAAGGTAAACCAAGATGATGTCATTGATTAGTCCCTTAAATGCCATGTCCATGGCTCTTTGGAAAGTAGCCCTAACATTGGACAATATGAATGGCATTTTTTTGTAAGCATACGTGCCCCACTTGGTAGTGAAATCCATTTTGAATTGATCAAATTCTTGGACCAAAATTTTATTGTAACCCAAATATCCATTGAGAAAAAAATATTTGAGCTCCTACCACCATTTGAAGGATTTTCTCCATTGATGGAAGAGGATAATGGTATTTCAATGAGGCATGGTTCAAATCCCTGAAGTCCACACATAACCGAATCTCTTCGTTCTTCTTCCTTATGGGGACTAGATTGGCTACCCAAGAGGAATGTTTGATAGGAAAAATTATACATGCCTCGATGAGTTTGGTTAGCTCCTTTCTCATTAGTGGCTCAATTTTGGGATTAATTGGCCTCTGTTTTCTGAAGAAATTTCTTAAGCATTAGGATCAATTTTGATGGTATGTTTTTCTATAACTAGATAAAAACCATGGAAGTCATTGTAGCTACACTAAAAAATTTGTGATACTCTTGAAAAAATTTGATGAAATATTATTTCTCGAGAAGTGTATACTTTTCCGATATTAAAAAAAAATTCATTTCTACCTCGACTTCCTCAAAATCTTCTTCTTTGACCACCATGTTAGAGATTTGTATTTTGGATTGATTATCTGAATTGAAAATGAATTCTAGAGTAACTAAAAATTTTGGTAGCTTGTTTCTTTTCAATTGTATGATTTGATCACCATATGATTCTTGCAAATTATCTTGATTTTTGCAACAAACTCCACCTCTTCTTGTAGGAAAAGGACAATTTGTTTTTCACTTTCAAACACTTTCCAACTACTCACATTATCAAGAACTATAGGTCAAACCACCATTTTGAAATATTGCCTCTCTTCTTTCATGATATCAACATGTATAACATATTGCAAGCCAATTGTAGAAAGCCTATCAACATCTTGATTTTGATTTCTAGGAACCACATGGATCCCAAAAGATTCAAAATATTCAATCAAATCCTAGACTCAGTTCTTGTATGATCTTAAAATATCATTTTTGATGCACTGCATGCCGTCACTTGATGAACAACTAACTCACTATCTCCAAAAATAGTCAGGGCTTTGATTCCCTTCTTTTGAGCTAGTTGGATTCCTTGCACAAGGGCCTCATATTTAGCAACATTGTTAGTGCAACTAAATTGCAACCAGAAAGATGAAAAGTAATTATCTCCTCCTGGAGAAATTAACATAACACCAGCACTGGATCCATTCTTACTCCTCAAGCCATCGAAGAACAATTTCCACAATCCTTCAGAATTGCTTTGTGTTTTGACAAGTTGTGGTATGATCATACCTTCTTCATGAATGCAGTATGTACCCAATCCTGTCTCCTCTAAAAGCAGCAAACCAGCTTCTTCCTCTACCAACACATCAACATAGGGATCATACTAATGATCTCCACTCACTTCATCTAGTACAGTATTGAGGACTTATTCAACAAGATTGGTTGGTTCATGATCAACATCTTCTTCTTTTGGATCAACGATGGTATAATTCCCATTTATAGGACTAGAAATGTCAAGTTATACATTATTATGGCATATTGGTTCCATCCTTATAGTTACTTTGGTTTTACATCAAGTCTTGAGAATCATATGTGACTAATCGTCGATAGATAATCCGCCCATTTTGGCAGTGAAATCTCGTGATAGGAAGATGACAAGGAGAGGAGGGAGATAAATGATTGATATGTCTTGGGTGAATGAAAATCTCGGGCATGCATGGATGGTAATTTGAAGTCCTTTGATAACTCCAATAGTTTTAACGGCTATGCCATCCAGCTGAACAACTCCTCTTACAACTAGCACATATTATATGCCTAGTACATATATAATTTTCTTGGGTATGATCGAGCTGTTGGCACTAGAATTGATCATGAAATTATGTACTAGGTGGTCACTAATGATTAGGGAAATATATAATGGTGGTGGTTTTTTTTCCTTAGGAATAATTTTCCCTTCCAATTAACATAAAATCATAGAAGTTGTTTCTCTATGACCCAACGATCCTTTAGTTATACCAAAACTATTCAGGGCCTCTCGCAAGAAGTTTATTTGAGAAGGAATTGAGAGTGCATCCCACATATTAACACTCAGGTTGGGATTCTTCATTTGTTCTACAATACTAAAGGAAATTGATCCTACTTTGATGAAACTTCTTTGGGCATTGGGATCCTCCTTTGGAAAATTCTTGTTGGGTACCGTGATGCCTGAAGAACCTTCTTTCCTTGTAGATTGGCTAGCAAGTGTTTCTAGCGGTTTATTTCCCATATTTTTATCAACCACCACTTATTGTTGAGGCTATGAAGTGGATGTTTGATCAAATTTGGAAATTTGAGATTCAATTTGGAATGATATTTTTCTACAACTAATGAGGAGTCTTTATTCAACCCAGTAAAAATCTTTTTCTTGCCAATTTAATAAAGTGGTTTCTTCAGGTTCCTATGGTTGATCTCGTTATTTCTTGTGTGGATGAATTTTCTATTGTCTCTAGAGGGGAAGACATGGATTTGAACCATAAGGGCCGGCTAGGAACTCTATTAGGGAAAAGATTTTGATTGTGTGGTTGAGAAGAAAGATAACACCATTCATAGTCTTGAACTAGATTATTTTGGATATGTACTATGGCTCTAGATGAGCTATCAACAAGAGGGTTCAAAATTTCAAAGGCTTAATATTCACATTTTGACTTGTAGTTGTATTGTGAGGCTGATTGTTCCCTTGAAAAGGAGGGTAGTTAGCCCGATCTGCTGATTTTTAGCTAGTATGGATGATTATATTGAAATTGTTGCCTCTTGAGTGCAACGAGCTTGTTTCTAAAATTTTCAGAAATGACTTGAATTCGAATAGGTTATTTAAAGAGGTAGGAGTAGACTGAGATGGTTCCTGGAGGCTACTAGAATAGGAGAAATGTTAGGCTGATTGCTTGTAAGATCAAAAGAAAATGGCATTGACATTCGTGGAGTGATCTTTCCACTGGATTAAGGAATTCTCCGCTCTTATGGAAACTTTGTAGGAATCAGGTAGTGTAGTCCCTCCCATGGACTGGATCATAATTTCTACATAATTATTCAAGGCTCGTAAATAGT
Source organism: Taxus wallichiana var. yunnanensis (assembly GCA_018340775.1). NCBI lineage: Eukaryota > Viridiplantae > Streptophyta > Pinopsida > Cupressales > Taxaceae > Taxus > Taxus wallichiana. The sequence continues at coordinate 860,262,657 of CM031234.1, forward strand.
ACAAGAATGAATTATTTGGAGAAGGCTTTATGAGTGCCAGAAGCCTATTCCAGGTCCTATCGAATCAGAAGTTGAAATCACTCATGTATTCTTGGGGAGCTCTCTTCATGGTAGTGATTTGTTCTAAGAGTGACAAGTTATCAATATTTTCTTCAAACTGTTTAAAAATATTTAATCCTAACTCGTCCCAAGTGGTTATAGTACCAACACTTAACCCTTGAAACCATTGAAGTTATTTTCCCTTGAAAGAGGTAGTAAGAAGTCTAACCGTGATGTTGTCCTCTATGATATTATGTAGTGCACAAATGTTGGATACATCAAGAATATGTTCCACTAGAGTAATGTGAGTTTCCCTTATGTAGAAGGGTAAAAATTTGAGTGTAGCAGAAGGTATAAGGTCATGATGAGCTAATAGAAGAGGATTGATTGCATTAAAAGGGGGAAAACTTGGTTCCTCACCATAGCAATGAGAGGTTGATTGTTCTTGGGTGGAGGAAACCTTCCGTAAGGAGGAGTTGAATGACCCCTATGAGGTGATGCTACAATAGGTGATGTTGAGATGCCTCTTCTCCTTCTCCTTAGAGGAGACAAGGATAGTTCGATATGTTGATAATTTCCTTGCTTTGAAGAAGCTCTTTTCTAAATTCTTTGCATAAGTTAACGCATTGATATTTGAATTCCAGAGATATAGAGTCACTAGGTACTTTGACTTGTGTAAGTTAGAAGAGAATTACCAACACTTGGTCCCACCGTGCGTGTGTGAAAACTCTGTTAGCGCCAAATCACTACACCCTCCGAATGGCTAGAATGTGAACAAGATGTTTAGTGTGATTGGGTATCATGGGATCACCTCGAAGCTATGGAATTTGGGCTTGAGGTGAACCTTTGGATAAGGCCAAATTCCTCTTCCTAAACTAAGTGTTATACTACTCCTAATGAAATAAAATTGTTATCTAAACCTATGCTAAAAATTTCATGGGTTTTATGGAAAGAGATTTGCAAGAAATGAAACTATACTAGGGATGGTGATGTAATAAATAAAGTGTGTTGCTAAACTCAAGAAGTATTGATTTGAAGAGGTTGTTGTGAACCAAAAATCAAATTCACCTACTACAACTTAGAGAGGGTAATAGAATACCACAAACTAGGAAGCATGAGTTCCCTTTGTTAAAATCGATGAGACAAAACAATCTATCACATTTCCGGTGAAGAAGGATGAACATGAGAAGGGTGAAAAAGTACCACAACTCAACTACATGCAATAATCCATCACTTGATAAACACATAAATCCCAAAACTTGCAATAGAAACTTGAACTTACATAATGTACCTACAAGCATGAGAAAGGTACAAAGAAGTATAGAAGGATGAAAAGACCAAGATTAGTCACAAACACACACTTTTATTACTTCAACAACATGCAAAATGCATCATTAGATTTGGAAAAGGAAATGGTTGCCATTACAATATCTAAAAGGAGGCTTGAAATTTCTTTCAACATACAAGAACAACTTGTATAAGAAGTAGGACTTGTAACACCCTCGATTATGGTTATATTACTCTTTTACATTTCAAGTGTTGACATGTGATTTTCTGGATAAAGATGTGTTCTTTTGACTGCTGAAGATCATGATTAAAATGGATGAATCATTTATGCTCTTTGATTGAAGGGCTGGTTTGTTGTTTCTTGCAATAATCTATTTCACTTCTTATGAGTAAAGTTGTAATATGGTTTGAATGGTTACAACTTATCCTTGCAATTGGAATCATTATTGGATCAATTCAATTGATCCAAGGTATGTTTTAAATCTTCTTATCAAAATTGAATGAAAAAATTGACATTTATCGATTAAGAGGCTTAACAGACTGAACTTTTGTTTGTTACAAATTCTTTATCATCTTGGAAATAGTGCTTGCATTCTATTTTTGGAGTGTAGCTCTTCTTGATTGACCCTTGCAGGGCGCTTAATGGCATTAAGGGAAATAGAAACCTTGCTTCTAGATTCTTGAGAAAAAGAAATTATTATGTACCCTTTACCTATGTGGTCTACCCTAATAGATACGGGACTCAGGTAATTTACCTAACTACTACTACACCACTTTATGTGGGATGACATTCTAACCTAAGTTGTTAGCTTGAAAGGAAATAACCTAGGGGATGCTAAGTTATTTCTAAACCTATTGTTTTGGTTAAATCTACATCCTATCCTAAGGTGGAAATTTATTGTTGGGGGTTATATCCTAAGGTTATTTATTTAAACTAACCTAAGATCTAACCTAAGTAAATTATATCTATCCTAAACTAATGGGATATGAAAGGGTACCTATGGGCCATTGGAAAGTGGGGGAACTAAGCGGTGGTTCCTAATATTTTATTGGGATTTGATTTTGATTTGGTTTTAAATGCAAGTATTGCTAGTTTGGCTGGGGCTAGTGAAAGTTTAGAGGAACCTACGTGGAGGCATCGCTAAGTTTGGAAATGCATTTTGAAGTGCAATTAGGTCTTGCCAACTATGAATGGTAGTGGCAAGAATTGATAAGTGGGAAATTTGGAATTGATGTCATTAATATGCCTTCAGATTTGGTGAGTAAGTCATCTTGAAAGGCATGTCAATGGATTTGTTTGAGGTTTTTTTACTTTGCATGATACACAATTTTTACTCGTATGGAGCTATCTAGTTTTTCAAACCAATGCTTTATTTGCACTTAGTGGCTATTTTTGAATTCTTTGATCTATTTTTGGTTCAAGGAATGTATAAGAGGAATTGTGGAAAAAGATTATGGTTGTTTGATCTTACCGGAGAAGGAAGGGTGTTGGAGACTCGACTAGAAGTCTTCTTCGAATAGGAAGAGGAACTATCAGGCATGATAGGCTCTACCCATTAAGATTTATTTCTTTCTTCTAAATGATTCATTAAAACAATTCTTCTCATTGGAAATTTAATATTTGCATGATGTATTTGGTTATTCACTTGCATGTATTCTTAGAAATTATGTGGGTTTTGGAATGTGAATCCTTTATTATTATTGACCATTTTTGGGAACTTTCTCAGATACTGGTTGTTAGAGGTTTGCATGTGATTTGTATTGGAACTTTGTAACTTGTACTTGAAGCTCTATTGAACTCTATAGCTTGTATTTTGAAACTTTGTTTCTATCATCTGAGACTAATGTTGATCGAACGGGATTATTGCTTCTTGGATTCTAAATCTCTATTTAGACTTGCGTTTCTTGAGCTGGAAGTGGAGCTCCATAGGGGTTCTAAAACTTGTATTGAAGCTTGAGATTTGTTTAGCTTTATTGGGACTGTGTGTTGTTTGGACTATGTTTGAAATTATTGAAGTTTTGAACCTTGGTTGAATCTTTGTATTCAACAACTGAACTTGTATACAGTTCTTATGAATACTGAATTCATTGTTGAGTTGTTGCGTTGTGACCTGTACTTAAGCTCGTTGAGTTTGAAGTAGAAGCTCCTTGGCCATTTTGAACTGACTGTGTTGTTTGGTTGGCTTTGTATCTCTGTCTAAGTTTGTGTTCGGGTAGTTGTAATAGAACTCCATGAATGTTCTAAGCTTGTGTGAAGCTTTGTGCCTAGTTGAGCTTTTGTTGGGGCCTTGTGAATGTTTTGGACTGAATGGAACTTGGTAAGATCTGTACTTTAGGATGAACTTGTAGTCGAGTTGTGAGTTGTTCTGTACTTTTACTCCGAGCTAGGGTTTTATTCTTTTATGGAATTATTAACTCTAGAATCGCTTTGGATTTGATTTTGTTTATCTAAACCGGTAATGGAATCTTGTGGGAAACTAGAATTTATGTTTGATGCTCGTATTTGTCTCTGAGAAAGTAATTCTGTTTTTGTAAATCTTTATTCTCTACCTGTTTTGTGAGTTGGGTTCTGTTGGTCTGTCTAGTTTTGGAGACTTCATCTCCTTTTTGATTTGTCTACTCAAGGGTGGCTTGAGAGTTTGCTTGATTGGATGCCAAACTGGTAACCTCCTCATAAAATTCCTTCGTGTCGCTCCTTGGGTGTGAATGATCTTATGGCTTATGCCTTTGGACTGTATAGTTTTCCTTGAACTCGACAGAGTGGGAGATATCAAAGAAAAACTTCTCCCTCTCTACCCTGAGTGAATCTTGTACCATGTGGGAAGCTTGGCTATTAAATTCTTAGGAATTGATGGAATGGAATTGTGATTTGTTATGGGATAGTCGTATCAATTGTAGAGGTTATTGAATGTATTACTTATTCCTTTTGTCTTGTTCTGAGAAAATTCTTACCTATCATAAGCTTTTTATGGAACTCGAGAATCTTGTGGTGATTTTATTTAGTCATGTTGAAAGAGATTGGGACAATATTTGTCTTTGACAAACTGTTTGGTTCCTTACTCTTTTCAAACCTTTCATCCGATTTGTGGATTTCCTCGGTATGTTGAATCTAAACCCTATATTCTAGTATAGTATGAAGGGATACAATATCCCTATTCAGAATGCTTGGAAATTTTGTCCTTGGGTCTGTGAGTTTTATTGACTCTTGTCTATCTTGCACTATTGTGTATTTCTCTTCCTTGTTGGACTCTTTGAACGAATCTCTGAGTTTTTAGTCAGAGAAGAGATTAGGATCTCTTGGGGATAGTATGCTATTTAGAAATAGTACTGAGAATTTTGTTTTGAGAATGGAATCTGAACTTGAGCTTGGTGAATGAAAAGAGGTAATTAGTTTGTAAATCTTCAGTGGAAATTGGAAGTATGCATGCTTTGACTGTGCATTTGGTTTTGAGTTCTCTTTTGGGAACTAGTTTAAGAATTTCTAAGTTTGTATTGGATGGTGGATTTCATTTCATAGTATAAATGAAATGAAATATGGTTTGGGTCCTTGTTGGTATGAGATCCTTTTTCTGTTGACTGATAATTTTATTGATTGAACTTCTCGTTATTCGATTCTCTTCTTTGTCTATATGGAGGGATGAAACATACTAATATCAGATATGTTGTAATGGGTTGTTGAAATTAGCTAAGGGGAAGTGCTAGTATGTGCTTGCGCCAACAATGTATATATCTATGTTTAACTGTGATGGGAGGAAGTTTTTTATGAGAGATAATTTTATTATAGATATACAAAAGCGTTGGTTTTTAGAAAGTGTAAGGTATGCTTAAATGGAGTGGTCAATACTCTTCATTGCATATATCTCGCTATATATATTCTTACATTGATCAAAGTGCCATGAAATGAGTACATAATTTTAGCACCTGTATAAACCTATGCATTTTCCCTTACGAATGGTATAGACCGTGGGTTTTTTTATCATTTTTCCTATCCAAAATATTTATTGGTTTCTATCAGATCTCTTGCCTTCATGTATAGACCTATGCATATGGTAATTAGTGTTAGTTCTATTGATCCACACAATATTCTCTCCATGTATGAGAATCTAAAATATGGCACCGTGATTTTTGGCACTGTCAATTATTTCTTGTGCTTCTATTACCCTAGTGAAGTGGTGTGGAAGGACTGAAAATATTTATAGTGCACACTGATTGATCAAGTCAATCTTCAAACCACCATCTATTTTCAGCTATTAAAAACTCCATCGATACGCTGGTATTTCCTATCGCTCCATCGATCCATCACTTGGGATGAACTCCTTGCAGATTGGGAAAAAGTTAAATGTGCCCTTCTATCCTTATGAATTTATGAAGTAATTCAATGGCAAGACTTGTTGACTATTTAATAGTTATTGATAGGATCAATTAAGTCTTGTGGTATAGTTATGATATTGTAGATTATAATATGTTCCTTTCTTAAAAGTAAATTCAGATTTCTTAATTGTACTTCTTTCTAGATGTTATTACTTATGATTATTTACATGATGTTTTTCAATTGTTTCATAAAAGCAAAATTGTTTAATGAAGCAATTAGTGGAATGCACTTTACTTTAATGCTTAGTGCTTATCATGCTCAGTTCATTGAACTGACCCATGCTAGCAATTTTGCAGATGGACATCGTAAGTGATTAAAGAAGACAAGAACTTTCATGTTGTATTGGGTTATTTAATTTTGAACCTTATGTAAAGAGTTTTGATTCATTCTTGAATTGTATTGAAAAAGAAAAGTTGTATTCTTTTTGGAATGAAGGTTGTTTGTTATACAACATGCAGAAATACATAGTCTTGTAAATGAATAATTTTTAATGAGGAATTGAATGTTGGAGATTTACTTGTATTGGTTGTGTAAACTATCTTATATTTATGAAGAAGATGGAATTCCTATTTGGATGATATTATTCATATCTGTTATATGCTTAATTTAGATAAACTTGATAAGTTAGATAAAAGGGAATTAGTTTAATCTCCCTTAATAAGATGCAGCTTGTTAAGTTGCATAAGTTAACAATCTTATCTAAACAATTCTATTATAGTATTGGAATGTGTAATGAATATGTGATAAAACTATAGAGTTTGTGAAAGATAAGAAGGGTTGACAAACCCTTACACTTAATCAAGTAGAGGAAGGTTCTTCCTCGCTAAAAGGAATGTAATCTAAAGAATGGTGATATGATTGTAAATCATTAGACTTCATTTCCCTAGAAAGTCTACTCTAGTTGAACCTATTTGGTTGCTACACCTTCATTGAATGATTAAGTTATATTTAATGGAACTCATGATATCGCTGTCCTATTTTGGTTAACTATTAAAATAAATAGACAAACATTGAAAGCAATCATGAGTTAAAGGAAGTTATTTAATGCTTAATTGATTCAAGTATAGAACAAGGAATTAAGGAGTGTTGGATTAGGGTTTTGCATAGATGTTGTAATCTATTTTATAATCCAAATTAATTTAACATTAATAACCTCCTTGGGGTATGTACATCGTGATGAGGTAGTTTCTATAAGATGTTGACACACGCCAACTGCAAGGTTATACCTTTGAGAAGACTTGGGTCTTCTCAAGGATACAACGTTGCAGTTGACATGTGGAAACACCCTTCTGCATTGATCATCTAGATCTACACATAATAAGGACTTAAACTTAGTTTTTCTCTAGGTCAAGTTAGTAGCATGTTTAAGATAGGGAGTAACTTTCAATAACTCAGGGTACCTTGGCACATCCGGTTGACTTAGGTCAACCGAGTATGCCCTTTTACCCTAAGTCATTGAGAGTGTCTTCCTATAATAGACTATGTTCCTAACTCGGGCTAGGGTTAAACCTTGGACAAGTGGACTGGTGGTAGTCAGTAAAGACCATTCATGATAACAAAGGAGTGAGGTGAAGGACGTATTCCAAAATGATGTGTATGTCGTCTAGGAATAGTGACATACACAGTATGCTGTAAATCTTTGGCCAAAGTATCGCAAGCTACTAGTTGTGTTGTCCTATGTCACCTAGTTTAAAGCCACGTGATATCAAATGAATATTGGTAACAAATATTCAGGTATGTTCTTTAAATAAGATCACTCAGTACCCAATTAGGGTAGGAAAACCAAGTATACAAAGTATACAATAAGTATTCAATACTTAAAGTTAAACATGAATAGATTAGTAGGTAACCAAGTCATGGAATGAATAGATCAGTGTATCATCGAGTCATTTACAGCTGCATATGGTTATCTGTTATGAGATTGATTGGTATGGAATGTGTGTTCTAAATAATGTTTTATTTAGAATAGTGAACATTATGTAATTTTTTTCCCTTGAATCTAAAGTCTTAAAATGGGAACATTACGGGACTCTTGAAAGATATGCACTTGTCTAACCTGTCTAACCTATCTAACTTGTTGGAATGAGCTTCCAACTTACATTTATAGAAGAATTATATGAGAAAGAGAAGAATCCTTCCTAAATTGAAGGTACATGATGGTTCATGTACTACAAAGTTAGTTGAACTACTTAACCCTCCATCATGTGTCATTAATGCCCAGTTTGAATTAATCCTCTTATTAATTAAAGGAATATTTAAATAAAATATTTTAATAATAATAATAATTATTATTATTAAAATATTTTAATAAAAATATTAATTTAATAATTATTAGCTAGGACCCCCTAAAAGCTGGTTTTGCATTGAAAGGGGGTCCATGAGAAAAGATCAAAACAGACCAACTCGGTGGTTGGCTGCAAAGCCAACCATCGAGTTGGGATCAAGTTTCTAAAACGAGCTTGCTCTCCACCGCCATGACCATTCTTTGAGTTCTTCCCATGTCTTGACCATCACTTTGAATAGCTTGAAATATTTAAATTTCAAAAAAACACCGTGCTTTGATGGAACTCACTTGGTCTTAACTTGAAATGTATCCATGAGTCACTTTGCATTACTTCAGATCAAAATCCTCACCATAAGCCTAAATTGGAATGAGCTATTATCTTTAGGAATTACCGCTAACTCGTGTTGATGTATCCAAGGTCCCTATGCTTCACCACGTCGAGATCCCAAAATGAGCTCTCCACCGAACTCTTCTTATTCTTATTGAGCTTCATTCTCATCGAGCTCTATGCTAAGTGACCTTCGTCTTGAGCTCCTTTGAGATCTTCCACACGAGTTTGTCTCTAAGATATTTTGATGAGCCTTGTCTTTCCTTCGAGTAGAGTTTCTCACTATGGGATGAGCTGCATTCAAATCTTTGAGTTAGGCTTGTATTCATTGGGATCCACTCCACATCGATCTCGCCATCAAGTTTGTTGAATCGAGCTCCTTCTTCTTTATCCATGTTGAAACCAAATCCTTTATGGCTCGACTTGGAATTACCTCCAAATGACCCATTTGCATGCATTCAATTTTCCATGAACATAGCTCTTAAGAGGCTCACTCAATGCCTACGAGCTCCTTCTCAGGTGCTTCCATCAAATCAACCTTTGGCGGGCTATCCCCTGCTATTGATCTAAGCTCCTCTATGACTCAACGTAGCTTAGGTGAATGAGCTCTCAATCTATGCATGTGGCCTATGTTCTTATCTCAAAGATCTTTAACGAGCTTAACTCCGTCATAAGAGAAACTTGTCATAGTTTTGGTTCATAATATTTTTCCTCCATGTTGAGCAACTCACTCCATTCAATGAGGAGCCTTCCCTACTATGAACTTCCTTTCACTGTAAGTATCCAATCATATTCAATGATTGGATCTCCCATTTACTACATAGACTTCACGACATGTTTTTTATCGACCGCTTCATTGACCTTAGTGACCTTAATGAGTACTAACCAAAATTTCCAATGTAAGTCTCAACTCACCTATTCATCTTGAAGATCGGTCTACAATTGCACTAGTCGAAGGTCTCAATATTCAACTCGACGTTTAAATCGGTCACCACCTTAAACATTTCCTTTTCCCTAAGATGGCTTATTGGGTGATGTCCATCATATTTCTCACTTGTTGGAAAAATTCCTAGGTGGACACGACATATTTGCTTGACCAACTCAAAGATCAACTTGTTGTTTTCCATGTAATTTTTCCCACAATGGCTATTCCAGCTCGTGAGTCTCATATTGTTTTCCCATGCATTACATGGCTTCCACACAATGTAAGTCTAAAGTGGGGTACTTAGGTTTTCAATACCATTCTTCCACTCGGCTTGAACCTATTTGTGCTCCGTAACTTGGCTTAACTCGGACCTTTCTCAACCTATAAGTTATCTACCTTTTCATGAACTTTGTAATGCTAACTGAGCCAACTTACTGAGTCCGCAAGTTCTTCCTCTCTACAATGAGTCTTACAATGTCAAGCTATTCACGTATCTTGATGAAAGGCTCTTATTACTCGAGTCCATTCCACATGGTGCCCCTAGCTTGATGACGAGATCTTCGATGTGCTCCTATCTCACTTTGTGAGCTTGATATGATCTTATTCTTTCATTGCGAACAACTCATTCGTAAAGATGAGCTATCTCTTCATGTGAACCTTATTTTTTGCTCTATGCATTGAGCTTGATTTTGCATACATCACACGTGCTTTGAGCTCAATGCCTTACAAAGATCTAACACCTTCATATACACTACCAATTTCCAAGCTCTTATGATTGTGTTCCATGTTATCAAACCCAACTCTCCTCATGAATTCTCCCAACTTTTTTGCCGATCTCTTTTTCATATCCATAATCTGTGATTTAAACTCTTGATTCCAAGCTAGCTCATTTTTAGTGTCAAGTGGATTAATAATTTAACTCGAGATTTATATTATCTTCCCTAATAATTCTTCAAGGTTATATTAGCTCAAACATCATCAAAATACCTCACCCTGAGCTACATTAATTACTGAGTTTCTTCATAGAGCTTCACCCTACATGCCTCGGTTCATTGATCCCACCTTTGTTTGGCTTGTTTTTTATTCCTTGTACCTATGAGTCCAATCATGAGCTCCCTCCTTATTTCCTTAAGATTTGGTCTTGCCATATATTGAGCTTCGGCGAGAATCCAAGCCACTAAATTGATCTTCAACTTTGTGGGGCAACTCGCCTTTGAGCTCGGTAGACACTCGACCGTCTTGACATGACTCTTGATCTCTTACCACTATAGGTTCCAACCTATTTGTAACTTGATAAGCCCACATTTTCCATTGTGATTTTGGTAACGACTCAGCCCCTACTTAGCCACCTCGGCCAACTCTTTTCTTCAAGCTCACCTAAACATCTCCAAGTAGGAATATGAGCCATTCACTTGGTTCAATCCGAGCTCATTATTCATTTAACCTCATTTGATATGCCATTATAATAACATGACTTGTCCTTTAGGCTAATAAAATATCATTCAACCTTGATATAACCCTACATGATGAAGATATCTTGACTAATCTAATAGAGCTCAGATCTCACCTTATGTATGGTAATAACTCACCAAGTAGCTCGATGAGATTCTCGACAATCTGTTTGAACTTAAATCCCCATTTGGGTATTTTCACACCTAGCTTCTTAAAATTTTGAATTTTCTTGGATTTACTAAAACACGAGGATCATGAAATGAAAAAGGATCCCTTTACATATGATCAATCAATTTTGGACAAGTTTTCCCTTGTTTGCTCTAGGCCCCAAAGCTAATTCTCTTTCTCTAAACATACTTTGAACCTCCAAGACATTGAAAAAAGGAAGAATCACTCAAGATGACTCTGAAACTACGAAACATTATGAGCACTTCTTAAATGAAAAATTTACTCAAAATGTCATGGAATTATTCACGAAGACTCTTTTCCAATTTTAGAGAACAATAGGCCCCTATTTGTCTATTTTTTCCCCATGGGAAAAAATTGGATAACAATTAACATTGTGAAAACAATATAAGCATGGAGATTGTTTATTAGTTTCCTCTTTATGGTGACTAATAGAAATTATGTAGAGTCTAACACCTTGAAAATAATATATGCATGGTGTTTTCTTATTGGTTCACGATTTGTAGTAAAACATACATAATAAAAAGATCATATAATAGAAATGGTTTATAAGAACCGTATATACGTGGAACATTATTCCTGGATCTCCTTTCACACTTTAACATCATTTTTTTACAAAGGAAAAAATGAAAATCCATCAAAGATCAGCACATGGAATTAATGGGACTTATAGGTAAAAAAAGAAAGACAAGATCCATGGGAATATGTGGAGAATCAAGAAAAGTGGTCAATTAAAGCCACAATGTAGTATTTTATTTACTACTACCTAGTTGGGCACATTGGCACTTCATTTGGAAAAATGTTTAAACAATCACCCAAAGCACATGTAACCACGGAACCCTCTTTAGTTACTTATCAAGTTGTGTGTTATAAATTTAGTAATCCATCTCATGTGAAAAGATAACATGCAATAACATAACTTAATCAATTATTTATGAGCACAATCAGCCAACAAACACAATCTATAATAATTTATCCATAACATAATTATTCCATTTCATATATTCACAATTGAATACATCCATGCACACAAAATTCACTAAACACTTACATACTATATATCCCCTATCAGGTCTCTTCCACTATTAATCTACGCATACTCTCATTTTCTATTACAAAGAGTGCAACACCTATTTATATATGGTGGGAAATTTTCCTTCACCCCTTACATGCTTTAATTCTAATAATATATGTCCTAAATATAGGTCACATGCCTTTTAAACTCCTAATTTAACTCTAGATCAAGATATAAATAGCTCATCCTTATCCATGCTTTGATCCTATAATTAGATGTCCTCCTTTGCATGTGCTTAATATGTGGTCAATGTTGTATCCTTTCCTTTCCTATTTCTATATGTGCCTTGCATGCTACAAATTTTTTTCTTTTCCTATTTTTATCCTTTACTTAGAAATTTGGCTAAGTATTGTAACTTTTGGATGCATGTGTAGACCTTTGCACGCTAATTTGTATCTGTTCTATTCTTGCACGTGCTACCACATGATTATTATAATCTCTTGATCCTTATTTATGGTTCTTGTGTACACTCCTGCATGGTATTTATCCTCTGTGCATGCTAGTACCTAGCCATAGTTGTAGTTGAACATCACCCCACACTAGGAGTATTGTTCGTCCTTGGAAATATCATAAAGAAAATAATAAATCCTCAAAGAATAATAAAAAAATCTCTAAAGAATAAAGAATAGGGTAAATTAGCCCAATGAATCAAGAATGAAGATTATTCCCTCTTTGCGCGCTTCAAAATTCAAGCCTTAAGTGATGGGAGGAGCTATGGGAACTCTCTATTTATTACAACTTCTAGTTACTTCCATCCTTTGATCTCTTTGGCGGCCTTGTCTAGTGTTGTCTCCAAAATATCTGGTATCTTCTACAAATTTATATCACCTACCTTCTCCTTTATCTCCTTAATAATTACATCCAAGTATGCTACGATACTTTTCAAACTATCCATCTTGTGCATTACCATAGGTTGGATCTCCTAAAGCCTCTCATCAATAGTCGCACTTGGATTTTTACCGACACCCTCTTCTATGAAACCTCCTACATCACCTTCTCACACTTGACCTTATTGGATTTCATCGTGGTAGTGCGTATTTTCTTCAAATCCACTTATTCAACTATTGTGCACGTGTTACATATCAAAGAAAAATGTTAGTAGTGTCAAAAATATTCTTTCACTTTGCGTGGTCTCCTTTACCTCCATGATGAGTGCTTCATATTCATTAATCTTTTGGTCTACATTTTTTTATTCATTATAACTAATTATTTTATTGATGGACCCGACCCGCTTTTCACCTTGATCTCATAACATCGAACCAAATCCTCCAAATACTCCATTTTTGTATCATATTTTGGTTTAACCTATTCCACCAAGTTTAGGCATGTGTGAGTAATATTATTCACTAAATCATATTCTTTAAATTGTAGATGTTAGTTTTTCTCTTCTTCTCATCTTTCAAATCCTTCACAAGCTAATGGTTCCTCAAAACCTTACCCTATATATCCCATTGTATGCTCTTTATTATGAACCCTTTATTGAAATTCCTTCTCCTAACTTAACAACCATTTTTTTAGTGTGTTACATATTTATTCATTTGAGAGATTTGTGGAGTCAATTATAGGAAACAACCTTCTTGGTTCCTTATTTTGTTTCATCTCTAAAAATAATCCTTGCTTACTTTGAATTCGGGATCCTTCATATGCGTCTACATGTTCCATGAGATAATTTATCTCGTGCATGAAAAGGCCTTGGCCTTGTCAAACATTTCCCAAGAAATAGGTCTTGTTGGTATTAAACTTTGAAATCTAGCCCTTAACACCTTTGAGGGATCATCAAGGTAGGACATCGAGGGTTCTTGTATAGGTTTCCATCACTTCCTCCCTCCTACACGTGGCTTCCATGGGATCTATTGTGTTATATATAATTTATCTTCCCTCATCTCCCCTCAAGTGCCTTAGCCTTTCCCAACTCGTTGTTCTTCATCTCCTCCTTCTTTCTATTCTTTCTCCTCTTTACACTTTTCATCGCCCTTATGTTCTTATTCTCACACATCACACATATCCCTTTCCTATTCAGGGCCTTCATGCTACTCTTACAAAGATATTATTTATGTTCTTGCTCATGCTATATGCATGCTTCCTCATGTATTACATACTCCTCATCTTCCTCAACTCAATTATAAATGATGTGGGGTTTTCCTCTTATGTCGTGCTCACATTACACTCTTCTTTAGTTGGATGCTCTCTCCGAGTGTGTGATATACCTGATTCTTGGTGTTATCCTTTAATATTCTTCCTTATGCTATGGTCTAAATTCCCCTCGATTATATATTCCTCTTCCTCCTCTGGAGTGGGATTGCGTTTCCATTTGGAGATTTTTACCGTATGCTTCCTTGGTGGCTATGGCATGTCGATGTCACACATGCCAACCTCCTTCTCATAATTCATTATTGACCATAGGAATACATAAAATATGATCACCTATTTTATAACTAACACGGTCATAATTAGACTAAGGTCCATCATGTCAATTTACATAGTATCTACATACATTACCTTTGATAGATACCCATATTTATTACATAGCATATGGTAGTTCACATTAACCATATCTGCATTAAAATTCAAGTGTTGTGAATCCTTGATTCTATTTACTATGCACTTTGCATACTTAGCTATGAATACAAATGAAAATGTTCACCATGACCCCATTTCCCATTGTTTAGTAAAAAATTGCAATATTGAAGTGTTGCATCACTGCAAAATTTTCCTATCCATTTAGAAATAATGGAAACTATCTATGCATGTGCCATTAATTTTCAAATACCTCTCACATTATTCTATACCACTTCTAAAGGTGCACTTTATAAGGATTTGTAATTATGCCATCGCAAGTATACTTGGCGAACCTTTTTGCCAAATACTTGTATTCAATGGAGGTGCTCCCACATATTGTCTTCTATTTCATATGACATCCCTATTTCTCAAAATAAAATTCTCGGAAGGATGAAACCATAAGTAATTTTCTCTCCTTTCTTTGTTCAAGGATTTTCCTCCTATAATTCCTTGATTATATACAAGGAAATGTTGTACTGGTCTTATGTGTCATCTTATGCGTGATGTGTAGAAATTTCTTGTTTACCTCTTTTCATATCTCAAAGGATCCTAACTTACAGCTCACCAAATGCATAGCTACTCTCATGACAGTGGTCATAATTTTATCAATGCTAAAGGCTCAACTTCCCTATGATATTGCAACTTGGTGGTTGTTTCCTCTATTTTTGTCTCATCATGTAGGTTAAGCTCTATCTCTTCCCGATATTGTGTAACCCTATAACCATGCTGATAAACTTGGTATTTAGTCACATCCTTCTACCTATAAAGTAAAAATAGTCTTCATGCATGTGTGACATCAGCCATTAAAAAATATGTGTAGGCTTCCCAAAGAAAGGTAACTCATATAATCGAGGTACACTGACTCCTTCCAAAGTTTTAAACATTATTTCATCTAAGAAAATTTTCCCTTCCATAGTCCTTGTAATCAAATATTGCTGTGGTTATATTAACTAACCTTGAAATACATCCTTATTGATGTATGCCCATGCGCTTGTGCTTGGTGGTTATATTAACTAACCTTGAATTTTCAAAGCTGTACCTCGATGATACTACATATTAGAGAACCAATCATTAGGTCACTCTTATATGGGTTTCTTGGTCCTTGGTACTCTCTCTTTGGTACCATTTTTATTTAATTTAAATTGAATTAAACCTTTATTTCAGAGTAACTTACTATAACTAATGATATATAGAAAATAAATTATAGTAGTGCATAAATAATAAGCATTTAATGATGTAAAACCCTAAGAAAATGAGAAAGGGAGATGAATTAACTATTTATGTGTAACATAGAAGTGATTTGGAATAAATATAAGCTAGATATGGTTATAAAAAGTGTCAAAAATTTTTGATGAGGGTTCATAATCCTAAGAATGGACATGATAGAAGCACCCAAAGGAGGGCAGAGAGTGCCCCAAGTGCCAATGACTTGTCTAGGTTCTCGTGTCTGCTTTGATGTTAGGAGGTTAGGTTTTTGGGTCTTAGGAACTTCATTGTTGATATCTCTTTTTTTCTTAGGTTTCACCCATAGATCATAGGTCATATTTTTCACCTGTTAAATAGATAACTAGATGCACATGCCCATAAAACACATCAAATCTAATAAAAAAGATGCAAATTGTAGAGTTAGAATGTCCTCGATGGTCACCCGAAGAGTGAACTTACAATTGAGTCTTGCAATAAATCTTAGACTCCATGTAGTTTTCCATGCTTGTGTGGGTAATGATTCCCTAGGTTTCCCTTGTACAAGTTACACAATGATAGTGGGATATATGTAGATTGTACCGAGTATGCAAGATGTGTGTCATGAAATATAATGAACTTCCCTCCTATGTTGTGTATGTAAAATAATGTAGCCCTTGTCCCTTGTATGTATGTGCTAGATGTATGCATTGTAGTTATCTTGTTCCTTTGTGCAAGATTAGGTGGTGATATATAGTTCTTATAGTGCTTGGCCCTTATTTGAGAGAAATAATTAAGTATATATATGATTCCCTTGTTTGAATTTTGTAATTGATAATTGAAATGCCAACCCAAAGTTAAAAGGTGACCAAAAGGTGAAAAGTATCCAAAGAGAGTTAAAAGAAGATAGATAAGGGAAGGAGTGCGAGGAGGGACAAGAGCACCTAGGAACTTCTATCTAACTGGGCACTAGTGTCGAGGTCATCAAAATATAAATCAATCAAGTGTGACAAAGCTATAAGATGTGTAAAGCCAATAAAGTGTAATAGATAATGCAATCAAAAGACAAAAAAAGAGTTGTGAAGCACTATTTTTCTTTCTTAGGAATCATGTATATATTAGTATGCTTTAGGACCTAGAAATGTACCCAAGTGCATATATTTTCCTAAATTTATGCTATTGAGTGAATGCTCAATAACATAAAGTAGATAGAAGATGTGTACCTTGTAAAATGAAGAGAAGCATATCGATAGTGTGTTGAGTGGATAAGTAGGCATGTGAAGCGTGACAACTAGGAAAGGGAGGTAGACCCTAGGGGTGAAGTTTATGTATGGTAGTGTGCTTTGATAGAGATTTTTCTCATAGATATGACTAGATTCTTATAAGGGCATACTTGTAAAAGAAGAGAAAAAGAGTATTCAAAGTCCCGTATGTGAAAAATAAGAGTGTGTAAAAGTAGTTAAGGAAATAATGCACCTAATGTATGAGAGAGTAAAAGATAAAAATTTGTCCTATTTTTCTTTAGAGATGTTGCTAGATTTGAGTGTCTTATTTCTGAAGGGTGAGGTTTTTGGGTGATCTCATGCCAAGAATTTTTTTGGGAAATCTCACGCCAAGGACAAGTTTTTTTGGGAGATCTCATGCCAAGGACGTTTTTTTGGGAGATCTCATGCCAAGAGTGATTTTTTGGGCGATCTCACGCCAAGAGAAGAGTGTTGGGGAGAGAGGTATGTTTTTCTCTCCTTTTATGATGCTTTTCAAATAAGTGTCACTACAGATGGAACATCCTTATTTGTAACCGATTGTAACCATTTATAGCTAATTGAATTAATTATGTAACTAAAGGCAAGTTCCTGATCTTTGTAGATCCGTATTGTAGCCTGATATAAACTATGATGAACTAAGAAAATTTCTGATTTTTCCCCAGAAACAAACACCCGTGTGGGACACAAGTGCCCACTATTCCTAGTTACTATTAGGTGCTAGTGTTTATTATGTGTTTATGATCCATGTATAATTTTGGACCACTCCATGACTACATGATTTTTCCTTTTGTATGATGTGTTGTTCTATTTTAGAGCTATGAGACGCTGGAAGGGTGATTTTTCCACCTATATATGCCCCTTCATTTTGGGTGCATGTGACGAATGAAGGAGGAGGTAGCTCAAATGAGAGGACCTACAACTGATATGCATATTTGATATTGGATACCTATATGGGGTAGGGGATATGCATGGTAGAAACCAAGGCACATGAAAACAAGATGGAATAGTAAACATGTGTTAGTGTAAAATATCTAGCATGCAATACAATACAATATAATGCAATAAGAAACTATGAAAACAAGAGGGACTACAAAAAGTGGGTTTCATACATGAGATATTTCTCACAATGTCACAAGATAATTAGGGTGGTAACAATGATAAGTAAAAAATGATCAAGCATGATGCAGGGAATAACACAAAAAAAAAAACAAACAATAACAAGGAAGAAGTGACAAATAACCATGGTTGTATAGTATCTTTAAAGGAAAATTCTACACATGACACACCCATTAGCATGTTAGAAAGATAAATAATATGTCAAAGCATGTATAGATCAATGAAGAGTAAAGTGATAATAACAAGAAATAGTAAATAATGTAACAATAGGACTGTGATATGTAGAGTATGAGAGTAGCAAAGGTATATTACCCTAGGAGCCTTGATGATACTGGTAAAGAACAATGTTGAGCATCATGCATCATGTAAAAATATGTAGAAATCCTACATTGGCCTCAAGAGACCACATGAGTGCACATGTGTGTATATAAAATATAATGACATACTAAGTATCCAACTAGCATAGGAAAAAAGTGTAATATGTAAATATGATAAGCTAGCAAGAGTTAGTACAACCAAGATGTGAAGATGTTGTGTTGTGATATGAAAGATTTATAGTTGATAGAATATACATTTCCCCCAATGGATGTGTGTGAGATGAATTTCATTTTAGGAATCCTCCCTCAATAGTCAAGTATGAATCATAGAACAAGAGTGTGTCATCGGGAAATGAGTGTAAAGTATATGTGACAATGCTTAGATAAATAAACATGAAGAACAAGGCATGAGAGATAGAGAGTGAGTAGCCAATATGTAACAAGTTAGGTTGATTTATGAATTATGCCCTCAACAGTAAAGTATGAACCATAGAGAAAGAGTACGTCATCGAGTAATGAAGGTAAAGTATGTTTACCAGAGATGTGGTGATGCTCAAAAAGATAGAAATTAAGCATGGGGCGTGAGTAGCCAAAATGTGAAAATTGAGGTTCATGGAGGAATCACACCCTCAATAGTCAAACAGACGCATGCAACAAGAGTGTATCATCGGGTAATGATGGTACAATGTGTGTACCAAAGATGTGATAGTGCTTAGAAAGGTAGTCATGAAGCATGAAGTGTGAAGTGTACTAAATAGAGACAAGAAATATAGATGGGAGGGGGTAAGTGTAATGCCTCCAAATGTGAAAGGGATAGAAAGATATATGAAAGTAGTGAAGAGCGATGGACCCTTATCTGGTATCCGAGAAAGAGAGGGCATGTGAAAATGGTCTAGAATCGGTAGTGTAGGAGAGTATCTATGTGTATGTGAGTGAGAATGATGTACTAAATGACATGGAGAATGTCTATGGGAATGGATTTCCTAGGTAGGGGACTTAGGATGATGAGATGTACTCATGAACCGGTGAGGAAGAAAAATTCATGATGTAGGTCATGCATGGATGGGAGATCTAGGTGAAATTATGGTTTTATACATGAGAGGTGCAGGAGGCCTAGATGCCATGATTGGTGCTGAAATAGAGGCAAGAGTGGGCCAAGGTAATGGTGTATGTGGTGGAATACCTTTGATGGTGACAAATTTTTTGTTATGAATGAATTTAAGACATAAGTGGAGCATGAAAGGGATAACCTAGGTAGCTCAGAGCCAAGGGAGACCTAAGACCATGTCACAACCCTTGATTTCAAAATTGTTCAAAATTCGAGACAAATAATTTGATGTCTTCATTTTTCATGAAGAGGAGGGTTGAGCTCATCTAACCACGTGGCCTCATCATGGGAAGTGAATAATAAGAGATCTAGGTCTTGAGGATGTTCAACAATATGAGCTTGGAGATCATGAAGATCTTCATTGATAAAGGGTTCATAAGTCTTAGCCATGGAAGAAGATCAGAAGAATGCCTTGAAGCAAGGTAGGGTTTGAGAGAATGGGTTCACCAAATGATTTAATCTAAATTGAATTAAATCTTTATTTCATAGTAACTTATTGTAACTAATGATATAAAACAAATAAAGCATAACAAATGCACATTCAATAAACATTCAATGATGTAAAGCCTTAAGTAAATGAGAAAGGAAGATGACTTAAACTTTTCGTGTAACTTAGAAGTGATCTCGGAATGAATATCTACCAGATCTTGCTGGAAACAACATCAAACATGCTCGATGAGGCTTAAAAAACCTAAGAATGCACATGAAAGAAGTGGCCATAGGAAGAAAGGAACACCTCAGGCGCTAGTGACTGGTTTGGGAACTTGTATCTGTTAATATTCTTAGAGGTTGGTATTTTATGGGTTAAAGGAGATTCATTTTGGTATCTCTTTTTCACTCTGGTTTCGTCATTAGATCACCGATCGTATCTTAAATAAATAACTAGATGTACATACCTATAAACCACATCAAATCTAATAAAAATATGTAAAATGTGGATTCAGACCGACCCTAACCATCACCCGAATAGTGAACTTATGACCAATAAATGCACTACATCTCAAAATACATGTAGTCTTTCGTGTTTTGTGTGTAATGATTCCATGGGTTTCCTTTATGCTAGTTACACGATGATAGTGGGATAGATGTAGATTGTACCGAGTATGCAAGATGTGTGTGATGAAATAGAATGAACTCCCCTCCTATGATATGTATGCAAAATAATGCAACCCTTGTCCCTTGTATGGATGTGCTAAATGTACGCCTTGTAGTACTCTTATGCATTTACACAAGATTAGGTGGTGATAGATAATGCTTATAGTGCTTGGCCCCTTATTTGAGAGAAGTAACTAATTATATATATGATTCTCTTGTTTGAATTTCTTGTTTGAATTTTTATTGACGATTGAAAGGCCCACCCAAAGTGTGAAAAGGTGACCAAAAGGAGAAAAGGACCTAAAAGAGTAAAAATAATATAAAGAAGGGCAAGAACACCCGGAGATACATGAGTTCTTGAGAGCTTATTTCTAGCTAGGAGCTAGTGTCCGAGGTCATCAAAAGATAAATCGGTTAAGTCTTTGATAGAGTTGTAAGATGTGTAAAGCCAATAACGTACAATGATAAAGTAATCAAAAGGCCAAAAGGAGTTATCAATAATTATTTTTCTTGCTTATGAATCATGTATACATTAGTATGTTTTAGGACCTATAAATGTACCTAAGTGCATAGTTTTTGTGTCTAAAAATTATTCCTCTCTAACTTGTATAACCTTTATCCTGCGAAATGTGTGCCCTAGGTGTCAAAATTCAAACACTTACTCAATTTGTGCCTTGGTGTCAAAATATAAAATTCTTGCTCAATTTTTACTCTTGTTCTCCTCAACTTCATGCCCTAACTCATCCGGTAAAACTATGTTCCCTAAATCAACTGCGATACTCTTTTCCCTAGCTTTGCATTTTCACCTACAAACCTTAGCTCATTTTATTTCCTTCAAACCCTTCACCTAGCTTCCACTTCTCACAAGGAGCTCTTTTATTTCAAGGTTTAATGCTCATTTTATCTTTACTTCAATCAAATATTATTCATACTTTGTTTATAGCTCTTTGGTTCATTCATCATACTTTGCACTTTTTCACAATTGATATCTTCACACACTAGTTCTTCAAAGCAAGGTAAGAATGAATTTGTTCACACCAATTTTATACGATTTTCAATTTCCAACCACATCAATTGCACTTCCCTATAAATGTTTCCAAGATTTAGAACACTTTTATGTTTTTCCCTCACTTTTATAGATTGAAGAACATCTCTAGCATGCAGGAATCCATAACCTTCCTCAGTACACTACTAATTCCCAAGATACATATCTTCTTGCATGCATCTTCATGCAACACAAACATTCTTCATTCGTGCCACATTTCAAGTTGTCTACCTCTTTGATTCCTCCCTCATTTTACCCTATGTGGTTCTCTATTCATGTGATGTTTAATATGAGAAATTCCACCGACTTAATGAGAACTTTACACCATGTCCAACCATTAATAATGCTTTATTTTGTATACCAACACATTTTTCTATCGCGCACCATTATATCACCACCCCATCACGTGCTCTCTCACAAACCTCCCACCCACAATTATCCTCCCATTTATTGTTGCACACTAACTTACATATTTTTTGTCATGAATATTACCTTCCTACCCCATGATAAAATCATGCGCTATCCTATGTGCATTATTCTAAATAGAGTAATCATCTCCTGTGTGTGAACAATCTTATTATAATAAAACAAAACAAAATAGAAGAGGAAATCTAATATAAGTTGAAATAATGCCTTAATAAAAAACAAAAGAATCTTATTTATAGTAGGGACTTAACCTAGTCACATTAAAGTAACTACAAAAATCTTGCCATCCAATGCCTGCGTAACCTACAAGAGAACACGATTCCAATACATTTGTTAATATAAATGGTTCCAACCTATACAATTTTATCTTCCCAAGATGGTGCAAGAAATTGGAGTCATACAAAAGCACCATCTTCCATAATGCAAAAGACTTATTCTTAATATTCCTACCATGCCAAGCCTTTTGTTTATTACTCTCTATATTTTGAGTCCATCAGGTAATTGTGCACCATTTAGACAATTGCATCAATTTATTAATGCGGTCCTCTACTACCTTGTCATTAGCAATTACTCCTGCATGTGTAATACATAGGGAGGGTAACATGAACTCCATGAGAAAAACTACTTCCGTGTCAAACACCAATTGGAAATGTGTGGCCTTATTCAATCTATTGTATGTAGTTTTATATGCCCATAACACAATTGAGACTTTTTTATCCAAATATTTTCTTCCTACATCACATATCATTGTCAATTTTTTGCCTAGAACATTATTGAAGGCCTCTGTAGTTCCATTGGATTATGGGTGATAGGGTACTATTATGGTGTACTACCATAAATTATGAAAATAGTATTTTAATTAACTCATTTGGGAAATGAGTTCCCTATCACTAGTAAGGATTAATGGAAAACCATACCTACTAATGATGTTTTCCCATAAGAATCTTATTGTTATAGCTGAAATGTAATCCTTTGTAGGTGTTTCCTCTCCCCACCTTTCAAATAATCCATGAATGTGATAATGTAATGTGCACTCCTCTCCACGCAACTAGTGCAATTGGGCCAACAAAGTCAATTTACCTTTTATCAAAAGGTTTTGCTCTTTCTATAGGTCGTAATGGAATTTAATCATGGTTTCTGGCTTCCTATCCTTTGAATATGATCATAGGATTTGAAAAATTCCTTGGTATCCTTATAGAGTGTCTCCCACTATAATCCTACTAGTAATATCTTACATGTCATTGCTTCTCTGTTTAGTGTCCTCCTACAATTCCATTGTGATCATCTTCCATTATAGTTTTGGGCTCATGCTCCAACACACACTGCAAAAGACCTCATATTTACCAATCTTGTATAAGTCTCCTTTGATTAGATGGTAGTGCACCACATGAATGGATATCTAATTCTTTTCTAGGTTCTTCATACCTTCAGGTGCAACTCACTGTGCGCAAGAATATTTTAATGTCCTCTAAGTCGACTAGTACATGGTATATTTTGAACAAATGAGCATCCGGCATAGTGTCCTCTATATTTTTGTGTCCTCACCAAAGTTACTTCTTGAGAAATGATATGGTCCAAAATTACTTTTCCAGGATTCACTATAATTGAGAAATCAAACTATTGAAATAAAAGGATCCAACGAAAAATGTTCCCTTACAAAACTAGCTTGTTAACTAGTTTTTAAGTTCCATATGATCAGTATAGAAAATAAATGGTGTTTTTAGAAAATGTTGTCTTAACTAGTGAAGCACATACACCATTTATAATGCTTTTCACTCCATAGTGGTATAATTATGCTTGACCGATGTTAGCTTCCTACTTGTAAAATAGATAGGATGGTCTACATTACCTTCCCTAACTATGATAAAATTGCTCCAACGGTTGTACTAGATACATCTATATTAAAATAGAATGGTTTATTCCAAGAAGGGAAAAAAATGGGCATGATGGCTAGATTGTTAGGGAATAAGTGAAAATATGTAGAATAATCCCTCACGAATTCACAACAAGAGAAAATAATATGCAGAAAATATTACAGATCTCAAATTAAAGTGCATAATAAAATAACACATTACAAAGAGACAATATTTAATGTGGTTCACCCAATTTGGGCTACGTCCACCAAGAATCACTTGCTCAGATTTAATTACAAGCCACCTCTCTCTCAATACAATACCCAGATCTTTTTGAGCTATGCTCAACAAAATCTACTGAAATTCACACCCGAATTCAAAACACATATGCAATGTTACATCATCCTACCATATGCACAAAACCATATAAATAGAGAATCGCTTAAGTAGTTTTTACAAAACCATGGGTATCAAAACCATGGGCCAAAACCATCCCATAAACCTATGGGTCAAAAAATCCCACCCATATGATAAAAACACGTTTACCATATATCGAGGCACATTTTAAGGCTAATTTGTTTTCTCAAGGACTACACCCAGTAACCCTTGCCTGGAGGCTGTCACCCCCTGGGCTCGGGGCCCATCATGACCGCGAACCCCTGGTGAGACAACTGTGGAAAGTGTACAATACTTTTAGTGTATAGTCTTCAACACTTTCTCACATGAAAACAGGCTCCACAACCTAACAATCTCCCACTTGGAGACTAGTTTTCCTCTAAGAAAGCTTCTCAACCCTTCACTAGTTTCCATGAAGACCAACCAAAGCTAAACACAACTTCAATTTTTCCTTGTGACCACCTTGGTCATCATGTCTACAAGATTTTGACTGGTATGAATCTTCTCTAACTTGAACTTCTCTTCCTCCAAAGTTGTCCTGATGAAATGGTACCTTAATTGTATATGCTTCATCTTAGAGTGGAAAGAAGAGTTCTTAGCTAGGTGTATAGAAATTTGACTATCACTATGTAGATTTCCTTCCTCCTACTTATGCCCCAAATCCTCAATAAATTTTTGTAACCAAATCATTTCCTTTCGTTCCTCTGTGGCAGCAACATACTCATCCTCCATGGTTGACAAAGCCACCAACTTCTATAGTTGTGAAATCTAGCTCATTGTTGTCCCACCACAAGTGTAAACATAACTGTCATGCTCCTCCTACATGTCTACATCTCCAGCCATATCTAAATCTACATAACCACACAAAGTGGTTTCGATCCATTGTAGCACAAAAATTGTCCCCATGGTCCCTCTCAAATACTAAAGGATCCACTTTACTACCCTGCCAGTGATCTCTACCTGGATCACTCATAAATCTACTCACCGCTCCCACTGCATGGGAAATATCAGCCTAGTACACACCATGGCATACATAAAACTACCAACCATTGATGAGTAAGGTACCTTGGACATCTGGTTTCTCTCCTGCTCTGTCTTGGGACACTGCTCCTTTGATAACTTGAAATGGCCTACCAAAGGAGTCCCAACCGGTTTAGCATCCTGCATATTAAACCTCTCCAAGACCTTCTTAATGTACTCTTCCTGAGATAAAGTTAGCTTCATTCCTTCCTATCCCGAGATATCCTCATACCAAGGATTTTTTTGGCTTCCCCCAAATCCTTCATAGCAAAGGATTCACTTAGTTACTTCTTGAGTACTTTTATTTCCTGTATGTTTTTACCTATAACCAACATGTCATCCACATATAGAAAAAGGATAATATAACTTCCATCCTCAAATTTCTTTGTATACACACAATGTTCAAAATGACATCTAATATAACCTTGCTCCATCATGAAGCTATCAAATTTGTTATACCATTGACATGGAGCTTGTTTCAAGCCATACAAGCTTTTCTTCAGTTTGCACACCATCTCCTCTTTACCTTTGACCTCATAGCCCTCTGGTTGTTGCTATATAGTTCCTCCTCCAAATCACCATGGAGAAATGTAGTCTTTACATCAATTTGTTCTAAGTGCAAGTCTTTGCTACAACTATTCCTAGAACAATTCTAATAGAAGTCATTTTTACTACAGGAGAAAAAATCTCATCAAAATCTATACCTTTTTTCTATGCAAACCCCTTGACCACCAACTGGGCCTTATATATTTTCTTTCCTCCTTCTTCCTCTTTAACTCTAAATACCCACTTGTTCTGTAATGATCTTTTTCCTTCGGGTAGCTTCACCAAATCCCATGTCTGGTTCTCCATGAGAGCCTGATGCTCCTCATCCATGGCTTTCTCCCACTTCTTCTTGGAATCTACCTGCATTGCTTCATCAAAGCTCTCTGGATCTCCACTATCAGTGAGTAATAAATAATAAAGATAAGGAGAAAAATGTTTAGGTTCTCATTACCCTAGAAGAAATCCTCAACATAGGAGTTTGGGGTTCCTGTTGAGGAGGTTCCTGAACTGATTCATGTGTCACTTTCCCATCCGGAAGATCCTCTACTACTACATATTATTTCTTGGATTCTTCCCTATTTTCCTACAACTACTTCTTATACATGACTTTCTCATTAAAGACCACATCCCTAGATCAAATGATTTTCTTGTCCTTAATACTCCAACATTTATATCCAAAGTCATCACCACTATAACCAATGAAAGTACATTTTTCTGATTTATCCTCTAGCTTGGTCCTATCATCCTTGTCTATATAGACAAACACCTCACATCCAAAGACTCTAAGAAATGAATAATAAAACTTTCTTACCATACCAAGCCTCCTAGGTATGCCTCCATCCAAGGCACTTGAGGGTCCTCTATTTATCAAGTACATAGTTGTGCTCACCACTTCTACCCAAAAAGAAAGAGGTAGTCATGCATGTAACCTCATGCTCCTAGCATGTTCCATTATTGTTTTGTTCATCCTTTCTAACACCCCATTCTATGTGGAGTTCTTGGAACCATATTTTTCCCATGGATTCCATTCTTAGAACAATAATAATCAAATTCATTTTGCAATACTCCCCTCCATTATCTGACCTAAGACATTTTAGCTTAAGACCTGTTTCATTATCTACCAAGGCTTTCCATTTAACAAAAGTGTCAAATACATCAGATTTGTTTCTAATACAATAAACCCAAACTTTCCTTGTTGCATCATCAATAAAAGTAACATAATAACTTGAACCCCAAGAGATGATACCTAAGTTGGCCCCCACACATCAAAATGCACCAGATCTAACTTACTCTCTTTCTTTGTAGGTCCAACCTTGAGAAACCTTACTCACTTCTATTTCCCATATATGTAGTCCTCACAGAACTCCAAACTATTTTTGTATATCTAGGAAAATCCTTCTTTATGATCTCCATGCCCTTATGGCTCATATGACCGAGCCTATAGTGCCACAATTTTATATCTACTGAAGCCACAAGATTACAAACATTAGTGCTATAAGTGGTTAAATACAAGGTTCCAACCTTCTTACCTCTTGCCACCACAAGATCACCCTTGGTAACCTTCCAAGAGTCCATTGTAAATATCACAGTACAACCATCACTTCCCAACTGCCCTGCCGATATCAAATTTTTCTTAATGTAGGCACATGTCTGACATCCTTCAATAACCAAGTATTCCCATTCTACATCTTAACCTAAACAAAACATTTTCCAACTATGTTGCAAGGCTCATCATCACCAAGAAAAACATGCCCAAAATCTCCTTGAACATAATCAACAAAATAATGCCTATGTGGAGTAGTATGGAAAGAAAATCTAAAACCTAAGATTCAGTAATATTATGCAAAGAAAGAATCAAAGCATCCTGACATACATTACCCATTGCCACATTTTCCTCTTTGTTTTCTTCCTATTGTTTCTTCTTTTCTTGAAGTTCCCAACAAAGTCCTTCTTTGCATGCCTAGACTTTCCACAGTGCCAACATACTATCTTGCTTTTGGATTTTAACCTTTCCCGATCCTTTGATTTTCCACGACTTCCTCTATTCTTCTGTCTCCCTCTAGTTTCCACTGTCAAAGAATTCCCTGAATTAGAAGATTCCCTAGATATTTTTCTTTGCATTTCCTCACTTAGAATCACCCCTACAACATCCTCAAACTTCAAGTTTTAATTAGCTGGAACCGAGTTGCTTACCGCCATTACCAAGCTATTCCAACTCTCAGGTAAAGAGCATAGAACTAATAAATCCCTAACTTCTTCATCAAATTCTATTATAACCAAAGCTAGCATATTTACAACCATATTAAAATCATTTAAATGATCTGCTACTGAACCATTCTTAGACATATTCATATTAAACAACTTTTTCATTAAAAATATATTATTAGAGGCAGAGGGTTTTTCATACAACTTCCCTAATGCATCCATCATTTATTTTTAGTCTTTTCCTTTGAAACATTAAATAATATCGAAGATGCAAGACACAACCAGATTGTCCCAAGTGCCTTCCTATCCAACAAATCCCATTCCACATCCATCATGCTTGAGGGTTTGTTCACCTTCTTAGACAATGGAATATAAATATCCTTCTGATAAAGGTAATCTTCCATCTGCATCTTCCAAAGACTGAAATTCTTCCGTTGAATTTATCAATCCTAGATCTTCCATCATCTGCCATAGCTCCCACTCAAGATGAAACTTTCCCCGTGATTCAACACTTCAAAGCAAACCAAACTAGGCTCGATACCAATTTTTAGGGAATAAGTGATAAAATATGTGAATAATCCCTTAATGAATCGCAAAAGAGAAACTAATATGAAAAAAATATTGCAGATCTCAAATTAAAGTGCAGAATAAAATAACACAACACAAAGAGACAATATTTGATGTGGTTCACCCAATTTGTGCTATGTCCACCAAGAATCACTTGCTTAGATTTTATTACAAGCCACCGCTCTCTCAATACAATACCCAGATCTGTTTGGAGCTATGCTCAACAAACTCTATAGAATTCACACCTAAATTCAAAACACATCTGCAATGTTACACAATCCTACCATATGCACAAAACCATATGAATAGAGAACTACTTAAGTAGTTTTAACAAAACCGTGGGTATCGAGAACCATTGGCCAAAATTGTCCCATTAATCTATGGGTCAAAATCCCGCCCATGTTTAAGGCCAATTTTTTTCTCGAGGAATAAGTGCCGAGGGCTGTATGAGAAAAGAAAATTTCCCAAGATATATCGGGCATGTTTTAAGGCCAATTTTTTTCTCAGTCAAGGTAGCCATCAACCCCATCTTGGCCACAAACCTAGGCGAGACAAGTGTGGAAAGTGTATAGTCTTCAACACTTTCTTACATAAAAATGGGCTCCACAACCTAACATAGATTCTACTTTAAAGTCTCAAATGTTAGCTATTGCGTGTCACCCTAATATAATTTTACCTTTTCCTTTAACAATTCTTCAAGTGGTGCAGAAATCTTTGCATACTTCTTAATAAATTTACTGGTAATAACCAATATGTCCAAGGAATCCATGCACCTCACTTAGATTATTTGGCTCCTCCAACCCCAAGATAACTACAATCTTGGCTGGGTCTACCAATAATCCTTCTTTACATATAATGTGTCCAAGAAAAGTACCAAATGGTGTTGTAAAGATACACTTCTTAATGTTCAAGGAGATGCTAAGTTTCTGCATGATGCATCTTTAAAACATCAATCTCAAGTAGTCACAATGGTCTTTAACCAGGACATATACCATCCAATCATCTAAGTATACATGAAGAAACTTGTGAATGAAGTCTTAAAATGTTTGAAAAACAATGCATGAGAACAATTTTGGTGCATTCTTAAGGCCAAATGACATAATCATTTAAGCAAAGTATCCCCATTCAATATAAAACATTGTTTTCTCCCGGTCTTCATGCATGAGCATCACTTGATGATAACCCAAAAATCCATTTGTAAAAGAACATATTTAGGCCCTACAACACCTTCTAGGATTTCTTCAATGAAAAGTGTGGGAAAAGAATTAATTACACATGAAAAACTCAAAACTCTATAGTACACAAAAATCCTTATCCTGTCATCCTTTTCAATGTTGATAACCATCGAGATTATCCATTCGACTCTTCAATGGGTTAAATAATTCTTTCCTTGAGCATTTTGTCAATTTCATCCTTCACTTTGACACATAGGTTAGGATTCTTCCGAGTAAAGCCTCTTTTGAACCGGTCATGTGCCATCCTTGAGCTTGATTTTCAATTTCTCCTAATGATGGATGCACCCCCTTTAACTCATGGTATCCCTGCGGGAAATAGATCTTAAAATTTACACACAGTAGCTCAATGAGTTTTGCTACCTCTAGTGTAGACAAATAGTCACCAATAATTTACTCATTCAACATGTTCTTAGCTCGATGTTGAATTTATTCATCTTTAATGGTACATGGTAGGCTTGCACGATTGCTCATTTGTTGAGTCCAATATGTCACACATAACTTTTGTGTTCTTAATATCTAGATCCTCAACCTCTTCATCATCTATAAGGTAGAAAAAAATTCCCTTTTCCTTTTCTTTCCAAGTGCATCCCAATAGGGTATCCTCCGATTCCACCATGTTTTTGTGTGCTTGAGATCAACCACACATTATAATTAAGTCATAATTTCTTCATCCTTTGTGTTATCCCCCAATGTAATGTGCTTCATAATCTAAAAATATTCATATACTAATGGTTTAATAAAAATTTAATCAAAATTATGAACAATACCTATAGTCAGGTCACACCAATTCACTATTTCTTGCTTCAGCTCAACATGTATATACTAGGTGCACACACACCCACAAAATGTAGAATATAATTTATGTACATAAAGGGATGGTGTTAGTGTATTTCCCTTTCATCCAATTCCTCTCACAATTGTGAACATGTATAGTGGGATACTTATTCCCATCATGATCTTATATTAATTAAAGGGAGATTCAAAAAAACCTTGTCAAGAAAGCCACTCTGATCTCGTTCCAACCAAGTAAGTTGTCTCTATGAGTAGCCCACCAAAGTGCACTTCTATCTTTCTTAATGAGTACACTAACATATTTCTTCTTTTCCCCTCATTACACCATTGTTCTTTAATTGCACATAAGAATGATTTGGGATTTTTGTCTCCATTGTAATTCAAACAAATTACTTTCCCCAACCTTTGAATTGGTCGTGGTGTAATAACCTTTATTACTCTTCACTTTGAAATTCATGACCAACCATATCATAAGTACCATGAGCCCAATTATCAAAAGCCACATTGGTAGTGTCACTTATAAACTACTCATCTTCCTAATGAAGTACACCTTTCTTTGATGGATCCACATTCTTTGGGTCACACACGTATGCACACAGATTCTATTAAGATATTCTTCATTGATGGGATCTATGTAAGGCACAATATTTTGGTCATCTATTGGTATCACAAAACATTCCTCTTTGTTCTCAAAACTCACATAACGTTTTTTAAAGCATAGATATGTATTTATGTCATAACACCAAGGATGACCTAATAGTGCAGGAATTTGTTTTCTTTGGCTAGCTCTAAGACCTCAAAGTCACCCTTGATATTGGCTCCTTGAATGGTGATAGAATCATACTTCAAAACTCACATGGGCATAACCCTTGTCTTATTGGCCATGTACAACACATTTGAAGATAGCTGCAATGGAAGCCTTCCCATCTAGTTCCAAGCATCAAGTGTGAGGACATTTACTTATGAACATATACCAATGAGGATATTTCTTATCAACCATCCATTAATCACCACATCAACATGATTTATTCATCATACTTATGATCTTGTGGTGGTAAGTTGGCATGGAGAATCTGAATCTCCCTTTTTACACCTACACACAACATTTTATCCCATAACCATTATCCCAATAGAGGTATGATATTATCTTTCCTAAGCATACTACATAACTATCTTAAGGCATCCATGTCCTTTGATTCAATTCAACATCCTTTACATGTTCCCCATCACACAATTACTCCCTCATACACTATATCTCCCATTGGAGCTCTACGATGACACATATAGTCTATTGATATACTTCCTTCTACTAGCCCACATGTAGAATTTTTTTATGACTAGCCTCCTCTCTTATGATGAGTGGTATTGATTTCCCTTTCTTGTGTGTGATTCCTCTCGTGTACGTAATGACGAATAATGGATAAGGTTTTGCTATAGCTAATTTCTTGGGTGTCAATTGTCCTTGGTTGACACGTTTAACTGAATCATAGTTTCAATATTATCCTTTTTGATTTTGTACATATAAAAATAAAAATCCATACAATATTCAACCTTATGTGCCTTTGCTACAATATGCACCTACCTAATTCTTTAGGAATTCCCATTGATAGTGATCAGGAGACCCATAAGTGTAACATGTTCCCCATGTGAACCATCCTCAACCACCATGACCCTTTCCTATGTATCCACCTCTAAAGCCTCTGTTACCACTATTTTGCCCCTCATTATTCTATCCCACTTGCACATATAAGGCACTTCGTCTACACTTGTCTAGTATAACCGTATTTCATAAGCCTCATGAATCTGATCAATTAGATGACAATTGGTTGTGTCATGAGTGTGCACATCATAGATTTTACAATATAAGGACACATTATTACGTATAGCACATTACATAATTGGAAACTTAGGAACATCATGGTTATTATGAAAAATTTCACAAGCTATTAATAATGCACTTAGATTCTTGCCTAGAAATCTATCCTTTGAATGCCCCTCTACTTCACCATTAGTGCACTAGATTTCACTACCCATCTCATGAGATAAATTTTCCAATTGAGTGGCCATTTCTACATTCCGGGCCTCAAGAAATTAACTTACTCCAATGTTTATGATCCTAACTGATTCTACACACATTGATGCTTCCAAATCCTCATGCGGGTCGAGTGAATGTGTTATGCGATAACACCATTTCAAAAGGTGTCAGCAAGCCTTCTACAAACCATTGCACATGCTAACTCTGATGAATGTCATATGAAAGCTTAAACAAAAAGGTCTTGGAGCATGCATCATACTTTGTAGATATTAGGTTTTCATCACCCTAGGTAATCCTCCAACACCCCACACACACACATTAAATCATTAAAACTATTATAATTTAAATAACTACCCTTAGCCTAGTAAAATCACATTTTTACCCCTCGTAAATATTTCTTAATTACTTTAACCTCGCTAAAACCTCCTTAACCATCTACGACAAATCTAAACCCATTTTAATCTGTTTAGCCGACCCTAAACCATCCCATCAACATTACCTCATATCCCCACCCAAGAAAACCTAACGGAGGTGGTTAAAACCAATTTCAAGCTTCTTTCCCTAAAATTTCTAGATCTCCAATGATCCTAATAGATTGTCAAGGATTATAAATAGGACTTTAAACTCCTATTTTAGGGATCTAGAATGGCTATAACAAATCTCTATTTTGTTAGAGAATAAGACAATATTATCACCAACCTTTAGATGTCCTCAACACTCTTGTCAAGACATCGGATATATTATAACTCTCAAATTAACTAAAAATGTGGAATTATAATAGTTAATCTAATCTAGAACAACATGTAAATATAATAAATAAATGCAATAGACAACTATAGAAAGTGACCCAAGAAACTATGAAAATGGAAATGGTAAACCCTAGAGTATGATTAAGAGAGTCATAATGAACTCAAGATTCAAGAAACATGAAGTAGGAATGATTGTGCAAAGGCCTCAAAAAGGAAGGATTAGAGATATATGAGTGGATTGGATCGCTTAGAGAGGGAATGGGGCACATGAGGATGTCTGGTGTACAGAATGTGTGCCTTGGTGTGTGTGAAATGTATTAAACCAAGTTTCACATGTTCTGTAAGTGATCTAAAACCTTCACTATCTGTTGCATCATCAAGTTTGTTTCACTACGCTAGGTGTCACTAATAATCCAAGATGAATAGAAGACCTATAAAAAGACCAAGAATAAGTATCAAAACCCTAAAAAAAAGAATGCATATGAATAGGTCAGATTGACCTCAACTACCACAATAGTGGGCTTACTAACTAAGCATTGTACTACATTTTAGACCCAAATGTAGTTCTAGTGTGTGTGTGAATCATGTGCCCTAGGTGCTCTTGTGTCAGTCACACTTTGTGAAGTAGTGAGCTATAACTAGATGTAGAAAATGTAATAAAATGGTGGATGGAATATAATATAATCCCCTCCTATGCTTGTGTGATGCAAATTAATTAACCTAGCCTTTCCCTTGTGATGGAGCTAAGTGAATGCAAATGATCTCCAAATGCCTTTGATGAATGCAACCCTAGGTGGATGATAGTAGTGACTAGTTCTTGGTCCCTCATTATGGTCTCATAAATTATATATTTATAGGGTTCTCTTGATCTAATTTTGTAATTAACCCTGAAATGGCTAACCACCAAAAAAGATAAAAGATGAAACGGTTGGAAAGTGCCCAAAAAGTGGCGAGAAAGTGTAAAAATGATCAGGGTGTGCCAACTAGGACTAGGGCACCGATGGGCACCCCAATACTAGCTTGGGTGCTCCATTCAAGGATAAAATGATGGAAAGTGTCAAAAATAGACTAGGAATATGTGTTGTGAAGGTAGGGAATTACGACATAAAATAAATAAAAATGACCAAAAGACGGGGGTTAATTAGTACTTTCTTCACTCAAAAACCATATTAATAGTAGTATGAGATCGGGACTAAATATTACCTAAAGTGCATGATTTAATGTCTACATTTTCCCCACTTTATGTTGGTGAGTGGAAATCTCGATAACATAAAGTAGATAGATATGTGTACCTGATGTCCATGCAGAGTGATGTAGAAAAGCATGTTGAAGGACTAGACAAAGTGTGGAATGAAAAAATATGATGGAACATGGAAACTAAAGATGAAAAAGTACAAAAAAAAAGTGATGAGAGTGAACCTAGGGTAGAAACACGTGTGTAGTTTTGATGTGTGTGATGTACATGCATGGTTAGTATGGTGTGTGCTACTGAAATGTTTTTGTTGACATTGTTATTGTTGTTTTTGCCCCCATTTGACTGCTTGTTTCCCATATGGCTGAACCTGTAAGGAGAAAATGATCAAGTAGTCAAATATGTATGTATGTATGTGTAAAAATGCAATGTAAAAAGACACATGTATATGTATGTGAAAGCATGTAAATGTAAATATGCAAATGAAAATGTAAATGGAACATGTGCACCTAATCCATGTTGAGAAAGAGAGTGTAGAAAGGATATCTGTCCTTTTTTTTGGTGATTCAACACCATAAGATGAAGAAGTGTAGGGAGGAATTCGTTATATCCTCCAACCTATAACTACTTCCTTGAACATGTGTATGAAGATATCTCTATGTACGTCCTGGTTTTTTGGGTGATCCGATGACATTGGTTGAAGAAGTATAGGGAGGAATTCCATTGTATCCTCCAACCTTTAACTACTTCCCTAGAATTCTAAGGACTACCATGTCCTATAAAATCATGTGTATGGGGTTCATAGTAGATGGTCTTAACCTACTCACTGTATGTAACCCAAAATGCTAAGGGATAAAAGTGCATTAAACTGAACTAGTGTAGATGCACTTTATGTAGTATGTAAAACCCCAAATGATTCCCCCTCTTTGGGGGCACATGTGACGTTCATTGATAAGAGAATGCGGCCCCAAAAGAGGAACCAACTACATGAATTCTAAAAATCTACCCTATAGGGGAAGGGAATCCTCTTGGTAGAAACCAAGGCATGACAAAAAAAAAGGCTATCCAAAGACAAGTGTTAGTAAAAAAAACATGCATGTATAAAGACAAGTGTAAGCTACCAAACAATGTGTAAGCTAGAAAGAAACATAGTAATGTAAACACAAGAAGACAAAGTAAGCCGCATAAATCAGGTTTCAAACATGGGACATCACTCATGATATCATAAGACACACAAGGCCATCATGGACTACATACAACAAACAAGTGTGCACACTAAACATAGGGCAAGGCCCATAAACAAAAAAACAATAAAAACAATGTAACAAACAAGTATGGAAGAAAATATCCTTGCATAACAAATGTTGCACATGAAGCACCCATTAGCATGTTAGAAAGATAACTAATATGTCAAAATCATGTATAACCAAGTAATGTAAAGTTCTAAGTACAAAATGAAACAATAGCACTTGTGAGAGATGAATGTGGATGCCCCCAATGACCAAAGTGTAGGAAGGGTAGAAGGCAAGCATCCATGTTGCATGTAAGAGACATATATCTGATGATCACAACTAGAAAAAGACATGAACATGCATGTGTGGATGATATAGATAAATGACATACAAGTAATCTAACTAGCATGTGTAATAAAGTGACCATGAATAAACAAAAGTAAGCAAGAGTAAAAGAAACCATAATATGCAGTATGTTGTGGATGGATGAATGGAATGAATGCAAGAGATGGTGGTAGAGCCGACATGCCCCCAAGTGAATGGAAATGTATGCAGTGAGGTTCATTTGGTTTTCCCCCTCAACATCAAGAATGAACCGTAAACAAGAGTGCATCATCGGGAAATGGTCGAATAGTGTGTGTTGTGTCTAGCGTATTGTGATGAGTATGTATGTATGTGATGATGATATGCGACATATAGAAGAGATGTGCATGAACCTTATAGCCTAAGCGTATATCATAACAAAATGAATGTATGAGTGATGATTTATCCCTAAAGCATGTATCACTACAAGATGATAGAGGAAGTGATGATGTATCCTATAGCATGTGTCACTACAAGATGAATAGTAGGGAGTGGTGATGTAGCCTAAAGCGTATACCACTATAAGATGAATAGAGTAAGTGATGATTTAGCCTATAACATGTGTCACTATCCTAGAAATGTTGCATGATGAAAGGTTGAATGATAAACGTGTGATGAATATAAGGTCCATTTGATTTGTAAACCCTGGCAATCTGAGTATGGACTAAGGAACTAAAGTGTGTCATAGGGTAGTGAGTGCAACACGTAGAAGATGATGTAGTATATGTAATGAAGATGATAAATGACCATGTGATGTGTATGTAGTGTATAGTATTGAATGTAATATGTGTAGTGTGCCTAAGAGTGTATAGTATGTAGGATGCAATGCTAGATGAGTATGAGTGATGATGAATAAGACTAGTATGATGTATGATGTATAGATATGTAAAAATTGAAATGATATGGACTAAATGTAGAATGTATGACACAAGATGTGAAATGGATGTGTGGTGTCTATAGTGCAATGTGTGGGGTTCATGTGTAGTAAGCCCTCAATAGTCAAGTGTGAACCGAAGCACAAGAGTGTGTCATTGGGTAATGACGATGCTATAATGTATGTATGACTATGCAAGATGAGATGATGCTAAGATGAGGTATGCATGAATGCTAAGAGCATGATGTAGTACTATGTAAGGATGTGAATGAATGATAATGAAAATATGAGAGATGTTCCTATGATGATATGATGATGAGGAAGGGGTGTGAACACTATGCCCAAAGTGTGCATGATGAAATAGGATATCATGTAGTTTTATTTAGAAGATCATCTCTCTCAGGATCATAGTCGAATGGATAAAAATTGGTGACTTGATAAGAAATAGTGTTTGGTTGATCGTGTAATGAGCCATTGAGGTGTAAGTTATACATGCCCACAACATACTCCTCATTGGTGAATGGAGGAAGTGGAAAACTGTGTGTATACCAATGAGTGATATTTTTTTTGTATCCTAGGAAATAGCTATGGTAGATAAAAAAGCATCCAAAAGGTATAGGAAATGAAATTTCTATATGATTAGGATCTAAAGTTCTCCCAATATAATCAACCCATGATTTCCCTAATGAAATTGGTGAAGAGAGAGGAGTGCATGATATATGGATTGTAAGATGAAAGACACATAAACCATAAGCAAGCAGTAATAGTGATGAGATAATAATAGAGATGAGAAGCGTGCAGTGCAGGATATATATCCTTGAAAGAAAAACCTAGGTGAGCCAAACCCTCATATATACATATGGTGTCATCACTTGTAGGATCAAATAGAATATGTTCCCAATATGAGGTATTGATGGAAGAGCTTAGAAGTAAATGGTGGGTATGCTAATGTAGGTGGTGCAGTGAAGGTGCAGGTGATAGAGCGATGTCCATGGACTGGAAAAGCCCCTGATATGGAATCATAGTAGTAGTAGTAGTAGTAGGTGGCATAGAATAAATTGCATCTATCATGTAAATGACACACGTCAAGTGGTGTAAATGAGGTTGTTCTTTGATAGGTTGGGTCTCATCTGTAATATCGTATGTAGTATGAAGATAGGAAGAGCCTTGTAATATTTGGGTCTCATCTCGTAATATTAGGAGCCCGGTCACAATATTGGAATGGATCATGGTCACAAAAATGGTGTACTCAATGATTTCATGTAAGAATTTGACACAATTATGTATAGTAGAGCAACAACTTGCATGCATGAAGCCATGGCCTACCAAGTAGACAATTGTAGGAGACTGAGAAATCAACAATGAAAAAGATAGTGTGGACAGTATTTGGACCAACAATGATAGGAAATGTAATGTGACCGAGACATGGATGGATAAAACCATCATAAGCACATAGTGAAATACTAGATGGACTAACATCATGAGTGAAAATACCTAAAACTTCAAGGAATGACATATGACACAAGTTAAGTTTAGATCCATTATCAATCAAAGTGTGCTTAACACCTACATTATGAATACAACATATGATATGTAGAGGCGGGTCATTATCAAAAGTATGAACATCAGTGAGAAGATTAGACTTGAATACTATGTGTGAAGAGAATGCATTGAAAATGTTTGATAAAATGAGTTTGAATGCATGCCACCACGAATGCGAGTAGTATCAAGAAGATGTTGGAATCTATGTAATAACTCAGGATTTACAAGAAAATAATAATTGATTGAGATACTCATGATGACCAAACCCTAAGATGAAAATA
Source organism: Taxus wallichiana var. yunnanensis (assembly GCA_018340775.1). Classification (NCBI taxonomy): domain Eukaryota; kingdom Viridiplantae; phylum Streptophyta; class Pinopsida; order Cupressales; family Taxaceae; genus Taxus; species Taxus wallichiana. Next base: position 860,301,600 of record CM031234.1, read on the forward strand.
AATGAATAAAGAACCTATAAGCGTGAATGATTGAGTTCTCTTGATCTAATTTTGTAATTAACCCTAAAATGACCACCAAAAAGATGAATAAAGAACCTATAAGAAGCTCTTGAAATGGTTAAAAAAGTTCCCAAAAAGTGGTGAAATGGTTAAAAGAGTGGCGAGGAAAGTGTAAAAAGGATCAGGTCACCCCAATTAGGACGGGGCACTAATGAGTGCCCCAAGATTTTAGCACGAGTTCCCTAGTCAATGAAAAATGATGGAAAGTTTCAAAAAAAATTTGGGCATATGTGTGGTGAAGGTCGGGAATTATGAGATAAAGTAAATAAAAATGATCAAAGGATGAGGGTAAATAGTACTTGTTTCATTCAAAACCATATGAATAGTAATATGAGACAGAGACTAAATATTACCTAAAGTGCGTGATTTAGTGTCTACACTCTCCTACTAGAACCTACATATATTTTCACTCCATTCTTTCATCCAAGGTAAGAAAGTCATCTTTTAAATCTATTTTCATTTCATTTACATATCGAGATAGGAACTCGAACAATCATTTAAAGTCCTTGTTTGTGTCAAAATATCTCTTTTATAAAGTTATCAACTTTTCACAGGGATTCTAATGATCTATCTCATCACCGATAATCTCTATAAAATTTAAACATTATACAAATTATTTTCATAATCAACATTTCCATTCAAGTTTATTTTGGTCTAACATTTTTTTGCATGATGTATGTAGATTCGTAGATGACTGGCATGTTATACCCAATTACCAGCATATATGATCTTTTGATCATCCAATAACCATTGGTTTGGGAATATTTTTATATTTTCCATGAACTCATTTTGTGCGCCATCAAATTCACACCAAACATTGAAGACATTTAGGATCAGATTGAAATCATTAGAAGATGAAAAACTGACTAAAGAGTTTTGGTATGACTAATTTGAGGACTTTTAGCTTGGTACCGCTCGATCCTGGGCCACTTACGAAGCATAATAGGGTCCCACTATCCCTCTTGAGTTTTACATCCTTGTTGTCATTATCTATCTTATCATTATAAGATAAACTTAATTATATCAAATGAGTTGACACCCTTTAAGGAAGTCCCCTTGGATTCCAAGGATCAAATGTTTTTGAGCAACTCGCTACCCTCTTTATATAATATTTATTTATTTTAGTTTTCATTTATTACATGCCTTCTCACTCAGTGAAAGGAGGATATCTTCACGTTATTTGTATTCTATCACCTTGACATTGTGATTATCATCGCAGGTATTGGTAAACCCTATTCATTTGAGTTTTTGGTATTTTCTGCATTAATATCACCTAACAAAAAAAAACTTAAACATCCCGACACACTCAATGGGACATTTTAGTCTCTTTTTCATTTAGATTGGTATATTTAATTTATTGTTTTCTATTTCATATAACCTTTCATCTTGGAGCCCCTTGATGTTTTTTTTTCTTAAAACTTAAAAATCAAAAAATTAAAAAGGAAAAGTGATTACAAGTACATTATTTTCTTTCAACATTACATTTTTCATTTTTGTTCTCATAGAATTGAAACACTTCCTTTAGATCTTAAAACAAACACTCATACTTGATTTCTCACATAGCTTAATGAATTTCATTCACAAAATTTCATTCACACACAACCAAACCACATAAAAATTAACTCACATCTAAAAAATCCATCCTAGGTTGAGCAACTTGGATTTTATGACCAAGAGGATAAGCCGACTCAGTATTCTGGCAGAGTATAAAAAATATGGTTGGCGGTATATTGGCTAAGCATTTGAAACCTTTATCATTGTAGATCGTGAAGTGAGGGGATAGGCCCCAATATCATGCCTCATACTAAAACCAGCGTAGATTCATACCTCATGTACCTTAAGGTATATTGGGGACTCCATCCTTTAACATTACCTGAAACTAGCCTTAGACTACCATCTCTTAATACCCCTGTTTAGCCATTTCACACTTTTTTAATTTAATCAAAAATATTCTTGTGTGATTTGTTTTGTTATTCTAATCAACCATCTAGATTTTTCTTTTTCATTAGTGATTGTTTGTTTAATCCATGGTTTTAACTAGACAAAAATAGTCTCACCATCAAAACTATGACAATATGATAGATCATCTTCAACAATCCCTAGATAATATCTAGTCTCACCTTCAAGAAATCCCACGTGATTAATCAATTTAGATCACCTTTAACATCTAATCAAGAACCTCCTCATTATCCTATCGCTTATTCAGGTGACATTAGAAATCCCCAGATCCATCTAATCCTTAATTTTTAATAGTAGTGATCTAGTCTTTATAGAAATTTTGGATTCAAACTTTGTGGCTCTTAATGCATACCTTACCTCACAAGGTGTTTTCCTCCATCAACCCACACCTGTACAATGATATCCTATCTCTACTGTCACCTTTGAAACTTTCCAACTTATCGACACTAATCACGAGATGATCATCTAAAAACTTCATCCATGTTCCACTTTTGGAGTGTAAAAATAAGAGTTACCACTTCGTTAGTCTCGATCATCATGTTCAATCTTAATGTTGTTCATTGCAAGACACCAATCAAAAACATCCACCTCATTGGATCCTTCATCAAGCTCATCATCTTCAAAAATAACTTTAACACATCCCTTTTCACATGTAGTTTTGTAGCTTCCAAAGTTGTCTCTCCTATGCCTTCCGTAAGATCAATATCCATCCCACTTAGTGTGTTTCAACCCATCCCTTGAAAAAAACTCACATCCTCTATTTATAACATGGTATTTTCCATCCCAACATTGATACACCTTATCAATATCACTTCTATTACTAGCACTCACCCTTCTTCATAATAGACATTAATTTCCCTGTTTCTCAAATCCATTCTCACTATATACCTCAACCATCCCAATAATTCATTAAAGCTTATATCCCATATAAATACATTCCACAACCATCCCAACCTGTTGGGACCCCAACATATTGTCTAAGTACATAAAGACACGTAGGTGTGCAAGGCCTAGTTGAAGAAGGGTGTGCAAGGAAAAGGCGTGTGGGATAGGGTTTAAGGAAGGGTTTACTTAAAACCCGTGGCATGCACGTATAGAGATAAAGTTTCGTGAATTAGACATATTTGGCATATCGTGGACACGAGAAAAGCGTGACCGACAACGAATGAGGAGTGGATAAGGTGTCGAGCCTAGCAACATGATGCTGATGAAAGGAATATGCTTAGCGATAGAGGATCCCGAGAAGACCATCATTGCAAGGAGTGGAGAGCTCAGATCTGAAGAAGCATGCTCCCATGGAGGACCACATTCAGACACTTGGCATCGGATCTAAGGCCAGAAGGATGAGTTGGCACTTTTAGATGCCTATATATGCAAGCACATGTAGGAGAAATAGATATAGATCAAATAGAAAAGAGAGGAGAATATAGAGAATGGAGCTCGTAGAAATACTACGATAACTTTGTGGGAATGGGTAGAAGCTATATAAGGGAGTAATGTATTAAGGGGCTGGGTTATAAATTTTTCTTTGTATGGATGAAGGACATGATCCCTACTATGATGTATGACTTCGGTCTAATCAAGTTGTGGTAGTCTAATGGATCCATTGAATGTAATGACGTTACAAACATGAATGAGTAGCAATGTAATTGATTTGGTCCATATCTGTATCTTTTCATTTTTGTTCATGGATGTTATGGAATAGATGTAAATTCTTATGTATTTTACTTTTGCTATAGCTCAATCTATTATCCGTAAGTAACCTTTGTTTGGAATGATTACATTTGTCTGGAGGCCTTTTTGAGCCCTATGATGATTTCATGTCTCATTTCCACCTTTATTCATTAAGTTCATGACATAGATGATGGTTTCTTTCTTAAATCAACTAAAAGAGAGACTCGGCACCCATGCGTGCCTTGGGTGAGCACCCAACACCTAGTGGGTGATAGGCCGATGTGCATGGGATTCCCTTGTTCTTAAAGTGGGTGTAAAAATGACTACATATTTGTTCTATTACCGAGATCTCTTTTCAAAGTTATAGTGGGAAATGGAATAGATCATAATCTTTGTAATGAGTAATGACAGAGTGTTTAAATTTAGAAAGTGTTGAATCATGGTTCAAAATCATGAAGGATGAATTTTATCGAGATTCAACACCGGATCTCGAGTTTGATGCACGTAGATGGGTAGAAGATAACCTCTACCATGATTTGTATGAAAATTTTTCTGTTACTTCCCAAAGAGAAATATATGAATGGCTCTCAACATATGCATCTAGATCAATCTCGTATTATAGAACAGTGCGCATGGACCCAAGAATATTACCAGAGGCTACAGGATGCATATTTGACATGGACTTTTTTATGGATCATTAGTGGAAGGTGTGTTGGCTAGCTACACTCTAGAATATGCTATTTATACATATTCTTGTCTTGAAGTTGCTGAGTTTGAATTTGTGTGGGATCCCAGAGGATAATTTCTATGTGCTATCCCTTTGGCAATTAAGATCTTGATTATTACCTTCAGTTTAGAGGCATTTCCGATGGCCGGCTAAACCATTCTCGAGCATTGGGTGAGGAAGCTAGGGTGGAGGAAGATGGAAGATATTACGAAAGAGAAAGAAAGAGAGGAGAGGTGACTCAAGTATAGTGAAGCGTGTGAAAGGTAGATTGCTAGACAATGTGAGGTTGCAAGTGTGATTAATCTATGGAGGTAGACGTTGCAGGAAGGATTTGAGGTTCATGCAGAGGACGTGGAACCCGAATAGTCTCCGTGCTACCCCATCTTGGAAAGCGCTTAATAGAGACCCCTTCACTTCGATGAGAGTTCATTACATGGATATAGAAGAGTCATTGGCACATATAATAGCCCATCTAGTGACCAAACCTTGGCACTTGGTTTTCTAGATCAAGGAAGGAGTATCGTTGACCCAACCAGATCAAGTATAAGTGATAGATCTATGCCCAGAGATACAATTTTTCATTTCCCACTTCTATGGCTACCCATACTATTAGTATTCAGAGGAATTTTTGGATAAGGAGAAAGTACACAAGCCTTCAGTCTCACATCCTGGGAGTGGCGCGGGTTATACTAGTGGTAGTGGGGCATTATCATAGACTATCGGCACATGAGTTCGCTGGAACTTTGGGGACCCTTGGAAAAACCACTATAGGACCTCTGGTAGACCTCGGTGGATCTCGTGGATCGGTGTCTTAAGAGGCATAGGACCTGGTGGATCTGGTGGATCTAGGGGTAGAGGAAACACCAGAGGGAACCAAGGCTCTGGCTCAAGAGGATAAGGACCCCAATAACCACCTCAAGTCTTCTTTGAGATGTCTTTGCATTTTCTAGATTATAGAGGTATTGAAGATGCTACAGAACATGTTCACAAGTGTGAGCTGCTATGGCACATGAAGGGGATCATAACCTAGAGTGGAAAGCTATTTAGTTTGCAATGACGTTGCAATGGTGTGCACATATCCGGCATAGGAAATATTACCCTCATTAAACGGTGGTGGATTATACTACTTTAAAGAAATCCTTCTTGGAATAATTCCACATCCCTAAGTTTTAACTAAAGAGCATCAGCACCTTGAAGGATATTCAACAGGGAATGGCAAAGTGTGTGTGTGTGTGAATATGATGCACACTTTAAAACTCTATTACCTAAGTTATCATATGATATTCACCCTTCACAACATGCTCAGTGGTTTGTTGGATGGTTGATCACACCTTTTAGAAGAGATTTATCTCATAAAAATTTCATAGACCCGCGTGAGGTGTTAGAAGCTGCTCTCCGTGCGCTGAGGCTATTGGAAGTGTTGATATTGGTATTAGCCCATTTTTGGAGGCTCAGATTTCTACTATGGCTAAGTAGCTAGAGAAGTTGTCTGCAAACTTAGCCCATGAGACTCGTAGTGGTATATGGTGTACAAATTGTGAAGTAGAGGGGCATGTCAAGGATAGTTTGCCCCTAGAGGATAGTACGCGTTGTGACAGTAGACTGTGAAATTTTTCATGGGGACCATGATGCAAGTAGATGCCCCTTGTTACAACGCACAATTCGGAAGAATGTGTCTTGCTATTATAATATCTACACCTCTATAACCCATGATACTAAGGATTGTAGGCTTATTGACCAGATCCATGAGGCCATTGATCATGGGGTGCACCAGACTAGCATTGCCAGTAGTTCTAAAGGTGATGATTTCCGTTATGAGGAGTGCATAGATGGAGGTGCGTATAGAAGGGGATTTCATAGAGGATTCTGTGGTCATGGTAACTATGAAGGAGGAAGAAGTGAGTTCCCATTTGGAACCTATTTTAATTGTGGGTCTACAAAGAACTACAAATGAGAGTGCCCAGATCTATTGTAGTGCTCATGGTGTGGGAAGAAGAACAAGTATGAGAAGTTCCTTGAGTTGTTTGAGCACATGAATCAGCAGCACCGGAAAGACAAGCGTACTGTAATGGTAATAATTTAGAAGATAGACACACAATGAATGCCATGGGTGACATGTTATGTGGGTTTGGAATCTGTTATGGTAACAATAAGAGAAGAGACCGCACACACAAAGGATATACCAAGGAAGAAGATTTTGGTTTCAAGGGAAGAAGTGGTACATGGGAAGTACCGGGATCCTACGCATCAAATGGAGGTATATCAAGATACCATGGATGTTATTCAGAGTTTACAAGGAGAAATACAATGTCTAAAGGAGAAGTCCAGGAGGGAGGAGCAAAGAAGGAAGATCGAGGCACCAAGAGATGACCTAGATGAGTTCAAGCGAAGTATGTAAAATTCTAAGGCAAGAGAATATTAATCCCTTGCTAGGATTATTATTGAGAGAGAAGGTACCACACACCGTAGAAGAGTGTTGAGGTAGGTCTTACATGCAAACCTTCTCCCTCACAACCTTGACTCGATAGGGATATCACGTTAAATGTGGTCATGGATGGATGGATCCTTAGTAATATCCTTATTGACACAGTGCAAAGGTCAATGTTCTCACCTTGGATGCATGGCATCGATGGGAATGCCTGCATTACATCCGTCTTCAAATGTTTGTATATGGAAAAAAATGAAGGCAATGCCCATCGATGTCTTAAAGGATGCATCTATCACTATTCGGGGAGCTAAGTTTCTTTGGGAATTCAAAGTCTTGGCACTCACTGAGGTAGACCATTTCCTAGCACTACTTGTGTGCCCATGGTGTTATAAGAATAATGTGGATGTTTGGTTCAACAAGGGATACACAATATTTGAAAATGCGGAGGAACGGGTCATCATACCCCGGCTCATGCAAAGTTAACACCACGTACTAAACCTTTGGGAGAAGAGGTCTTGGATAGAATTTATGTGTGCTCAATTAGAGATCCAAAGATAATCCATCCTATTGATGGAGTTATCTAGTTTTAGGATGCTCGGTCCCTAAGTGAAACCACTAGCATAACATGTGATAATTGGGCACATGGAACCTATGAGTTAATCAGATGACATTTAAGGGGATCAATGAAAAAGGTGCATACGATCCAGCACATAGGAGGAAAAGAGCTACCTAAGTACTCAGGAGGATCCTCCCTTGAGGTATTTTTGTAGAAGATGGAACCTTAGTGGAGGAAGAAAATGAACAAAGGGGGATGCTAAGCTACATCCTACTCATAATTACTACGCGTTTGGTGGGCAACACATTAGGATAATGTCTTGGAATGGTGCGAATTAAGAATTTCCTTCTCTTTTCATTTCTCTAGAAGCAACACGCCCACCACCATCAAAGACTACCATGGTAAGGATCCTACCTCTTTCCACATCCAAGCCTATGAGAGAGCCTATGGGGAAGGTACAAAAGATTTACTGTCGTCCCTCTGGGTACATAAACTATATTCTACATTGTAGGGTTACACATGTGCATGGTACACCCACTATGAGACATGTCGCCAAACAGGGAATTGAAAGAACTAGCGGCTGATCTAGTCCAAGCATTTGAGTATCGAATCACCAAACCATTGATGGATAAGGCATTGTAGAAGGTCAAGCACCTTACGATGGGGGATAGTGCAAAGGAAGAGGATAGGCTTGTATAAGTCTTTGGGAGAGCCATACTTGGAGGGAAAATTTGGTGAAGATGAGTATGATGAGATGTAGTTTGAGCAAGCATGCACAAAGAAAGAAAAATGCAAGATCTTCTATGTCATAGACGGTGAAAAGATGGAAAAATTAGAGGTTAACAATTCTCTAGGCTCGTATGAGGTGGTAGAGAGGCCGATGAACAGAACACACCTATTATAATACTTTAAAGACAAAGAAGGTTAACATAATCTTGGGAGAAGAGCCTAAAGAGGCTATCATCAGAGACTATTGGTCAGAGAAATAATTCTCTAAGATCATTGATCTTTACGTGAGTTTGAGGATTTATTCCCATGCGGTATCATGAACTCAAAGGTGTTCACCACTCCTTGGGAGAAATGAGAATTAAGTTGAAGGAAGGTGCATGCCCGGTCCGGAAGAGACCATACCAGATGAATCCTAATCTACGTGTGAAGGTCAAGGAGGAAATAGACAAGATGATAGTGTCAAGAATCATAGAGGTTGTGGAGGAGTCGAATGGATAAGTCCAATGGTGATTAGTATCAAAAAGGATGAAAGGATAAGGATATGTGTTGATTATAGGGACCTGAATGCATTCTGTGTCATTGATCCCTTCCTAACCCCATTCATTGAAGAGATCCTAGAAGGAGTGGTAGGGCATGAAGTATACTCTTTCATGGATGGGTTCTCAGGCTATCACTAGGTGAGGATTACAAAGGAAGACTAGAGAAAGACAAGCTTCACCACCGAGTGGGGAATTTTTTCCTATACAGTCATGCTTTTTGGGTTGAAGAATGTGCCCACTATGTTCTCACACATTATAGTGCAGGCCTTCTAGGAATTCATCCACAAGTTTCTCCAGGTGTACCTTGATGATTTGTCCATGTATGGACTAGTCAAGGAACATTGTGACAATTTGAGGTTGATATTTGAAAGGTGTTAGAAGTTGAGGATATCCCTCAACATCAAGAAGTGTGTATTTTCTACCCTATTTGGGACCTTGTTGGGACACATCATATGTAAATTAGGCTTCCCTGGTGGATCCTACCAAAATTGTAGTGATTGTGGGATTGGGGAGCCAACTAGTCAAAGCGCAGTGTGTGGGTTTCTTGGACACACAAGCTACTATCAGAAGTTCATCAAGGGGTATGCCAAGATCGCCACACCTTTAGAAGAGTTTCTCAGACATAAAAGTGCCTTTCATTAGGGAGAGGTGTAGCGAAGGCATTTGACACATTGAATGATAGGCTTGTCACCGTGCCTATATTACATTTCCCCTCTTGGGATAAGCCCTTCCATGTTCATGTAGATGCCTCCGAAACGACCATTGGGGTAGTGCTTACACATCTTGGTGAGGGAATTGTTGATCACCCCCTATGCTTTGTAAGCAAGAATTTGACACCAATAGAGTAGAATTATACTACGACCAAGTGTGAGGCATTGTCTATGATCTACGTGCTTTATAAGTTTAGGTAGTATCTGCTGGAAACTCCCTTTGTCTTCTACACTGACCACATGGCATTAAAATATTTGGTGAATAATCTTGTCCTACAAGGGTGCATATGTCGGTGGGTGTTGTTATTCCAAGACTTTGAGTTCATGGTGGTTGTCAAACTAGGAAAAAGTAATTCTGGACCTAACCATTTATGTAGGATTGATTAAGGGGAGGATGCATAGAGCATTGAAGATACCATGCCATATGCGCAGTTGTTTAGGTTACTGCGCGCACCCTCGGAATTAGAGGATGTTTTTGTGTTCCTTAAAATGGGTATGGCAACAAAAGGGATGATGACATTAGAGAAAAAGAAATTAGTCATACATGTTGTGCCCTAAATAATGATTAGTGGGGACTTATACAAACTAGGGTGTGATGAATTTTTACATAGGTGTGTACTATAGCATGAGCACCTTGCCATCATAGAGGAATTGCACATAGGAAGTGTAGGTGGACATTATGTAGGTGATGCCACCGCACGTAAAATATTAATGGCATGATTGTGGTGGAAAATTCTATGTAAGGATTGTAAAGGATATTGTAAAGCATGTGACCATTGTCAGCACGTTGGCAAGCCAGAAGGAGAGATGAAATTCCTTTGCACCCTATCCCTAGCACTGAACCTTTTGAGAAATGGGAAACAAACTTTATAGGCCCTATTACACCAGTAATGTGTAGGACTAGATCACACTATCTAATCACTTGCATGGACTATTTGACAAGGTGGGCAAAGGCAGCCCCAACTAAAGACTATACAAATAAGCTACAACAACTATATTTTTTTGGGAGAAAATTATTGTGAGGTATGGATGCCCTTTAAGTTTAACCAGCGATAGGGGTACACATTTCTTGAATGAGATCATGAGGATCTTATTAGTAGAATTCATAGTGGCTCATCAAGAAACTACACCTCATCACCCATAAGCAAATGTAATTGTGGAAGTATTTAACAAGATACCGAGTAATACCCGACAAAGACTTGTGATGTTGGAAGACAAGATTGGGATGACAAGGTATCAGTTGTATTATGGGCTCGTAGGACAACTTATAAAAGGCTAAAAAAATCCACACCATTTCAATTGGTGTTTGGCACATAAGGTGTCTTATCGATTGAGTTTATGTTACCTTCTCTGCGTATAGTACACGTAGGATGGATGGGTAATGATGAGCAAGCACTCGGAAGAAAGGATTGATAAATTAATGAAGATAGATGAAATATGATCACTCACTAGGTGGAGCCAAATAGTAGAAAAGGAAAAGCAAAAATCATGGCATGATTTCCACATTAAGAACAAGAAGTTTGAGGTTGGGTAAATGGTCTTACTATATGATTCTAAGTTTCCACGCCATCCTGGGAAGTTAAAAGTGCATTGGTTGGGTTCCTAATCCATCTTGTACATCCTTGATTTGGGTGCGTGCCAGTTACAAGTTCCGGATGGGATGAGATTTCTAGGACACTTCAATGGGAGTAGGCCTAATACCTACTATAAATAAGTCTTCATGGTGTTTGGAAATAAAAGATATTGCCACTTAGTTTTGGATTTTCTTTAATGCATTTTCCTTTCTTGTGTTTTCCTTTCTTGTGTTTTTCTTTCTTGCTATTTTGTGTTGCACCTTGGGCAATCGCTAATCTCATTACTTTTTGAAAGTTGTAACTATGCGAGAGGACCGTGCATCATTTTAGTGTGGGTGGAGTAAGGTGGAATAAATTAAAGTGTGAAGGGCCAGGAAGGATTGCACTGGAAATCCTGGTTGAATGACCCTGTGAAGAAATTACATGCAATGAAAGGTGAAAAAGGATGGTTGGTGTCAGGATAAAGCTACATTGGGGATCCACGTACAAGAGAGGAAGAAGCGCAAAGCAACATGAGGTAGGTGAGAGAAAAAATCCCGACGATGAAGAAGTTCCTTGCACCTTGGTTATGCATGTGTAAGAGTCTCCTATCAAGATGGTTTGGTTGCATGCCAAAAGGTTGGAGAATTGTCCGTGCAAGGTTGGGCACATGAGTTAAAGCACTAAAGTCAAGTTTGTTTGAAAAATATGCATTAAGTGTTAAATTACGATGGTAGGTAAGGTAGAATTTAATGTTACAAAGTGGGAAAAACTATAAATATAAGGTTAAGGCATTTCATTATTTACTTTGTGTATACAAAGAGAGAAGTGCTTTTGCATTGTTGCAAACTAGGGCTTCCATGACTAATCCATGTGAAGAGAAATTTGAAGAGTTTGAGCGTGAGTAACTAGTTTGGATTTGCAAACTAGAAGGAAGGGATTTCACGGGCGTAAGAGAAGTTATGAGAAGTCATCGTCTTGTGAGAGTATTATCCTAGCTAGGGTTTGAAAAACTAGGGCATGGGTTTAAGAGGTTTTCTTCACAAGTTTGAGATTTTAAGGTTAGAAGAAGTGGAAGAGTAGAGTAACAAGAAGATATTGAAGTAATAAGAGGACCTAGATAATGGCACCCAAGAAACTGACCATGTCACCTAAAAATCCAAAGGGCAAGGGAAAGGGCAAGGGTAGAGAGCCAACAACAACCACCACAAGCATGAATGAGGAGTGGTATGCATAAATGTAGTACCCAAATGGAGTTTTTCTTGGGAAGGAGTGGGAATACCATTTGAGAAATATGGTGGTGAGTGATTATAACCATCACACAAGAACAAAGAGAAGGAAATTGTGTTGGAGTTAGTGCACCCAATGAACAATAGGACACCAGAGGGTTTTCCCATCTATAGCGATGAGGTAAAACTGAAGTTGGAGAAGGCAGGGTTATTGCAACTCTATGAGTTTCCCTACTTTGAAAATCTTGAGCACCTCTATCAGTGGCTAATATCACGCATGCATGAGGATCACTTTTACTTCACAGGGCACAAGATGCACATAACCCCTCAGCTGATTTCTAAGTTTACAAGCCTCATCTGCATGGGAGACAACATAGATGATGACCTAAGCGACAAGGACACCATCAAAGAAACTGTCACTGCATATGATTACAAGAAGGGGTCGAGGTATTTTGATATTGTGGAAATCCTATATCCCATCACGAGAATGGTTCACGCACCTAGTCACAAAGTTAAATGATAAAAAAGGTGTTATGCACATGTTTCAGAGTAGTGTACCCACAAAATAACTTCTAGCTATGGAGTCATTTGACGAGGAGGGTGCGTACCCCAAGAAAAGGAAGATGCTCTCTTGGGTGTTTGAGTCCCATATTGATGAGCTAGAGTTTGAAGTATACCAAGGGGAAATCATGTCAGTACTGGAGTCTAAGGGAACCAACCCCTTGGTAAATTCCCAACAACTCTTGGATGAGTAGTTATGTAATGTGCTCAACAAGGTCGTGGTTGAGACTAAGGATAGGCTCTTTGGAAGAAATGATAGAGTAAGATTTTTAGAGGGAAATCTAGAAAAGAAGGAAGAGGAGCTGGCTAAGAAGACTAAGGGATGAGAAGACAAAGGTGCATGAACTATATAAAAATATGGATTTATCACAATCACCATTATGTTGAAGCATCCAAACCTAACACCACCCGTGTAGAAGTATGGATCCACTCTTGAATGCTTAGAAGATCTGACATGCATCCTCACCATGGAGAGGAAACCGTTGGCCTTAGATTCCATGGAAGAAGTGGCAGCACACTTGGAGAGGGAGGAAAATTGAAATTGGTAGCGATCATTGCTGAGTATAACAAGGTACTTGCAGATGTCAAGATTACTACCCAAACTATTAATTTGCATACGATAATTGCACAAATAGGGATAGAGTGGTGATCATCTTGGTCACCACTCATGAAGCAGAGCTGAAGGAGTTTCAAGAAAAGAATAAGGGAAATAGGGTGGAAAGGGACATAATCCTTGCCAAGGTTGAAAATAAATACGAGGCCATTGAAACCTTAAGGGGTTCACTCAAAACTCGGTCAAGGAACTATACCTATAAATCACGAGAAGAATGGACACACTTGAGGACATGGGAAAACAATTGCAAGAGTTAGTTGAGACTATGAATACCCAAGGAGATGGGTTAAGCTTTAAGGAAGTAAGAAACTTAGTTGGTGACCTCTGCCAGAGAGTGCAAAGTGAAGTAGATACCTAGAACAAGCTAGAGGCTGACCTAAAAGGGACTTCCCACTCCTTTTGCAAAAATAATTACCCTCATGTTCTTTTATTCTTTCCCATTCCTTCATCTGCTTATTCTTACTCTTCCCAATTTATTTTATTCTTCTGGAACAAACTATAATTCTATATTCATTTGAGAAGTGTTCCTACTAATGGAGAAGCATGGGCGTAGTGTGGGGTGATGTTGGGACCCCAAAATATTGGCTAAGTACACAAAGGTATGTAGGAGCGCAAGGCCTAGTTGAAGAAGGGCACGCAAGGAAAAGACACACAAGATAGGGTTTAAGGAATGGTTTAAGGAAACCCGTGGTGCATGTGCGGACATAGTGAAAGTTTTAGGACTTAGCTTTGTATTTGGCGTATCAAAAAGGACACGAGAAAAGTGTGACCCAACAACAAATGAGGTGTGGATAAGGTTCCATCCTGGCAACGTGATGCCCACAAAAGGAATATGCTTAGTGATAGAGGATTCTAGAAGACCATCATTACAAGGAGTGGAGAGCTTGGATCTAAAGAAGCATGCTCCCATGGAGGACCACATTTAGACACTTGGCACTAGATCTGAGGCCGTAGAAGGATGATTTGGCACTTTGGGATGCCTATATATGCAAGTTCCCATAGGAGAAATAGATATAGATCGAGATAGAAAAGAGAGGAGAATATAGAGAATGGAGCTTTGTATAAATACTATGAGAACTCGTGGGAATGGGTAGAAGCTATTTAAGGGAGTAATGTATTAAGGGGTTAGGTTATAAATTTTTCTTTATATGGTTGAAGGACATGATCCCGCTTGTGATGTATGAATTTGGTCCGATCAAGATGTGGTAGTCTAATGGACCCATTGGATGTAATGAGGTTAAAAACATGAATGAGTAACAATGTAATTGATTTGGTCCATATCTGTATCTTTTCATTTATGTTCATGGATGTTATGGAATAGATGTAAATTCTTATGTATTTTCCTTTCTACTGTACTTCTATCTGATATCTAAAATTACCCTCTGTTTGGAATGAATACATTTTTCTAGAGGCCATTCTGAGCCCTATGATGATTGTATATATCATTTCCACCTTTATTCATTAAGTTTATGACATAGATTATGGTTTCCCACTTAACTCACATAAAAGAGAGACTAAGGCGCCCACACATGCCTCAAATGAGTGCCTAACACCCGCTGGGAGATAGGCGAGGCATGCATGGGATTCCCTTATTCTTTTGGTGGGTGTAAAAATGACCACACAACCACTCATCAACACTTTTATCCCATCTCAATACATCCCACAACCACTCATTACCACTTCTATCCCATGGCACTATATACCTCATCTGTCTCAACCTCTTATCAACACTTCCATTCCTATGTAATATCAATATATTCAAGTATTGCAACATTTATTTTTGAATCCTACCTACAATATCTCCATGAGTATTCCTATCCATCATAATATCCCTTTTCATATTAGTCATATCAAAAACCAAACAAACATATCCATAAACAACCTAGCTCATCATCATTCAATCCCCGACAATAATCCTCACAAAATAATCCTTTACAAGTATTGATGAATATGATCTCTATTCTTGAATCTTCCTCCATGCATCCTAAAAACACCCTATCATACAAAAAAATCTATAACAAACCTATTCATCCATCCATACCATATAAAGCATACCCTCCACATTGGGAACTGTTGAAGTTCCTCATATTCTAATAAAGAGGACCCTCAAAAAAACATCGATCTTTTCATCACAAATACTACCTTATCACACATGATCAATATCTCATGTTAAGTATGTTCCCATGTCCTTAGTAGGGACCACATTGGATTTGTATAACAATATCTCACAATACTCACTTTTCTCCTTTGCAAAACTTGCATAACTATTCTTAGAACACTTTTCCATCAACATCACCCGTAAGATCTCCATTATAGACCTTTATGCTATCAAATAGTTAAAAGAAGAATTTGTTGTGGAATTCATTTCCCACTAGTGTGAGATCATTAATAAATTATCCTTCTCACTTCCAAAACCGAACTGATCCAGTTGTTTTCGTTCATGCACTAAACACATATAATCTACACTTAAAATTCAATATTTATAAAATTTTACAAAGCCTTTACCATGTCCCATAAAGTTAGAAATTTGTACCCTCAAGGATGGTAAATTCAAACCTAGATTGAATAAGATTAAGCTAGGTCCTCATTCAAACCTTCTTAAAGGCTCAATAAATACGATCATCGTAAAATCCACTTCTAAAAGTTCTTTGGATTCCAAATGCACCTGCCCTCAATGCAACTATAAACCCATTGGAGAATCCTATAGCATGGTCTTTGAAGAGCTCCTAGTTGTGTGTATGATCACACTCCCTCCTATTCACTCAATTGACACATCCATTTCAAAGATCATGGTATCAAGAAAATGATTAATGTAAATACCATCGAGGTTTGATGACATGACAAAAAGGTGTTGTTCATGTAGAAATGTCTTTCATGGTCTTATAGAAAAAGGTGACTTGCAACTTGATAATCTAAATACACCTCAAAATCAGATTTTGGAATTCTTTAAACAACCCTTTCCTAATCATGCTCCATCCACCAGTCAACCTTAATCCAATGTTATCAACTCTTATTACACAATTAATACTATTAAGGACCTCTCACACACACCTCAACACTTAGTGATTATAATATAGAAACACCAATTGAATCATATAACTCCTCTAGTCTTTCTATCCACAAGACCATATACCCTTTGACATTTGCCACATCTACTTAAGCCCGCTAGTGGCCTCTTTATAAACCTATGAAAAGGAACTTACCTTCAAAATCACTAAGAGATATTTTAATGACCACATCACCCAACATCACTTGAAAAATATTCAAAAATCTACTTCAAAACCTATAAATCAACCATTTAGAAAAACAAAAATTGTATCACAAAGTAGTCAAACCATCTCATCACAACATAGAAATCCCTTACCCTCCATCCTAGGGCCTCATTCTTAATCTAAATTCACAATCAGTATTAGAGAATATAAATTTGTCTCTCGACTAGAACCTAAATGATCCACACAAAAATGACCTCATGCACCCCACTTTCCAACCCATAAGATGAAACACAAACTCCTTCAACATCAACTTTGATGGGGTACTATACGAGAAACCTTAAAAAGATTATACAACTATCCATCATAGTATTACCTCTACTCAATTAATATATCCATCGAGGGTGAAAACCATCTTGTATAACTTTGAAGCCTCATGTAAGTATCACCGTACTTAATGACATTCTACCGAGGATCATAAATTGCTTCATGGTTCCATTTGGAGTCTCGCCCATAAAATTATTTTACCTATAGATATACATTATATAAATCAACACAAAAAACCCATCCTAAAGCCAAACTCTCTAAACCACCATCCAACATCACACCCACATCCAACAAAAGTGAGGCCTCTTCTAGTAAGACCCCACTTCATCAAATCAACGTTGTTTTTATAACAACTAGATCCCATACACAAGAACCTAAGGCTTCATATAAAAACAAACCAAAGGTCTCTATCCCTCTTGCACCTAGATCACATAGTCCTCCACCCCCTTTTAAGGTAAACGTATCTATCCTTTTCTGCTCCTCACACCCAATCCACCTTCTCTATACAACATACCATCATCAAACAACTTCATCAAGATCTCATGAAAATGTCCCTTTCCGAGCTCATCTAGACCTTTCTATAACATCGAAAAGAAATGATTGAAGTGATTCAATCCATATTAATACCATTTAATGATCCCAAACCATTCAAAAACCTTCTCAAAGCACCCTCATAATGTATGCTACTATCACTTTAGATGATTATGAGATCCCATCTTTTCAACCCAAAGATCATGATCTCCCACTATTTTTCAAGGCCCAAATCGATGATACTCTCATTAAGAGATTTATGATTGACAACAACACTAGCATCAATATCATATCATCACATGATTTTAATCAACTCCAACTACTCAATAATATCGTTTCTCAATCATCTATAGTATCTGATCCTTTAACGACATAGTTTCCCTATGCTAGGCATGGTTATTCTACCTATTAAAGTAGGTGTTAAATGTCTTCATGAACTCTTATATCTTGTAGAAGGATATTTTCAATATAATATGCTGCTAGGATGACCTTGGATACATGTTATGTGTTGTATCCCATCCACCTTACATCGTTATCTGAAATACGAACATGAATGTCATACCTTTCTTTGTTCCATCCAATCCGAATGCCTTTAAAGTATGCCACATGACTTATCGACAAAATTCCATTCTCATACTAAAAATAAACTTGGGATGCTTAGATAAAGCCATTACTAGTTCTTTCATCTCCTCTTCCAAATTACTAGATGAAACCTCTTTTGAGGATGTTATGCAATGAATCTCACTATGAGAATATCACCTCATGGACCTTAACTCATTTCCTACACAAAACACATATGGAAGACCTGATAAACAACAAATGTATGAACCTAACATTGGAGATATCATCTCCTTCATCCCTCATCATATTAAAACTAATATATTTTATAGAGGTATTTATCGTCCTTCCCCATATGATGATAATCAATACCATGTTAAACCATTTATATCTAACTTTTCATTTTTATACAATCAGTCCTTCGCACATATGTATCTCCATTTTTGTGCATGGAAAGGTTTCAGATTAGGACGTTATGAAAAAGAAATACATGACTTGGGTTTTGAACAGTCCCAAAGGCCTCATGAGAAGTTTATATTAGGATTTGACAAATCATCCTCGAGATACCTTTACAAACACCACATCTAGGCCCATAATGGAACAAGATTTATCCAATTCATCAGATTACATTATCAACACATATGATTCTATTTCTATCCCATATGAGTTTTTTAGTCAAAATGATTACCTTAGGACCATTCACTTATCACACTAATGATGACATTAAGACCATCCCACTAGTATTACAAGAAATACTAGAGGAATATTCCCCTACCATCAACATTCTTCAATGCCATGAGGATCAATCCATCTTATCCTATATGGGGACAGAAGATCATTACCTTCAAAATACTTTTCCACCGACATGTCTAAACTTCTTAGTGAATCCAATATTGATATCAACATAGGGAATTCACAAGACCCTCACATAATTAAAGTTGGCCAATCCTTAAATTCAGAAAAATTCAAGGATTTTACCTTTCCTTTTAAAACATAGTCAGGACCTTTGCATGGTCATATAGTGACATGTTAGGTATTAAATCTAACATTATCACATTTCCTATTGCTAAAATTGTTAAACAAAAACTACGTAGGATGCACCCTCACATAGACCTCATCATCAAAGAAGAATTACAACGTCTTCTTTTTGCTAACTTCAAATTACCCATTGAATATCCACAATGGGTGTATAATATCATACATATGAAAAAAACCTCTAGAAAGTTATGCATCTATATAGACTTAGAGATCTCAATATTTCTTATCTTAAAGATGAGTTCCCACTCCCTAACATCTATCAACTTATTGATCTTAGAACTAGACATAAAATGCAATATCTTATGGATGGATTCTCTAGATACAATCAAATAATTATTTGAAATGATGACCAACATAAAACATCCTTCATTACTCCTTGGATGATTTTTTTCCAGCCTCATGCCCTTTAGACTTAAAAATGTAGGGGCCACCTATCAACGTGATATGACATACATATTTCATGATCTCATTCATAAAATTGTAAAATAATATATTGATGACCTCCTAAAAACCATAAATGACGGAGAGACCATCTTTCCTTCCTTGACATCATTTTTATAAACTTATCCAATACTTCATCCAACTTAATCCAAATAAGTTTGTATTTTCTTTCCTCACCAAATTGTTCTAGGGTTCATTGTTTCTATCAGGGGCATTGAAGTAGACCCTACCAAAATCAAATCCATCATCAATATGCCTCCTCATTCAAACCTTAAACAAATTTGTAGTCTCTAAGGAAAATTCTAATCAGTTAGTTGCTTCGTCTCTCAAATTTCAAATCACTATCAACCTTTTTACCATCTCCTTCACAAGGATGTCCATTTCAAATGAGATTAAAACTGTCAAAAATCCTTTGAGGACATCAAAAAATAGTTTCTATCATCTCTGCTGCTCACACCTCCATATGAGGGGGATCCATTTTATTTATATATATCCACTACTAACCATGCCCTTCACGATATGATATCACATCGAGATGAGAAGGGTAGAGAATAGGTTGTATACTATATAAGCCACACAATTCATGACTATGAAACCCATTACACCAAAGAAAAAAATTATGTTGTGTATTGTGCTTCGTGACTTCGAAACTTCACCATTATCTACTTAATCATAAAACATATGTTGTCACCAGTTTCAATCCTCTCAAATCCATGCATTCTAAACCATATCATAGTGACCGTATCAGTCGGTGGCTCATGATCATGATTTATTTTGATCAAGAATTCATATCATAGAAATCCATAAATGGGAAATCCATCCCCAAATAGCTCGTAGAAGCTCCCCTTATTGAAAATAAAATACCACATGAACAATTCCCGATGAATCCATCAAAACCATTGATCAATAATATACTCCTATCAGAATTATAATTTTCTTTGATGGATCTAAATGTCAGTAGGGGAGGTTTTGGTATCATCATCATACCTCCCTGTGGGACTCCTATTCCTCTTCCTTGAAATTAAATTTTTAATGCACTAATAACCTAACCAAATACAAATATATCATCATGAGTCTCTAAATAATGGTCATGCTTGGTGTTTAAATTATGGACACCTACAGAGACTCTTAACTTGTCATCTATCAAATCATAGGAATTTATCAATGCGAGAATGAAACTTTACAAAAGTATAAGAACATTGTTGAATTCATCTTCTAATCCTTTGATCAATACACCATCCAAAAATTTTCACGATCTTCCAATAATTTCATGCACACCATGGCTAATCTAACACCGTTCATCCTAATATCAACTAATGATTCCAAATTGTTCATTTTTGTACATAGAATTGATAAAAAAAATCTCACACCAATGAAATCCCTTATATCAATATCATCGAAGACAATCAAAGCAGAGCTCACGTACGATAAAATATATGACTATCTTTCTCAATCCAAAATATCATTTAACTTATCCAAAAATTATAAACAATCTTTTCTTCAATGCACTACCCGATACGTTATCGTAGGTGGTGTTTTATGCAAATGCGGATTTGATGGTGTCTTACTACAATGCCTCAAATATCATGATTCTACTAAAGTCATCCAAGAATTCCATGATGATATATGTGGTGGACACTTTAGTGGTATGGCTATTGTTAAAAATGTCTTATGGATGGGCTATTACTGGCCCACCCTTAATTATTATTGTTCTTCATACATCAAGAAATGCGTGAAGTGTCAACAACATTCCAATCTCATCCATATCACAAGTTAGGCCCTATAACCTAATCAAGATCCATGGACCTTCTCACAATGGGGAATTGAACTCATTGGCCTTATCAACCCTCATTTGTCATAATGACATCACTATATCATCACTTTTATTGAATACTTCACTAATTAGGTGGAGGATATTCCCACGGTCTCTACTAAATAAAATAAAATTTTCAATTTCATCCATAAACACATCATATGTCGATTTGAAATGAATCAAAAAATTATCACAGATTATAGAAATTATTTGAAAAATAAAGAAATTATTTTCGTGCAAATTTGCTACAAGGAAATTGACAATTTCCAAGCACGACAACGATACCCCAGTGTTAATTTTTCAAGTCCCATCATTCCAAGACACCCCAGGTCTATCCAATCAGTCCAAATGACCTCCTAAAAAATGTAATCTCATTCCCCTAGGTGATTTAGGTAAGTCTTGTTGTGTCAAAGCGTGGGACTTGTCAAATGGAAGAGAAATCTCAGTTGAGAGGTTGGTTCCTCAACTCCTACGATCAGTTATATCACTTGCACAATTGTAGAGGTTTGAAATTTCCTAATTCTACTCTAAATTCCAAAGGGACAAGGATAGAAAATGCATAAAAGGAACTAAAACTAATGCTAATAGGTGATGCACCAAAGGAGTGGTGAGCATTTCTCACTTCTGCAGATTGACACAGTTCATAGAATGCAACAAAGACAACATGCACAAAACTGATAATTGTAATGAAGAACCGAGAAATTAGTCAAACAACACTAGCGAGAGGATGAAGGATTAATCGAGGGCTTGTATTGTTATTTTAACATCAAAATCACTTACATTACTGACACACGAGAGGAAAAAATAAGTTGCAAGTTCTTAGAAAAGGGTCTCATTATTCCACCAAAATCACTACGAGGTGAAAAGGGGACTGCAATACACAAAAATGTTCAACCCTTTGAAAATGAGCCAAATCGGCTTTTTTACGTGCACGAGGGACGAGCCCAGGAGAGAGAAACATGGGAAAACATGGGAGAGGTTCAATCATTGACCAAAATGCATTCAAAACAGCATGGGCATCCTTACAGACCCATTCCTGACATTTTTAACCATGTTGGGAGAGAATGCGAGCCATTCTTCATTAAAAACGGTGGTTGAAACGTCATTTCTGCTCATCACCACGTGCCAGAGACATTTTTCAATTTTATCTCTCAAAACTCCATCAAAATGAAAAATTGACCCCAGAATCTTGTAGATAATTTCACCATATTTCCATTGATATAAAGAATGTGAAAAACCGAGCTCTGGATCGAAAGATATGGCGATTTGAAGTTTTAGGTCAAAAACAGGGCCAAATCGGGGCGGCGGGCAAAAATTTGAAAATTTTACCTTTTTGGTCATTTGGAAAATTTTCCAAAATTTTCCCATGCTCCACCCTTCCAGGTGCCACGTGGCACATTTTTACTGGGTGCGGGCCCATCCTGCTCTATTTTCCTTCACTTTGCACTTTGGAAAATTTTCCAAAATTTCCCGTGGGGCCGATGAGCTTGGGACACGTGGCGGCGCGATTGATTGGGTGCGAGTCTGCCTCTCCAAATTTTTTTCCGTAGGCTACTTTGATATTTTTCACCTGGACACATGTCAAAACCCCATTTCATGTGGGTTTGACCTTCCAAAATTTCCCCTGCGGGCTTTCCTTAAGTTTTGGCGCCACCTGGACACGTGGCGAGATTCTATTGGCTCGCAATAAAGGGGGCGGGCTTTCCCTTTGAATTTTCCTTTATTTTCTCCTTGGGAAAATTTCCCAAGTTCTCCCCCCTGCTCGCCACTTTAGGACACGTGGCGACACATATAATTGGTTATGGGCCCCGGGGAAAATTTTCACCTTTTTGTGCAACTTTGGGAAAAAGGTCCCAATTTCATCCGCGCTCCGCCTCCGAACTCCGGTGACACGTGGCCTAATGCGATTCGTTGGCGGGGAAAGGGGCAGAAATCCTCCATTGGGATTTTGGTGAAACACTTTGCTAAAAATCCAACTTCTCCTCGCCCTCCGCCTTTCCAACTCCTTAGGACACGTGGCATGTTTTTATTGGCCGTGGGGCCATCCCTCTAAAATTTCCATGTGCCAACACTTAGCCAAATTTCCCAAATTTCACCCCTTGACACGTGGCAGCTTTTCGATTCGTCGTGGCGGGCATGGGAAAAATATTTCATTTGAAATTTCACCAAACACTTGGTGAAAATTCCAAGTCTTCTTCGACCCCCGCCACCTCCCTGGACACGTGGCAGCATCTCATTGGCTACGGGCCTTGAAGGAAAATTTCCCACAAAACTCCATGAGCCATAACTTCAAAAATACATGGAGTTAGGAGGAAAACTTTACCTTTCTGGAAAGATGAGAAAGATCTCTATCCAATGGTGCCATTTAGAAGGTTTTGAGTGCCTAAAAAAAAAAATTATGACTGAGGCACAAGAGAGGGAAGAATGAGAGGAGTTAGCCAAAAAAATGAGTAGGGGCACATTTTGGATAACAATTTTGGTGACTCAGAGGGGTCATCTGCCTGCTGGATGAAGTTACCAGTTGCCTGAAGCAATCCATTGGGCATGGAGTCATCTGATTTTCCCTGTTTGATACCCCAACTGACTAGAACATTTGCAAGGAGGAAGATGGAATATCACCTGATGGAGTAAGGCCTGCAAACACATTCCCAGGAACAACAAGCTTGTGCCAAAGCACTTAGGGAAAGCAAAACTAACCTACAACAAAACAATGTGCACAAGCACTTGGAGGAATGAAAACCTAAGCTAATATTTACAAGGTGGAGAATTTCCCTTTAGTAATAATGCTTTAGATGGATCCATTGACTGGAATCTATAGTTCTTCACCATCCAATGAAGACAATTGGAAAGCATTGTTGTCCTTACACTTTGTGACCATGTATGGGCCACTCCAAATGGCATCAAATTTTGAATGCCTTCCCGGTTTTCTCTATCTGCATCCCATTTTAACACTAGATCTCCAACTTGGAAAGATCTATCCTTGGCCTTCTTATCAAAGGTCTTCTTGATCAAAGCTTGATCCTTCTCCATTGCTTGGGATGCTTGATTTCTGATTTCTTGGAGCTCCATCAATTCTGCATATCTAACCTCCATGGGCTCAAACTCCAACAACTCCAACTGTTTCATGAGTTCCAATGTTGGCAACTCAAGTGACATGGGAAAAATTGCCTCTCTCCCATAAACAAGCTTAAATGGAGAGTTACCTGTAGATCTCTTGGGAGTTATCCTATCAGCCCATAAAGCTGATTTCAATTTAGTATGCCAAGACCTCTGATTTTCATCAAGGGTCCTCCTAATGATCCTCAACAAGTTCTTGTTTGTAGACTCAGGCTGGCCATTACCTTGAGGGTAATAGTTCGATGAAGTACTTAGGTAGATCCCATTCTTGACAGCCCATTCAGTCACCTTAGACCCAATGAATGCCAATGCATTATCGATATTATTGTAGCTGGTATGCCAAATCTGGTTGCTTATTCCCTCATAGAAATCTAGGATGCTAGATTCATTTGCTTCCTTGAGTGCTACTGCTTCAGTCCACTTGGTGAAGTAATATGTGGCTGTTAAAATCCACTTGTGCCCTTGGCTTGAATTGGGATTAATAACTCCAATGAAGTCTAAACCCCATTGCATGAATGGCTGGTCAACTGAAATTGGATGCAATGGAAGGGCAGCTAGCCTCTCTTTACCTGTGAAGAGTGCACAATTCTTGCACCTCTTGATCCATGCATAGCAATCACTGAAAATCTTGGGCCAATAATAGCCAGCCCTCATGATCTTTAGAGTTGTCACTCTTGGTGCAAAATGACCACCAGCTGGTCCACCATGGAACTCTTCCAACACCCTATGAATCTGATTTGTACCAATGCATCTCAGCAGTACTCCATTCACATCTCTTTTGAACAAGACACCATCAACAAGGGCATATGGGACAGCCTGCAATCTGAAGTGTCTTCTTTGGGTCTTGTTCATTTCTGGAGGGCATAGGCCTGTGCTTAGAAAGTGCATTATGTCTTGGGTCCAGCAAGGAATGGGGACACCATTATTTTCTTCTTGAGTGCTTTCTTGCTCATGGCTGTCTTGCAATGCCAAAACAGTCTCTTTCTCATTGCATGCTTCCTTTTGCTTGCTCAAAATCAGCTGCTCACACAATCCTTTTCCTCTGACCAACTTGGTGACCTTGATCTCTATGTCATACTCCATGACACGAGTAATCCAACCTGCTCTCTTTTCATTCAAGTCTTTGTTGAGGAGGAAGTCTTTAACTCCCGCATGAGAAACCAACAATTGAACCTTATTGTTTGAAACTAGATGCTTGAATTTCTTCAAGCTCCTGATTACTGCAAGAACATGCTTCTCAATGAAAGAATATCTCACCTCATAGTCCTCAGGCTTTGGCTGAAGAAAGCAATGGGCTGCTCATCATTGTCTTTGTTCTCGTTGTACCAAAATTGTAGAGATAGTATCATCACCCCCAAATGCATAGAGGATGAAATCCTTGGAGAAATCCGGGTTGATGAGAGTTGGGGCTTGAGAGATGGCTTCTTTGATTGCTTCAAAACTCTCCTTGCCTTCTGTTGTCCATTTGAAAGCCATGCTTTTCTTTAACATCTTGGTGATGGGCTTGACAAGGGCTGCAAAATCTGGGACAAACCTCGGACAAAATTTATTCTCCCCAAGAAACTCTGGAGGGCCTTCTTATGGCTTGGAAATGGTAGTGCTCTTATGGCTTCAACTCTTTCTGGATCAATTGCTAATCCTTCTTTAGAGACAATGTGGCCAAGGAGCTTTCCTTCATGAGCTAGAAAAACACACTTTTTAGGATTCAAGGAGACTCCAAATCTTCTGCACCTTTGGAACACTTGTCTCAAATGAGAGAGGTGGTTTGCTGTATTTTTGAAAAAATAGTGATATCATCAAGATATATCAGCACTATGTTGTTAATCAAACCTTTGAACGCCATGTCCATTGCTCTTTGGAAGGTAGCTCGGCGTTGGACAGCCCAAATGGCATTTTCCTGTATGCATAAGTTCCCCATTTGGTTGTAAAGGCTGTCTTGAACTGATCCTCTTCCTTCACCATAATCTGATTGTACCCTGAATAGCCATCAAGTAGTGAAAACCTTTCGGAGCCAGCAACAACTTGCAAAATCTGCTCCATGGAAGGTAGTGGGTAATGATCCTTGAGAGATGCTCTATTCAAATCTCTGAAGTCAACACACAATCTGATTTCCCCACTCTTCTTTCTGACTGGAACCAAGTTGGCAACCCAACTAGAATGCTTGATAGGGAATATGATTCTTGATTCTATCAACTTATTCAATTCTTTTCTCATGAGGGCTCATGTGTGGATTGGTGGTCTTTTTTTTGCTGATGGGCTTAGTATTTGGATCCAATTCAATGGTGTGTTGAGCTAACTCGGGATTGAAACCTTTCAAATCTTCATAGCTCCAAGCAAACACATCAGGAATTCTTGACAAAGTTGTATAAACTCATACCTTTCTTGCTCGGTTGTCATCTTGCCAACTTGGAGTGATTTGCCTTCTTCCTTCAGAGATGGACACTTGAATCTTCTCTCTTCACTTGGATGTTTGCTTTCTCCTTCCTAAACTGATCATTAGGATTGAAAATGGACTCCAAAGTAATAAGCCCTTTTGGTAGTTTATTGGTTCTCAGTTGTACCACTTGGTCACCATACTGTTGTTCCAACTTTTCCTGATTTTTAGCTGAGAACTCAGCCTCTTCTTGCAAGAAATGGATGATTTGCTGATCATTTTCAAACACTTGCCAACTTACATTGTTGTCGGCACTGAAGGCCTTACAATCACATGGATGTTTGGTTGTACCTTGTCCTTTTGAATGCTCTCCACAACGTCAAAGGCTGCCCCAACTGCTGCAAGCCTGTCAGCAGCTTGGTTCTCTTTTCTAGGAATGGATTTGATGCCAAAACCCTCAAAATCTTCAATGAGGTCCCACACCCTGTTCTTGTAGCACTTGAGTAGATCATTCTTGACAGCATGTTGCCCCTTGACTTGGTTGACAATCAACTCACTGTCACCAAAGACTTGCAAGTTCTTTATTCCCCTTTTGGTTGACCAATGCAATCCTTGTATCAAGGCTTCATATTCAGCAGTGTTATTAGAGCATGCAAACTGAAATCTAAAAGCTGAATAATACTTAACTCCTTGAGGTGAAACCAGCATGGCTCCCCCTCCTGCACCTTGTCTACTCCTTGATCCATCAAAAAACAACTGCCATACCTCATTGTCATCCTTGTGGTCTGGCTTGGTGATGCTAGGGATAGGCTGATTTTCTTCATGCATGCAATAGACTCCTAACTCAGATTCTTCTATTTCTTGATAAGGATCAAAAGCATGCACCTTGTTTGCCCATTCATCAAGAGTTAGATCTAGGATACTTCCGACCTTGGTGTCAGCTTCATCAGTGCTTGGGTGATCTTCTTGGTCAAATGTTGAACAATTGGCATTTATCTGACTTGGGGTGTAAGGCTCAATGTGAAAGTTTGCAATAGGTTCAGACCTGATTGTGGCTTTGGTTCCATATCTTGTTTTGAACAACATGTGTGACCAATCAGTAGACAAGTAACCTCCAATCTTGGCTATGAAATCCCTGACAAACATAGGGCAAAGAGTGGTGGAAGGTCTATTTCTTGAGACATCTTGCAAAACAACCACGTTGGGACAGGCATGCAAAGTAAGACTCAAGGTTTTTAATCACTCCAACTGTTTGTTATTCTTTGTCCCATCCAATTGTATACCACCCCTTTGGATATGGTTTCATCTTGAATTCCCAAGTGATCAGCTATTTTCTTGGGCATTCTTGAACTACTTGCCTTGCCCCGGAATCAATCATGCAATTGTGTACTAATTGGTTCCCAATGATCAATGAAACATAGAATGGAGGGGGCTTCAACATCTTACCTTTTTGTCCTCCATGATTCCCCTCAGGCTGGGCAGCATTTGTGAGCACCTTCTCTTGCATTTGGACTTGCTGATTTGAAGTTGACCAGTCCTTCATGGCAGCTTGTAGCAAATCTCTTTGGCCTGGGATAGATAGTGATTCCCACATTGATATGTTTACATTTGTCTTCTTCATCTGATCAATGATATTGAATGGAGATGAAGTATCCTTTGTTGTCCCTTGGCCTGCACATTCATCCCTTGTACATGGGCAGCAACAACTGGCATTTGAGTTGGCCTAGGAACTATTTTAGGTAGTCCTTGTGTGCTTGGGATTGAATTTTGTTTGCCAATATTTTGTGGAGTGACAGAAGGTTGTGGATTTCTTGGAGCTAATGGTTGTTCTTCACCTAAATTTCTCCTCTTTGACCTTGTGTTGGCTGCAACACTTTGGGAAACCATTTGATTCATGCCACAAAAATTTACGCTGCCGGTTTACAAGTGTGGTGTCATTTGGAGCTGATTCTTTGCTGGAATGTTTCTTGTTGCTTTGGTCATTTCTTTGACTACCTTCACCCTCCACACCAGATTGTTGTCACCATTAATGCTTGATTCAAGGCACCGTTGAAGCACATGGATTAGTTATGAGGTTCATTGCATGGGAAACACCAATCATACTCTTGAGCCATATTGTTTTGTCTTGGCACTAATGCTTTAGATGCAGATGTAGCATTGGGATTATAGGGCTGAAATGGTCTATTGGCAGGAGGCCTTGCTTGATTTAGATTTGCAGCTGGATTGGGTGGTCTTTGGGGTTGATATGGCTGCTTGTTAGGCTGAGCTTGGGGCTGGAAAGAAGGTCTAAAACCTTGAGCTTGCTGCCTTTTGAGTGTAACCAGCTCATTACCTAGATTTTGCAATTGCTTCATGACTTCTTGAAGTTCATTTGAGGCACTAGAAGATGAAGTGGAAGCTTCACTTGAATTCTGATTTCTAGGAGTGGGAATAGAAGCTAAATTAGGCACTTGGCTAGTACTTTGGCTCTCTAAACTTGGAAATAATGGCATTGGAGGCCTAGGAGCTAGCTTGTCGGCTTGAATCAAACAATTTTCAGCTCTAATGGCAATGTTATAAGCAATGGGGATAGTTGTGCCTCCCATGGATTGAATTAACATAGAAATATCAGAATTTAAAGCTTTAAGGTAATAAAGAAAAGCACCTTTTTCTGTTGGCACAATTGCCACTGGAATTCTCTCCCAAGTCCTTTGAAATCTGAAATTAAAATCAGTCAGCTGCTCATTGGGAGCTCTTTTGATAGTTGTCAGTTGCTCCAAAAGGGACAAGTTGTCTCCCTTTTTCCCCAAACTGCTCATGGAGGGCTATACATAGCTGATTCCAATTTTGAATAGAACTGAGGCAAGGCTCCTGAACCATTGTAAAGCTTTCCCTTTGAATGAAGATGCCAACAATTTGACAACAACTTGCATCTCATTGATCTCATGGATTGCACAAATGTTAGCAATATCCTTGACATGATCACAGGAGTGGTCTGATTTTCTCCAGTGAAGTATGGAATGTTCTTCAATGCTGCAACTGGGATTGGATTTTGTGCATTGAGGGCAAGTGGGCTGCTGCCAGTGAAATTGACATAGGGGTTGTTTTGTGCCATTCTGATTGGCCTTAGAACCCTTGTTGATTGAATGAAAGGCCTACCCAAGGTGGAGGAGTTGAGAGAGTTTGTTTGGTGGAGATGGAGACCTTTGGATTCTCCTCCCACTTTGCCTTCTTCTTGGAGATAATTGTAGATATTCAAACAACACCTCTTCTTCTCTAGCTCTTGACCTTGTAGTGATTCTTCTCATGAGTTTTCAGGTCTGCACTGCTAAAACCAGTTGATTCTTCTTCCTTGGAGTCACCAGATGTGTAATTTATAGCTCTTTTAAAGCAAGAAACTTGCAACAAATGCACATCAATTTTTTTGTTGCAATGAAGATGAAGACTTCTAGGTCCCACTGGGCATGCCAAAACTATTGTTGCAAATCAGCAGCACCCCTGGATGTTGATCAGATTTCTAGTTTGATACTCAAGACATCCAGTGTGATTGCACAACATTGAATCCTCTTCCCAAGTGTGGGACTTGTCAAATGGAAGAGAAATCTCCAGTTGAGAGGCTGGTTCCTCAACTCCTCTGATCAGTTATATCACTTGCACAATTGCAGAGGTTTGAAATTTCCTAATTCTACTCTAAATTCCAAAGGGACAAGGATAGAAAATGCATAAAAGGAAATAAAACTAATGCTAATAGGTGATGCACCAAAGGAGTGGTGAGCATTTCTCACTTCTGTAGATTGACATAGTTCATAGAATGCAACAAAGACAACATGCACAAACTGATAGCTGTAATGAAGAACCAGAAATTAGTCAAACAACACTAGCAGAGGATGAAGGATTAATCACAGGGCCTGTATTGTTATTTTAACATCAAAATCACTTACATTACAACACCTGAGAGGCAAAAATAAGTTGCAGTTCTTAGAAAAGGTCTATTATTCCACCAAAATCACTACCAAGGTGAAAAGGGGACTGCAATACACAAAAATGTTCCACCCTTTGAAAATGAGCCAAATCTGGCTTTTACAGTGCAAGGGACGAGCCCAGGAGAGAGAAACGTGGGAAAACATGGGAGAGGTTCAATCATTGACCAAAATGCATTCAAAATAGCATGGGCATCCTTACAGACCCATTCCTGACATTTTTAACCATGCTGGGAGAGAATGCGAGCCATTCTTCATTAAAAACGGTGGTTGAAACGTCATTTCTGCTCATCACCACGTGCCAGAGATGTTTTTGATTTTCTCTCTCCAAACTCCATCAAAATGCAAAATTGACCCTGGAATCTTGTAGATAATTTCACCATCTTCCATTGATATAAAGAATGTGAAAAACCGAGCTCTGGATCGAAAGATATGGCGATTTGAAGTTTTAGGTCAAAACAAGGCCAAATCGGGTCGGCGGGCAAAAATTTGAAAATTTTACCTTTTTGGTCATTTGGAAAATTTTCCAAAATTTCCCCATGCTCCACCCTTCTAGGTGCCATGTGGCACGTTTTATTGGGTGTGGGCCCATCCTGCTCTATTTTCCTTCACTTTGCACTTTGGAAAATTTTCCAAAATTTCCCCGTGGGGCCGATGAGCTTGGGACACGTGGCAAGCGCTGATTGGGTACGAGTCTGCCTCTCCAAATTTTTCCGTGGGCTGCTTTGATATTTTTTACCTGGACACGTGTCAAAACCCCATTGCATGCGGGTTTTCCTTCCAAAATTTCCCCCGCGGGCTTTCCTTAAGTTTGGCGCCACCTGGACACGTGGCGAGATCCTATTGGCTCGCAAAAAGGGGGGCGGACTTTTCTTTTGAAATTTCCTTCATTTTTCTCCTTGGGAAAATTTCCTAAGTTCTCCCCTCGCTCCGCCACTTTAGGACACGTGGCGACACATTACTGGCTACGGGCTCCTGGGGAAAATATTTCCTTTTGTGCCAACACTTTGGGGAAAGGTCCCATTTCATCCCACGCTCCGCCATCCCAAACTCCAGTGACATGTGGCCTGATGTGATTGGTCACTGGGGAAAGGGGCCAGAAATCCTCCATTGGGATTTTGGTGAAACACTTTGCTAAAAATCAACTTCTCCTCCACCCTCCACCTTTCCAGCTCCTTAGGACACGTGGCATGTTTTTATTGGCACGTGGCCATCCCTCCAAAATTTCCATGTGCCAACACTTAGCCAAATTTCCCAAATTTCACCCCTTGACACATGGGTGACTTCGATTCGTCGGCGGGCGATGGGGAAAAATCTTCCATTTGAAATTTCGCCAAACACTTGGTGAAAATTCCAAGTCTTCTTCGACCCCCGCCACCTCCCTGGACACGTGGCATCATCTCATTGGCTGCGGACCTTGAAGGGGAAAATTTCCCACAAAACTCCGCCGAGCCATAACTTCAAAAATACATGGAGTTAGGAGGAAAACTTTACCTTTATGGAAAGCTGAGAAAGAGCTCTATCCAATGGTGCCATTTCCAGAAGGTTTTGAGTGCCTAAAAAGCAAAAAAATTATGACTGAGGCACAAGAGAGGGAAGAATGAGAGGAGTTAGCTAGGCAAGATACAAAGGCCTAAAATAAATGCTAGGCTTGAGAGAAGAAGATTACGGGAGCTCTAGATAGAGTTAGGAGAATATATACATATATATATATATATATATATATATATAGAAATAGGATTCCAAGGTCAACGTTATGGTGAAATAATATTTTACACAACACTTTGGCGCATCAGGTTTGCAGGTAGTTTTTCTCAGGCACATGTGGAGTATAAAATCAAAACTACGATTTTTAAGGGATAAAATTGAATAATCAAGACATAATACCCACACCATTGGATTAAGAAGGAAATTTCCAGTCAGGATCATATAATTTTTTTCCAAAAAAGTCCATCAGGAGCTCAAGTTATCACTGTTACAAGTTTAGTACGTGGCCAAATTTTTGGGAGAACATGTGTCGGCGCCACCAAGATCTGGTGGGATTTTGTGTCCCTCATGTCCCCGAAAGTCAGGGATGCCAAGGTTGTAAAATTGTACCCAGCTCCATTGAATCCCTCTCAGCCCTCATATGACCTCTTGGACCCTCATGTGACCTCCAGACTTGACAGTTTAGCCCCCAGGTGCTTTTTTGAAGCATTCATCCCCTGCCGTCGGATCGGGTGCCACGTGTCAGCTCAGGACCAACATGGAATTTTATGTCCCTTATACACTTGATTTGGGGGATATCATACCTTGAAAAATTCACCCAGAACCTATGGGGAGTCATTTGGACACCACGTGATTGAGTTTCAACCCTTAGGTGTATTTTTGGAGCATCCATTCCCTATCGTTAGATCGAGCACCATGTGTCACATCCAGACCACCGTGAAGGCGATGTCCATTATGTACCTGATTTGGGGTACATCAAACATGTAAAAATTTTCCCAATCCCCATAGGGAGTCATTTGGACACCCATGTGACTAATTTCCAGCCCCAAGTGCTTTAAAGCGCTTTTTCAACCTTCGAGTCCACTGTCGTCGGATTTCCGTCACATGTCGTGCTCTTGACCACCATGGAATGTGATGTACCTCAAATCCCTAAGGTCAGGGAAATCATTTAATGAAAAATTCACACAAGATTCTCCTTCCATGATTTCAAAAAATTCAAAAAATCTAACTGTCGCTCAGTGCTTCCAGTGACTTCCACTCCTGTGCACAGACAATCTTCATCCTTCCTTTGCAACATTCTACCATCATTACACCATTGAAAATACTCAGAAATGATCAACCCAAGAACTGAAACACATTCCACACAGCTATGTGCATGTCTCGAAGGATTTTTCATCGAAAGAGAAGGAGAAGAACAAGTGGAAGAAAACAGTGAAAATTTCCTTAGCCTAATAACGAAGATCTCAAGAAATATTGCAAACCGGTGAATGAAACAACAAACCATTTGTTTCTGTTCATTCCTTTTCTCAAGACCATTAAAAATACACCTTAAAACTCCCCCCTCATGTGACAGAGCATCCACAACGAAGAAATCTCCTTTCCATCTCAATGAAGAAAGAAGTAGGATTTCCGTCAAACCAGTTTTCGGATTGAAGTAAGATCACACGTGAAGCACCAGAAGCAAAACCCACATCAAAAATATAATTTTTTTCACAAATAGAGGAGAAAACTAGACCTGTAATTTTGAGGTCCATTAATGGTTGCCGTACCTAGAATCACTACCAGGTCTGAAAATTAAAACTTTAAAATCTCATGGATTATTAGCGGGCGTGCCCAAAACTTGAGAGGGATGATATTGGGAAAAACCCTTAATTCCACATCAATCCAACTCTCGAGAGGCCAACTTTCTAAAAATAGCAGGTCTACTACATATAGGCCGCTATTTCGGAAAGTCATTAATGAAGAACTGCATGAAGGAGATGAAGATATCAGAGGTGCACTATAGCTGAGAATTCTCTAGAATGGAAATTTTGGAACTTACTAAAAATAGTAAGTGGGCCCTCGAGCACTTGCTAAAAATAGAAATTTGATCCAAAGAAGTGAGGAACGCAGGGAGAAAGGGGAATCAAGGTCACAACACTCAGCTAAGGATTGAGGGAGTTACTTTTTTCACACTTACTAAAAATAGTAAGTTACACTCAAAGAGAAGTTTTGGCACAATGGGATGTACAAGGATAATCATTCAGGGGGACATCATTGTTTAGGAGCATCCTAGCCATTTTTCACAGGGAATTCAAGATCCACCTTAGTTCATTCAACTGGGTGAGCATTCGGGAGCTAATTTGGAGGAGTTTCACAAAGTGTGCAAGGAGTTTAAAGATTCAAAGTTTCACTGCATTTGGAGCTTTCCATCAATGAGGATCAACAAACTTCATCGGGTGACATCTCCTCTTCTTCTTCTCTCTCTCTCTTTCTCTCTCCTCTTCCCCCCAACTTTCTCTTGCTTTCAAATGTTCTAATTCTTCGTTGGGGTTTGCACTTTTTGATATGCCTTTAAGTCACTTAAAAGTGACTTTAGAAACATAATGTAAATTAAGTCGCCTTGCTATTATAAAAGGGACTTAAATATTTAAAGTGGAATATGAACAATCTTAAGTCATATTAAGGCATATGGAGGGTCATGAGGAAGACGATAAGTCACCTCTCATTCTATAAATTGTAACGCCATTCCCATTGCAAAGGGTTGGTGATTGATCTTGTAAACTCAAGAGTATATTGCACCTTGAGAGAACAAAGGAGATAGCCATTTTCTTCTATTCCCCCCCTTCTCAATTTCTTCCATTTCTCCACTATGTACAACTTTTGTCTAAGCAATCAATACAAGAAGAAGGATTTTTAGCTTTCTTTGACTAAGGGGTTTCATGATACTTTGTGTTCATCAAATTCTATTTGGTCTTGTTGTTATTTGCAGGGTTGTTTCTTCTCATGAATGCATGTGTTGAAGTTTCTAACTAGTGCGTGAAGGAATTTGATTTTCTACCTGTAGCATTAGTTCTCCTACCTCTTTTCTCATTCCTCTTTCCCGCTCTATAGATGAATACTTCCCTAGCAAGAGATTGCTAGCTTTGCCACAAGGTCAATGGAGTGCCCCTGTTGGATCCCCAATCGAAAGGCCACCACATAAATCCACATTTTCATGTGCATGCATATACGGTAGTTGCACCGGTAAAGTAGAGGGACTTAGATTCCTAGAGCCTTGGTGAGAAATCCACAAGTTTGTCCACTTGAAACTTTTTCTCGCCAACAGTTTCTGGTGCCCACCATGGGGCAGATTTAGTAGCATTTGCACCCAAAATATGACCGCAAGGTCCCAAAATTCAAAAAGAAAAATCAAATATTAAAAAAAAAAAAGGATTTCATGAAAGTCCATTGCGTTGAAGGCTACACTACTGATTTCTACACGTGTCTTTTCATATTCCCACTTCAAGAATTTCAAAAAGTTGGCTGAAGGAAGACACACTAGGTTGATCAGGTCAAGAGGTGTTGATGATTTCAATTTCAAGGCTTCACAAAATCAGCAAGAACGAATTAGAGATAATCCATACTTCTTCTCTCAAGCCTCCTCTCCATCTGGATCTTCACAAAGTTCACTGGGAAATCCTATCAAAACTCCTGTGGATACTCCACCTTCAAATTCTCCCATTTTTCAACCACCATTGAGCATTGAGCTCCCAGAAGAAGAAGAATTTGAAGAAGAATTCATAGAAGCAAGAGCAGAAGTAGAAACGAAAATGGTAGATGAAGAAGAAATACCTCAACCCATTGTTCCATGGGGAAGGAATATGGGCCCGCTTGCTCTTGAACCCCATCTTCACTATCTACTAATGGGTTCCCACAAGAAATTTCCAAAGTTCAAAGGTGACAACATGCAACATCCAGAAGAACACATTGCTGCTTTCATGACATCATGTGGAATTCTTGGTGTCCAACATGAAGATGTTGCTTAAGAATCCAAGAAAAAGTAGCTGAATGGTTCTACCTCCTGCCTACCCAATCCATCATTGGTTGGGATGAAATCAAGGATTCCTTCGAGGAAAGATTTAAATCAACTGAAGACTATCAAGACCTCTTGGTGCAGTTGGCTCAAATGAGGAAAGGAGAAAATGAAACCATGAGAGACTTCGTGGCTCATTTTGAATGGTTGCTTTGTAGGATACCTGAAGAGGATTCACCATCTCAAAACAATGTCAAGAGATTATTCATCAATTCCCAATCATCAGAAGTAGGATTTTTGCTGCGAAGATCCCAACCAAGGAACATTATAGAAGCACAAAGGATGGCCATTGAACTTGATGATGATCTCATCCTCTCTGGAAAGATCAAGAATCCATCAAAGGGCAAGGCCCAACATCTGGAGATGAGAGAACCAATCCATTGCTGCAAAATTTGGTGAATGAGATGGCCTCTTTGAAGAGGGAATTATTTGAGCAGTATCTTCTCAAAGAAGCAACAAAAATCAGATTGCAAGAGCACCCCAAAGGCTCACCTTAGAGGCCCCACCCATGAGCGTAAATTGTAGATTTCAAGAAAGTGAAGGAGAGTTTGAACAAGAAAGTGAAGGTGGTGATTTCCAAGAAAGTGATGAGTTTGAGAATGATACAAAAATCATATTTTGTGAGTATTCTGGAGGTTATGAAGAAGATGAAGAAGATGCACCCAGTTTCTCATGCATGGTATTCACTCATTCTTAGTCTGAGAAAAGAGCATCTCCCTCCACTACTGCAAAAGAAAAGAAGGTTGATGATCCTCCTATGGCAACTCCAAAACAAAATAATTAGTCGAGGATCTCGCACTTCCATCTTCCATGAAGTCTACATTTTTGGACCTTGATCTCATAGCAAGTAAGAAAGCTCTCACAATCCCAAGTAAGTCTTCTAATGTCTCTTCCAAGTATGAATCTAAATCAGCTCCTAGTGTACCTTTCAAAATACCCTCCATTTCCCAAAAATCTACTCCTGCTTCCAAACCTATCCTAAATCCAAAAGTAGTCCCTTCACCCCACTTGTCCACATACCCCTTTGACTTCATAGAATATGCAAACAAAGCCAAAGTGTAGATTACCGAAAGTGAATATTTGAGACTCATCCCTGAACAATTCGAGAGGTTTGTCCAATATAGCAGAGTGGTAGTATAACACCCAATATTGTAACTTCTAGTTCCAAAGGCATGCTACCAAACTCACCTACACCTCCCTCACTGAGAACATGCTTTTTCTCGAGCGCATCAAAGGTGATAAAGTTGAACCTTTTAATGTCTCCCTTCTTGTTGGAGAATATGTACTCAACAATTACATAATAGATTCTAGTGCCTCAGACAACATGATGCCTTTGAAGGTCGCCAAGGCTCTTAAACTTACAATGACTCCACCTAGTGGCTCTTATTACTCTTTGGAATAAAAAAAAGGTCTCACTTGTAGGGAAGGTTAAAGATGCACATGTAGCTCTCACCAGATTTCCAGATAAGAAAGTTTCAGCAATGATTTTGGTAGTAGATGTCCTTGCCTCATTCGGAATGTTGCTGAGTAGAAATTTCTGCTAAGAGTTGGGAAGGAAAATTCAGATGAATTGGTCTTTTCAACCATACTAGTGAAGGGATACATGGAGAAATTACTTCCTGAGAAGAAGATGAGGTACACAGTATGAAATTCTAGAAGCAACTAACATCTTATATCAAGGTAGCAGGCAGATGAATCACTTTGTGGCAACTAAGGAAGAAGAGGATATGCCCATCCCGGACATGCCTTCCCAAAGAGATTTAGATTTTGAATAAGCATTGAGGAGATTCGAGTTACAAGAGGGCAGCCCGAATTTCCAGATGATGTAGATCATGGGGAAGAGGAGACGGTTCTTGATGATTTTCAAGAAGAAAAATCAGATTATATGCTTTTCCAAGATGAGGAGTTATTCTCATTCCCATTTGGGGATGAAAATGATCTTAGTCAAGCCATCTATGGAGAGACAAAATCATCTTGTGATGAGCCCGTGAAAGGTTTGAAAGAAATGTCTGTACAAGAAATGCTTAGAGCCATAGAAGAAACTGAAGATCCTGAGCTTAGTCTCGAGCTCCTGATGCAAGCCAAAATTTACAAGACAAGTGTGAAGCTTATTTGGAAGCCTTAACTAATGTGAAGGTTGGCCATATTGAGATAAAGCAAGATGAAACATATGATGCCACTCTTGAGCTAATTATTGATGGATGCAATAGCAAAATGGAGATATTTTATTTCCCATTTGAAGATGAAGACTCTTCCCAAGATGAAGAAATTGAAGAATGGAGTTTCGAGAACTCTAAAGATGAAGCTCTTTTTGATGAAGGATCGATAGAGTGCAGTGATTCTCGAGGTGATGAGGTATTCCCTCCAGATAGTTTCTTTGAGTTGTAAGATAAAGATTCTTCAAAGGCATACAAAGAGGAACTACATGAAATGATGAAACATTACTCCATGCAAGAAATCTTAGATGTAGTAGAAGTTGCAGAAGATCCCAAGACGATTCTCAATCTCTTCACTCATGCCATGAACATACAAGAAAAGTATGAGTTTTTCTCCAATCCTTCCTTTAGTACTCAAATGCCTCACTGTGGAGTAGAGATAAAGGATGAATCCAATGCTTCTCATGGAGAAGATGTCAATGAGAATAGGCCTAGGAAAGAAAAGAATCAAGAAATTTCAAGTATTTTGAACAAAAAGCAGCCCTGGGGCAGCGATGAGATGCTCAATGGAAAATCAGCTATATGGATAAACATGGAAGGAAACTGGCACTATGAGACTGAATTCAAAGAACATGAAGGTAGTGGAATTTCCAAGAAAGGACCAGAGCATCAAGAAGCTCACATGGAATCACTCCTACAAATTAAAAGGAAAATCATGGAAGCACCTAGCTTCCATAAACAATTAAGGAAAGGAGGCTACTTTCTGGAACCCGTCAACGGCTTCGCAGAACATCATCATTCGGTGTTGCCTCTTCAGGGGTAACTTTTGAGAAATGAAAAGTACTTGGTGAAAGAAAGTTCTCCCCACCTTGTACCATAGGTGATTGATAGGTGTGTTTCCCTTTCTGTTGTGTGTGTTTCCCTTCCTATTGTGTGTCGTGTGTTTCCTTTCCTTCGTTTTGTGTGTGTGTGTTTCCTTCTAATCTTCCTTTCTAGAAGCTACACATGAATTTGAGGGCCCAATATATAAGGCTTTGGTCAACAAACTATATGGTCTAAAATTGAGATTCTACGGATTCCCATATCATGTATTTTCTATGATCAGTCCATGTCGTGTCCCCAAGCTAGAGCCGCTTTTTGTCGTGGCAAATTTGTAATGAGGGAAATTGATAATTTCCAAGCATGAAAATGATACCCCAGTGTTAATTTTTTCAAGTCCCATCATTCCAAGACACCTCGAGATCTATCCAATTAGTCCAAATGACCTCCTAAATAATTTAATCTCATTCCCCTAGGTGATTTAGGTAAGTCTATTCATTACCCCTATGTGATTTTAGGGAGTTCTGAAAAGATACTATCTTCTGGCAATATTGGGAAGGGCTCACACTAGCCTTCCTGAGATTGGATTCAATTCCCTGGAGTGGAACAGAAGGTAAAAATTCAACACGGAGATGAAATGAAGACCTTAAAACATAATAGAAATGATTTTTGAAGGTTTGGGGAAGTTTTTCAAGACTTGGAGCAATCTGAGTAACAAACATGGTTCACAAGCCTAGGTGGTACACAGGCCTAAAACAACTGCTAGGCTTCAGAAGAAGATTATAGGAGCTCCAGATAGAGTTAGGAGAAAAATAATATATATACAAAAATAGGATTCCAAGGCCTAAATTATGGTGAAATAATATTTTTCACAACACTTTGGCACATCAGTCTGCGAGCAATTTTTTTCTCGGGCACATGTGGAGTAAAAATCAAAACTCTAATTTTTCAAGGATAAAATAGAATAATAAAGACATGATATCCACACCATTGGATTAAGAAGGCCATTTCTAGTCAGGATCATATAAAATGTTTCCAAAAAAGTCCATCAAGAGCTCAAGTTATCATTATTACAAGTTCAGGACTTAGCCAAATTTTTAGGAGGACACGTGTCAGCACCAGGAGCATGGCGGGATTTTTTTCCCTCACGTCCCCCAAGGTTGGAAAATTTCACCTAGCCCCCTTGAATCTCTCTTAGCCCTCATATGACCTCTTGGATGCTCATGTGACCTCCAGACTTGACAGTTCAACCCCCAGGTGATTTTTTTGAAGCATTCATCCCCTTCCATCGGATCAGGTGCCACGTGTCGGCTCTAAGACCACCGTGGAATAAGATGTCACTTATGCACTTGATGTGGGGGACATCAAACCTTGAAAAATGTG
This sequence comes from Taxus wallichiana var. yunnanensis, assembly GCA_018340775.1. NCBI lineage: Eukaryota > Viridiplantae > Streptophyta > Pinopsida > Cupressales > Taxaceae > Taxus > Taxus wallichiana. The sequence goes on from CM031234.1 coordinate 860,342,205, forward strand.
CCTATCTCCTATCGGGAGTCATTTGGACACCCACATGACCGAGTTTCAGCCCTCAGGTGCATTTTTGGAGCATCCATTCCCTGTCGTTGGATCGAGTGTCATGTGTCACCTCTAGGACCACCGTGGAAACTAATGTCCCTTATTTACCTGAGGTGGGGTAAATCCAACATGTAAAAATGTTCCTAGTCCCCATATGGAGTCATTTGAACACCCGTGTGATGAATTTCTAGCCCCAAGTGCTTTAAAGCAACTTTTTCCACCTTCATTCCCTATCGTCGGATTGCCGCCACGTGTCGTCCTCTTGACCACTGTGGAATTTGATGTCCCTCACATCCATGAGGTCAGGGACATCAAGTAATGAAAATTTTCCCAAGCTTCTCCTTCCATGATTTCAAAAATTCAAAAAATCTAACTGTCGCTTAGTGCTTCTAGCTGCTTCCACTCCCGTGCACAGACAATCTTCATCCTTCCTCTGCAACATTCTACCATCATTACGCCATTGCAAATTCTCAGACCTTCTCAACCCAAGAACTGAAACACATTCTCCACAGCTATGTGTAGGTCTCAGAAGGATTTTTCATCAAAACGAGAAGGAGAAACAAAGAACAAGAGGAAGAAAACAGTGAAAATCTCCATAGCCTAAAAACGAAGATCTGAAGAAATATTACAAGCCGGTGCATGAGAAAACAAACAATTTGTTGCTTTTCATTCCTTTTCCCAAGACCATAAAAAGGACACCTTCAAACTCCCTCCTCATGTGTGAGCATTTACAATGAAGAAATCTCCTTTCAGCTCAACAAAGAAAGAAGTGGGATTTCTCATCAAACCGATTGTCGGATTGAAGTAAGATCACACGTGAAGCACCAGAAGAAAAAACCCACATCAAAAATATAATTTTCTTCACAAATGGAGGAAAAAACTAGACCTGTAATTTTGAGGTCCATTAATGGCTGCTGCACTGTACCCGGAACCGCCAAGTCTTAAAATTAAAAATTAAAAATCTCCGGATTATTAAGCGGGTGGGCTCAAAATTTTAGAGGATGATATTGGGAAAAAACCCATATCAAAAAAATTCATTCCATGTCAATCCAACTCTCAGAGGCCAACTTTCTAAAAATAGTAGGTCTACTACATAGGACCTCTGCTATTTCAAGAAAGTCATTAATGAAGAACTGCGAAGGAGATGAAGATATCGAGGTGCACTATAGTGAGAATTCACCGAATGAAAATATTTAGTACTTACTAAAAACAGTAAGTGGGCACTAAAGCACTTGCTAAAAATATAAATTTGATCCAAAGAAGTGAGGAATGCAAGGGAAAAGGGGAATCAATGTCACAACACTTAACTAAGGATCGAGGGAGTTACTTTTTCACGATTACTAAAAAATTAAGTTACACTCAAAGAGAAGTTTTGGCACAATGGGATGTACAAGGCTAATCATTCAGGGGGACATCATTGTTCAGGAGCATCCTAGCCATTTTTCACATGGAATTCGAGATCCACCTTAGTTCATTCAACTAGGTGAGCATTCGGGAGATAATTTGGAGGAGATTCACGGTGTGCAAGGAGTTCAAAGATTCAAATTTTCACTGCATTTGAAGCTTTCCATCAACGAGGATCAAGAAACTTCATCCAGGAAACATCTCCTCTTCTTCTCTCTCTTTCTCTCTCCTCTTCACCCAAATTTCTCTCACTTTCAAAATTTCTAATTATTCGTTGGGGTTTGCACTTTTGTATGCCTTTAAGTCACTTAAAAGTGACTTTAGAAACATAATGTAAATTGAGTCGCCTTGCTTTATTATAAAAGGGACTTAAATATTTAAAGTGGAATATGAACAGTCTTAAGTCATATTAAGGCATATGGAGGGTCATGAGGAACACAATAATTCATCTCTCATTCTATAAATTGTAATGACATTCCCATTGCAAAGGGTTGGTGATTGATCTTGTAAAATCAAGAGTATAATGCACCTTGAGAGAACAAAGGAGATAGCCATTTTCTTCTATCCCTCCCTTCTCAATTTCTTCCATTCCTCCACTATGTACAACTTTTGTCTAAGGAATCAATACAAGAAGAAGGAGTTTCTAGATTTCTTTGACTAAGGGGTTTCATTATACTTTGTGTTCATCAAATTCTATTTGGTCTTGTTGCTTTATTTCCATGGTTTTTTCTTCTCATGAATGCATGTGTTAAAGTTTCTAACTAGTGCGTGAAGAAATCTAATTTTCTACCCATGCAACATTAGTTCTCCTACCTCTTTTCTCACTCCTCTTTCCTACTCTCTGAGACAAAGACTTCCCTAGGAATATATTGCTAGCTTTGTTGTAGGGTCGGTGGAGTTCCCCTGTTGGATCCCGGTCGAAATGCCACCACATAAATCCACTTTTCATGTGTATGCATATACCAGTAGCTACACTGTTAAGTAGAGGGACTTAGATTCCCAGAGCGTTGATAAAAATCCACAAGTTTGTCTACATGAAAATTTTTCTCACCAATAGAAATGAATAAATTATGTGACACGTTCAATATCAAGCTAATATTTTCATCACCCTACTATCCACAAGCCAATGGAAAAGCAAAAGCTTCTAACAAGACAATCAACAAAATTCTCATGAAAATTGTTGACCAAGCAAGTAGGAATTGGAATCTCTAAATCCTATTTTATCTATAGGATTATTGAACTAGCATCCATACTCCTACAAGTGCTACATTCTATTATTTAATCTATGGATCCAAGGTGGTATTACCCATTGGATTTTAAATACCATCTCTTTGCGTGTCCCTCGGATATTTTATCTTTGATTAGGATTATCGTTAAGAATGTATAGAACAAATTTAATTGTTATATGAGTGTCACCTAACAACCATCTAACATCATCTTGTCTATCAAGAACATATCAAACAAGCATATACAAAACATGTCAAAAATCGTGACTTCAAAATTGGTGATCTTGTTCTAAAATAGAATAAAAATTTCACTACTCTAGAAAGGAGTAAATGTGGAAAGTTTTCCCATAACTAGATTGGTCCATATGTCATCACTCACAAGTATGGGTTGAGAGCCTATCATTTAGCTTCCCTTGATGGTAAACCTGAAAAGGAACCTTTTAATGCCTTGCACTTATGGAATTTCTACTATTAACATGTCTACCATCATGACATTAGTCACATCAAAGATCTTATTCCACCAATAGCCTATCATTCACTATCGTAATGATTTAGAAGCATGTGGTCCACCATTAATATCCTATAAATCATGACCTTAAAGATGAACACCATGGCTCTGTTCATCACATCTTTCACATGGAAAAGTTCCTCCTCAGTAGGAACCCCATAATAATTACTCTCATCTACCCTTTATCTACCAACTGAAAACATGTTAAGGGATCATGTGTGTGGTTGTACACATCCTTTCCCTCCTTTCATGGTATACTAGGCCTGCCCTCAACATTTGAAATAAAATTCATACATATGGATAAACATTGTCAAATAAAATATAGAATGATCCCTCAAAGGACAAATATTAATCATAATAATAGAATGATTCTTCAAAGAACAACTATTAATCAAAATATAGTGATACCTCAAAGGAAAACTATCCAAAATCAAAGATCATAAAATAAAAATTTTAGTCCACTCCCTCTAAGTATGACTACCCATATCATTACGAAAAGACTTCCCACATTGATCAACCTTCATATCAAATTCAACTATCAAAAGCATCCAAGGAAATCTTCCCGCATCGATCAAATTTCTGTCACAAGAAAAATTCCCGCATTGATCAATTTGCACAATAAGAATCTAGTTGGGGCATAAGATTACAAATCCATCAAAAGGAGAACCTACTCTCTCGTATAAGTTACACATCAATCCTTTTCATGTTAAAAGAAGGTACATAAGCACATTTCCCATCTACATACATGATCCTACACATGAATAATTATTGTTAGTTATATGTTAACTTTTATTACAAGGACTCAAGTGTATTGTCATTATTATACATATTTACCATCAAATTACATATGTATCAAATCTAGTCTAAAAGAAAACATTTCACATTTATTCTTAACCATGATCACAATACATTTTAAAACCCATATCAAGATCACTACATCTAGAGTCACATCATATCAACATCAAAATATCATATCAACATTTATACATCTGGACATCACATCTACATCTACACATCAAACATCATATCAAATACATCTAAAATATTCAATATATCAATATCTCATCACACACTCATATATAACATCACCTCAAGATTAATCAACATCACATAAATCATAATCATATATATATATATATATATATATATATATATGGACATATAAAAATACATATACATCATCATGGGTCTCAAAACATTGTATATAAAAAACATACATCAACATAGGATTCAAGAGAACATCGTACATCAAATGATCAACACATCCATATATAATGAGTGAATTGAATGTCTGTTAATTGGATACTCCCTAGGTACTACTCCCCGATCACCATTAAGTGCTCAATTTGGTCCTCTATCCGGACCTCTTGACACTTGACCAACACTGTAGTAATACCGATGGTGTTGCCTTCCTCCTCGCTAGATACATCGTGTAAGGAGGCTCATCGGGTAATCTCCATCATATTATATCCTTATTAATCAGTCAAACTCTGGGACTTAGTGAAGAAAATATAGAAGGTTCACATGGGAGAATAGAGCATATTCAAAGGTGAGATTCGATGTCATGAGGATCTATTTTTAGAGATAGTGTGGAGCACTCAAACCGATTGGAGACTTGTGCATCACACATTGGCTATTTTTGGATGATCAGCTATGAAGCACTTTGCATGAATGCAGCTAAAGATAGAATTGAGAACTGATAGTTGACAAAGAGAGATCTATTGTTAACACTCTTGCATGTAAGCCTATTTTTGTAATGGCGCATGGCTAATAATAACATGCGACCTATTTTGGGATTAGATAAGTGGTGAAGGGAAATTCCCCACCCTTATAAATATAGTCAACTATGTAGTATATATAACATATATAAATATATATATATAGAGAGAGAGAGAGAGAGAGAGAGAGCATAGATATAAGTGTGAGAACTAGGGTATAGTGAGATTATGTTGTTGGGCATGTTACGCGCATGAGCGTATACTACTATTATTGTAATGAAGCTTTTATGTATTTATTGTAATTAATATAATGGTGATTATGGACTAAAACAAGGTGTTCATGGTTATAATTTAGTATTGCATGCTTGATTCCATTATGGTTATTTGTTAGATCTGTTATGTTCTAGATCTAGTTTGAATATGCATTGTATGAAAGATATATTAGTTATAGATCTAAATGATTAAAGTCTTCATCATGCTAACATCCTGTAACAACAACCCTAAAGAGGGGCCTAGTACCTTTACGCACTTTGGGTGAGTGCTCAATCTAGGTTGAGTGATGTGTGCACATGCCTAGGCTTGTATTGTTAAATTCTAGGCTACATCATTGGTTCCATTGTTGGGACCTCTTTTTAGTTGTTTTTAGGATGGTTTGTGATGAAGACATATTGGTTGACCTTAGAAAGTGTTGAGGAGTGGATACATGATCTAGAAGAAGAATACACACAATGGTTCAACACTGGATCTGAGTTTAACACATGTGTGTGGGTGGAACATAACCTGTATGATAGTTTATATGAGAGCTTCTTTGTTATCTTTCTAGTAGAATTGTATGAGTGGCTGATTGCTGTATGCATCTAAGAGGAATTGGAGGTATCACACTTTTCTAGACACAGGAAGAATTTTAGGCCCTTTATGATGCTGATTTGATTTGGACTCAAGTTGTGGATACGTGGTTCCATGGTGTTTTTGAAGTTATATCTTGGAGTACTCAATTTCCACTTATTCATGTCTAGAGGTAGCTGAATTCTAGTTTTTACGATATCCAAGGGAACTTACCTTGCAAGGCATTCCACTGGTGATCAAGATCTGATGGTAACTTTGAATTTGGAGAGTAAATCGATGGCTAACTAAACCCCACCACGTGTGGGGGTAGGAGCAAGTTTGGTGAAAGATGGAAAGACCTAGCGGTAGAAAGGTAGAGAGAGGAAAGGTGGCTTAAGTATAATGAGGCACATGAGAGGGAGGTAGAAAAAAGTAGAGGTTGAGAGAAAATGGCATTGTGGAGAAAGATAGTTCGGGAAGGAGTTGAAGTTCACTAGAAGACGTGGAACTGAGCCTCAGGAACTCCCCCATTTGGGAAAACATGATAGGGAACCCTCCTCGGCCTCACGTAGAAAGTGTGCCAATAGAGATGACCTAGGCCATGGGTGTGCATCTATCTGAATCCACCTGGAAACCTTTCCCTTGCGCTTGGTTTTCCAACATCTAGTACAACAAATAGATCAACAAGCTAATTCAAGTAGTGGAAGAGTAGGAGTGAGTCTTATGAAAGGCATAATGATGGCAGCACAAATGGCTTTGTTGTTATATGGGAGTACTTTTTGGGTGTATCATCTACACATAGAACTCAGGTGCACTAATTTTGGACTAACTTCTGGAAGTGGTAACACTTCGCAGACTATCGGGGTATAGTTTAGTTCTACTATTGGGACATAGGAAGTACATCTTTTTGGTCGACACCAGCTATAGGTTTGGGATCAGGAGGCATAGGTAGCTCTAGTTTCGGTGGATCGGTGGTTCTGGAGGCAGGGGAAACACAGGAGGTTGGATCAGGTGGGCAAGGTCCGCACCAACCCCAAAATATTTACATGGAGATGTCTCTTCATCTTCTAGACTATAGGGGCATAGAAGATGTTGTTGAACATGTGCATATGTGTGAAATACTATGGCATGCAAAAGGAATCATGGATTTTGAGTGTAGGGCAAGCTAATTTACTACTACATTACAAGGGCACACACACAACTGGTATAGAAAGTTTGACCCTGATCAGACTTGTGTAGACTATACAACTTTAAAAGATGCATTCCTTAAAGAGTTTCACATCCCTGAGTTTGAGCAGAAGAGTATAAGTGCACTCAAGGATATTAAGAAAGGCACTACTAAGAGTGTTAGAGAGTATGATGCCCATTTTAAAACATTGTTATCTAAGCTTTCTTATGATATACATGCAAGCCAACATGCACAAGTGGTTCGTTGGGGGCCTAATTACCCTTTTAGAAGGGCATTATCACATAAGACATACATTGATCCATGTGAAGCACTTGAAGCAACCTTACGCGATTGAGGTAGTTGGAAGTATAGATACTGGGGTGAGCCCATTTTTAGAAGCACAGATCGCAGCTATGGAAAAATAGTTGGAGAAACTATCAAACAAATTCAGCACATGAGACGTGCACAGGGATTTGGTGTACATAGATTGTGAAGTAGAAGGTCACACAAAGGATATTTGTCCTCGCAGATCAAGTATGCTCGTTGTTGTTGGATTGTGAGATATGCCATTTAAACCATGATGTTATCCACTGCCCATTATTACAACACATGATAAGGAAGAACATTTCAAGCTACTATAAAATCTGTAGGTCCATGACTCATGACACGAAGACTACTAATTGATTGGTCAGATCCATGATGCTATAGATATTGGTGTATGACAGACATGAGTTTTAGATAACTCTAAGGGAAAGAATGAGCAGCATTAGGATTGGGATCACAATAGGTGCATGCTATGATCGGAATGAAGGGAATTTTGAAGGTGGTCATGTGGTAGAGGTCGAGGATACCATGGTGGATTTGGAGGATGAGGCCGTGGTAGTGGAAGAAGTGAGTTCCCTCTTATGGAACATGTTATACATGCGGATCTCTGACCACTATAGGCGTGAATGTCCTCTAGAATATTACATGTTCTTTTTGTGGAAAGAACCATAGCTATGAGGAGTTCCCGGACTTATATGAGCATCTTAGTAAGCAACATAAACAAGAAAACAAAGGTGTAGGGATGGTTAGGATACAACACATTGTGGAAAATCAATGGATGCCTAAGTTGGAGGTAGATTCGAGGCATTATAAGTGAAGATCATGACCTGCGCATTGAGGTGGCACACGCTAGAGAAGCATTGCATAGAAGCCTACCATCACTAAGGAGGAGGTTCTACATGCACGTACCCAGATCCTGCCCATCAAAAGGAGGTTTATCAAGAAACCATGGAAGTTCTTAGGAATCTTCAGGGTGAGATATAGTACTTAAAAAAGAGAAATCATGGAAGATGGAGCAAAAGAAAAGTAAGAGATGGTCCAAACTGATATAGATGACTTAAGGGAAGTGTGTAAAATGTTGTGCTAGGAAAATATCATTCCATTGTTAGGGGATTGGTTAAAGGAAACACTCCATGTGTAAGTATTGAGACTGGATGGAAGATCTGCATGTGAATCTTCCCCCTCATAGCCTAGATTATGACAAGGAAATCACTCTGAATGTTATTGTGGATGGGTGGCTATTGAGTAATATATTGATTGATACAAGTGTGGAAGTCAATGTTCTTACCTTAGATGCATGGGTACAAATGGGAAGACCCCCATTACACCATCCTCTAATGTATTGTTCATGGCTAATCGAACTAAGGCCACTCCCATCGGAGTTTTGAAAGATGCATCCATTACTATACAAGGAGCCAAGTTCACTTTGGAGACTTTGAGGTTTTAGCACTTGGCAGAGTCAGATAGCTTCCTAGCTCTATTTGGGCATCCTTGGTGTTATGCAAATAATGTTGATCTTCGGTTCAAAAAGGTTATATCAGTTTTGAAAACAAGGAGGAGAGAGTTATTATCCCTTTAATAGATGGAAAATATGTGCCCTATGTTGAGCCCTTAAGTGAAGAAGATCTGAATAGGATTTATGTACACGCCATCCGAGATCCAGAGATGCTTGAGCCAACTAAAGAAGGAATAATTCAGTGGGAGGATGCATAGTCTATTAGTGATACTACAAGTGTTGCTTGTGATAATTGGGCTCATAACACTTATGAGTTGGTAGGGCGTGAAGTAAAGAGCATATTTCCTAGGAAGAAAACCATGTTATGTCAGGAGAATAGGTAACAACTCGGTACCTTGTTACCTTTGGAGAAGGAGATCTATGGTATTCCTATGCACCATGGAAGAATAGTGGATAGACCCATTGGAAAGAAGAAATATGCTAGCATATACACTATGGGACAACAACACACGTTGGTGGATGGCCCATAAGGATAATCTTGTAGGATGGAATGAAATTAGGATTTGCTCTTGCTACTAGGTTCTTCAGAGCAATGCACCTACTCAAATATGTACTTATTATGGTAATCAACCTATTCAACACCACGTTCAGAAGTGTGAGAGACTCTGGACAGAAGGGCAGGAAGCTTTACCACCTTCACTATGGGTGCACAAGTTTTATTCCACTTTACAAGGATGCATGTGCGTGCTTGGTATGTATATGTAGAACTCCATAGAGAGACTAGAAATTGGCAGGATTTAATTGTAGGAATGGCCCGACATGTTTGACTTCTTCTCTACAAAGCCTCAGTGGAAGAAGCATTGAAAGTCATAAAGTGCTTAACTATGGGAGATAGTGCAAGGCTGAAGAACTCCTTAGGAGTTTATTAGATGAAGGGAACTCAGGAGTGCATCTTGTTGAAGAAACAGAGGCCGATGCACATTACTTCAATGCATGCTTGCCTTGAGAAAGAAAAAGGAAAAATGGTCTACTTAGTGGATGATGAAGAAGTAGAAAATCTAGATGTAAATCATTCAACAAGTAGGTGTGAGGTGTTTGGAAAAGTGTGAGATAAGACCACGCGCCTATCATGAACCTATGAAGACAAAGAAGGTGAATATTGGATCGAGAGTTGAGCCTAAGGAAGCCATAATTGGGGACTATTGGTCAGACTTTGAAGTGGAAAAAATCATAGAGTTACTAAGGGATTACCAGGACTTATTCCCTAGGGGTACCATGAACTTAAAGGCATGCATGAATCATTAGGGGAGATGAAGATAAAACTTAAAGAGGGTGCACACCTAGTTAGAAAGAGACCCTACAGGATGAACCCCAACTTGTGAAAAGGTCAAAGAAGAAATTGACAAAATGTTGAAGTCTGGAATTATCAAGCCCCTTGATGAGTTAGAATGGGTTAGTCCAATGGTGATCAGTATCAAGAAGGATGGATGGATTAGGATTTTGTGGACTATAGGGAGTTGAATGTTGCATGTGTGACTGATCCCTTTCCTATGCCATTCATCGAGGAAATACTAGAAGGGTTTAGGGTGCGAAATATATTCATTTACAGATGGGTTCTCTAGGTATCATCATTAGGTTTGGATTTCCCAGGAGGATTAGGAAAAGACTATGTTTACTACTGAATGGGGTAGCTTCACCTATATTGTAATGCCTTTTGGTCTAAAAAAATGCCTGTTGTATTTTCACGCATAGTTGTTCAAGCATTCAAGGAATTTATTCACAACTTCTTACATGTCTATTTAGATGATTGGATGGTGTATGGATTAGTTAAGGATCATTGTGACAATCATGCTTAATGTTTGAAAGATGTAGATAGTTGAGTATCTCATTAAACATCAAGAAGTGCATATTTGCTACACCATTTGGGATATTGTTAGGACACATAATCTGCAAGAAGAAGGATTTGTTGGTTGATCCAACTAAGGTTACAGTCATTATAGGCCTAAGGGAGCCTACCAGTCAAAGTGAGGTGTGTGGATTTTTGGGTCATATAGGATATTAGGAAGTTTATCAAAGGATATGCCAAAATTTTCACACCATTGGAAGAGTTACTAAAAGGGAAAGGTATGTTCTACTGGGGAGAACCGCAACAACACACATTCGAGACATTAAAGGAAAAACTTACTACCATGCCTATTTTGTTTTCCTTCATGGGACCAACCATTTCATGTACATGTTGATGCCTCTGGCATGACCATTAGATGTGGTGTTAGCTCAACCTGGAGAAGGTATTATAGATCATCCTATCTATTTTGCTAGTAGAAAGTTGACTCTGCAGAACAAAATTACACAACTACTAGAGCGTGAAGCTTTTTCAATGATCTATGCACTACATAAATTCCGACAGTACCTACTAGCTACACCATTCATTTAAAATATGGTATCACATGGCATTGAAGGTATTTGGTAAACAAACCTATTTTCTTAATTCACATATGTCGATGGATGCTCTTATTTATCTGAATTTGATTTCATATTGTGGTAAAACCAGGGAAAAAGTAATTTTGGACCAAACCATCTATCTAGAATATAGTCATGAGAAGAAGCATAGGTAATTTAGGATACCATGCATAGATGCATAGTTATACAGGTATGTTACAAATGATGCCATTAGAACTAAAGAAGACATTGTTGTTTTCATACAAATAGTTTTGACCTCGAAGGAATGAATTCCTTGGAGAAGAAATAACTTTCTATTATAACACCCTTTAATATGTGGGATCATTGTGGCAAATCTTCAAATAATGGAAAGATGAAGTATTAATATGTGTATTGGAACACGAGCTACTCAATGATATTATGGAAGAAGCTCATGGTGGTATTATAGTTGGACACATAATCTTAAGGATGGTTTATACACAAAGATCCTCGCACCTTTTTGGATTATGGTAGAACCTTCCTAAAGATTTAAGGAATAAAACAAAATTAAGGTATAATTTTTCGGGAAAAAAGGGGTCATAATGGATGTCATATTGCAATATAACAACATAATATAAACTTAGGGTTATTAGCAATGTATAAACTCAAAATTAGAAAAACTTATATCAATATAAAGGTAAAATTTGAGTCTAGTTTCTATTTTACTTAGTGGGACCAACCATTTCATGTAAATGGACAAGTTTAGCTATATTAAACACTCAAAATTCATTGTTAGCTCATTTTTAGAAGGTATTATAGATCATCCTAATTTTTTTAATTAGAAATTGACCTCAATATGAACAAAATTACACACAACTAGATGTGAATTTTTCAATGATCTAGCTAATAGATTTGGATAATACCTACTAGCTACACCATTTGTCTTTTATACTGAGATCACATGGCATTGAAGTATTTTGGTAAACAAACCATTTATCAAGGGGGCACATATGTCGATGGGTGCTCTTATTTCAAGAATTTGATTTCACAACTTCATGGTAAAAAATAGGAAAAGTAATTCTAGACCAGACCATTTATATAATACAATGGTCGAGAAGAAAGCATATAAATTGAAGATACCATGGTAGATGCATAGTTATATAAGGTTCTGTTAACGTTCCATTAGAATTAGAGGACATTGTTGTCTTTTCTACAAACAAGGCAACAAAAAAGGAATGAAATCCTATGGAGAAGAAAAACTTATATACATGATAGCCCCTATATATTGATTATGGTGACTGTACAAATTAATATTTGAGATGAAGTATTATCCCGTTGTGTATTGGAACATGAGCAGCACATATATTATGGAAGAAGCTCTCATGGTGGTATTGTAGGTGGCCACTATTGATGCGAGGTGATTTTTGCATGCAAGATTCTACTCTTTGGATTATGGTGGGAGACCCCATGTATAAAGATTGTAAGGAATTTTGTAAGGCTTGTGATCATTATCAATGCTTGGGAAACTAGTCAATGAGATGAAATGCCTCTAAGACCCATTACTAGCATAGAACCATTTGAGAAATGGGCTATATATTTTGTGGGTCCTATTTCACCAGCTGCGTGCAGAATGGATCATGTTACATCATAACTTGCACATGATTATCTGACAAGGTGGGAAGAAAGCACCTACAAAGATTGTACAAGCAGCCACAAGTACTAGTTTCTTTGGGAAAATATTATTACAAGGTATGGATGTCCTTTAAGTTTGACTAGTGATAGGGGCACACATTTTCTTAATGAGACAATCAAATTTATTGGATGAATTCATGATTGCACACCATAAGACTACACCCTATCATCCTCAGGAAAATGGACTATTGAGGCTTTCAACAAAATTTTGAGCCAGACATTGACAAAAATATGTGATGTTGGAAGAAAGGATTGGGATGATAAAGTATCTCGTAGTACTTTGGGCATATCGACAACATATAAAAGGTTGAACAAAGCCACACCATTTCAGTTAGTGTTTGGCATAGAAGTAGTTCTTCCTATGGAATTTATGTTACCTTCTTTATGTATTATGCAGTGCTGGAGGTCTTGTTGATGAGAAAGCATTAGAAGAATGGATTGAAAGTTAATCAAATTGGATGAGAACAATGAGCCATAGCACGTTGGAGTCAAAAAAAGAGAAGGCTAGGTAGAAAGCATGGCATGACAGGCACATCAAGGATAAAAATCTTGAGATAGGATAGATGGTGCTCCTTTATGATTCTAAGTTTTTGTGCCATCAAGAAAACTCAAGGTACATTGGTTGGGGCCATATGTTATCACTCACATACTGAATCAGGCACTTGTCAATTAGAGGCCCTTGATGGAATATGGTTACCGGTTACTTCAACGGGAGTAGGTTGAAGCCCTACTATAAATAAGTCTTCTTGGTGTTTGTAATAAGGTAGTGTTTCCATTTAGATTAGGTTTTCAATTCTACATTTCCTTAATGTGTTTTTTCTTTTTTCTTTATGCTTTATCAATTTAGTTGGTGTGTTTGTGTAATAAGTGCATTTATGCACCAAAAGCTAATTACTATTTGAAGAATTTTTATGCATAGAGGACTACACATACCCTTAGTGTGGGGTAGGTTATTGATATCTAGGTACAAGACTGATGAAAATAAGTCCACATGAAAGGAACTATCTATGGGTGCTATTCAAGGTTGGAAAAAAAAAAAAAGAGAGAGATTTCTTGACACAAGGACCATAAATAGAGAGGAATGAAGAAACAAGTATAACGTGAGGTAAGAAGAGGCCAAGAAGACTACCTAGTGGAAGGTGAAATGATGAGGTACTAGGTGCATGGAAGTGCACTGAAGAGAAGTCACAACCAAAAGGTAGGAGGGCGCGTGCTAGAAGGTTATAGCTTGGGTGTGAAGATGTACCATGTGGAAATAATGAAAATGGTCAATTAATGAGAGGATTGTTGGTAGGTGGAGGAGAAATAAATGCACTAATTTTTGAAATTCTATATAAGGATGGGATGTGAGTTCATTTTTACCATTGTAATTGAGAGAATTTGAAAAGGGTTAAGTGTGAATGAGCCGAGAAATCATGTTGAGGTGCGAAGAGTGTGAAACCAGACATGTGGAGAGAAGGGTTGTGCTAGAGAAGCTTACGTTCCCATAGGAGAAGGGTTTGAGAAAAAAGTAGGCATGTTATAAATGAGCTAGGCACATGATTTCCACTAGGGCACAAAGATTTAAGCTAGGGTTTTGACTTTTCGATTATAAGGGAAGAAAAGAGATATTTTTCAAATGGCACCAAAGAAAGCACCCATAGTAGGAGATAAAGGGAAGAAGAAGGTTGAAGTGGAAGAAGAGATTGCTCTGAGAGTAATTTTCAGAAATGCATATATCAGAGGGATGTGATTGTGGGACAAGAATGGGATTCCCATATCACCAATGTAAAATCAATGACTACAACCATCGAACATTAGATAATAAGAAGGAGCTTGATGCGTTGTTGAGCACAAAAATGAACAAGCGCATGATAGAGGATATGCCAGTATATGATGATGTTGGTGAGAAGTTACTAAAGTAGAATGGATTCTACCAGTTATATGAGCTACCATATTTTGGAAAGTATGAACCATTATATCGATGGTTGATGAGAAGAGTCCATGAGGACTTCTTCTACTTCACCGGATGGAGGGTAAGAATCATAGCTACTTTGATTTCAATGGTGACAGGACTAAGGGCCTCAAGGTTGGATCTGGATAATGATTTAACTGATAAAGCCACAATCTTGGAGATGAGGAAGGAGATGGGGTATACAAGGGTCACGCAACATGGACATTGACAAGTTGAAGAAGTACCTAGTAGTGCAGGCAGCTAGCACATCTTGTGACAAAGTTGAATGACCAAGGAAGGTGGTCAGAGTAAACACAATGTGGTTTTACATGTCACCAAGAAGATGTCTCAAGGAGTGGTCTACAACATTGCAGATCACATAGCAAAGACAATCATTGAAGAAGTGTGGACAAGTGATAGAATAAGTTTTGGCATTGTGTTTTATTGTCCTTAGTATTCATGGAGATTGGGGTGCCTGATGGGCCAAAGGAGAAGATTTGGGAGTACCCCACGGAACACAAGTCACCTACGGAAAGGTTTGGCAAGTACTTGTGTGATGGATCAATGAGTGGACCATTCAAGTAGAGGGTGGAGATGTGGTATGATAGACTGCATGTGACATTCGAGGAAGAGTGGTGCATACCCAAGGATTTGCCTTTCGGTGGTGGGTAAGGTAGTTTATTTTTTCATATACCAACATTTTTGCATTACGTAATTTGTGATGAAGGATGGGGCTTGGAGCCCATGGTGAAAACTATCATATGCCTTCACAACAAGATATTTCCAAGCATTATTTCATCGTTTCTAGATGTGCATGCCACTTAACCTTCAATGCAGACAAGGTAGATTGTGACTACCACACTATGAGGAAGAAGTATGTATATCAAGGTAATGCATACATTGAAAGACTTATTTAGATATTATAAGCATGAAACCTATGAGCTTGGAGTTGGGGACACAGGAGCAATGCTTATGTACCTACAACTCAAACCCAAGCTGGAGAACACTAAGTATGTGGAGAATGAGTTCACGCTCCCGGGGCCAAAGGGTAAGCATATAATGGAAAATGTTCCAACACCCAAGCCCAACAGAACAATTCAAGTTGATGATGAAGAAGAAGAGCATGAGGATAGTGGTGGTTTGGAACACAGAGGTAGAAGACAACCTCCAAATAAGGATGAAGTTGAGCACGCAACTACTCCACCTCAACCACAAGAGGGAGATGATGAGGACTTGGATGTAGTCCAAGGAGAGCATTAATTCAAGAGAGTATTCAAGAGAACAAGGACCCAAGGTGCTACTCCACAAACAATGTGCATAGATCACCTCGACTCTCTCCATAGAAGGAGACAACTGAGAAAAGGAGAAGGAAATTAAAGTTGAATGAGGAAGTGGAAGAGTTGGAGGAAAGTGCACCCAATTCTCCTACACCTCTAGAGAATGTGGAAGAACAAAAAGACAAAGAAATGAAGGATGGAGAAGAGGAAGAAAAAGGGGCAAAAGAGACAACAATAGAGACTTCTCAGACATAGCAACACAAGTTCCCAATCTTGAAGCCCAAGTTCCTAAGCAACCTAGATCAAGAAGAACAAGTGGGGAGTATATTCCACTAGCCATGGGCTACACCGAGGACACAGGTAAAATTTTCGTGCCCATTTCCAAAGCATAATGGCACAAAAGGAGTTATACAACTGGGAATTAATGGATGAAGATATGGTGATAGTGCACACAAAGAAGCAATTGTCATGATCGATGCACACACATGGATGAACTGAACTTTGATGTATGTGAGGATTTATGCATGTTAAGGAGGTTGAAAAAGAAGAAGATTGCATCATATGAAGGATTTCTTTAGAGCTTACGGGGAGCAACTCAAGAAGACGGATCATACGTTGAATACTTATATAAATCCAAAGGTTTTTATAAGGACCAAGACCATTTTGGAAGAAAATGATGTTACGAAGGCCATGAAGGATGAGATATTGAGCCACACAGAATGGTTAGCACTTGTTAAGAATAAGTGTGAGGCCCTTACATGACCACTCGGGAACCTCACAGGAGAGAATTTGGATGAGCTTGGAAACTCATTGCTCAAAATATGGACTTGTTGGAAGGAAGAATGACGTGCATGTCCAACATTGTGTTGGTATTACAGAATGAAAAAGGAGAGATTGCAATGGATGAACTAGAATCGATTGCGGTAGAGATATTCCAGAGAAATCATAGAGGCTACACTCAATGATCGATGACCTTAGAGGAGAGATAAAAGAGGAATATCCAGAATTGGTTATTTAGGTTGCAGAGGAAGACACTGGAGGTTAAACATTCTTTCATTCATCAAAATTCTTTTTATTCCTTTATTCATATTCTTTGGTTCTCATCATCACCAATCCAAAGCACTATGATAATTCTTCAGGGAACTCCTCGTGCTATGATTATTTACTAATGCATAGCTTTTAGTTTGGTGGATGCAATTTGGAAACACAAAAACAAACATAACACAAGAATACCATAGACTATGATAAGAAGGAATGATGATAAATCTGAAATATAAGTGTAAATTATAATATCAACATGAAATTGTTACAATCTCACCCATGAGGTACTTCAAGTGTTATTGACTTCACTTGCCTTCCAACCATAACTATGGGAGAAACTTCACAATTACACCTCTTAATGGATTCTTTAACACACCTTCAAAATGATGGCTTCATTTACACACTTACTCATACAATATTTCTCACTACTTCCTTCTATGCTAAATGAGGGGGTGGCCTCTCTATTTATAGAACTTCCAGGCTTATCCATCTTATCTCTAAGATAGGATAAGAAATCTACTCTGACGAATCATATTCCATACCTTAACTCTTATTTGTACATGTAAGCTTATCTTTTAAGATAAGATAAACCTTATCATTTCACATGGGTTCCACATTTTTAGAATTTTTACAAATAAAATACACAAAATATTTATGACCTCACTCCTTGTCCTTATTACCAATATAATATTTCTAATTCCTAATCATGTAGACCCTACTTCTCTACTTACCCTAACTTTGACATTTTAACATTACCGGACCACTTACGACAAATATTTACTTTTTACCACAACATTCCTATTGTACTTTTGACTATTACCATACTATACATTATTGGCGGTTGTACCAGCAATGCATTATCTTCTATCGGACGCTACTACTAATTATACTTAACAACATCCTATTCCTAATACATACATTAATGAAATAGAAATTATGGAGGAAAATTTTAGTGTCGACATCTTCCCCCTTCCTAGATTCTACTCCGTCCTCGGAGTAGACTATTCTAGTGCTTGGAAAATATTTAACTTGTCGTGGTTGACCCATTTTGTAATGGGAGTGCCATCTAATTCCTCCAGTCGGTATGTACCATTTTTCATGCCACAACTTCTTTATTTTGTAGGCCCCATCCATTTTGGAAGAAATTTTCTTTGTCTTCTTTTTTTGTATCTGGAATCATATACTAGAACCAAGTCATTCACATGAAATGGAGACCAATGGATCTTTTGATCAAAGTATTCCTTCTGCTTCATTTTCTTCTTATAGCTTGTATCCTTTGCTATTTCCCTCATTTCCTCTAGAAAATGAAGATGTACTAACCTTTCTTTTACTGAATCACTTTCATCCATCCTTTCATTTTTCATAACTCTCACAGTGGGAATATCAAACTCAATAGGAAGAACTGGATCAATGCCATAAGCCAACTGAAATGGGGAGTATCATGTTATTAACTTTGATGTTTCCATATATGCCCACAATGTTGCATGAATCCTTTTATTCCACTTATGTACTGCAAGGCTGCATCTTTTGCTAAAATTTGACACAACACAAAATTTGTTCGTTCCACTGTCCATTTGTGCTTGGCTTGTATGTTGTTGCCTTCATGCTTAATAGAAAACTTATTGACTAGGGCTTCTACTACCTCATTAATGAAGTGGCTTCCTTGATCATTACAATTTCTAATGGACAACCAAATCTGGTGACAATGCGTTCATATATGAACCTTGCCACTTCATCCATGGAAGTTGTTTTCAATGGCCTAGCTTCAACCCACTTGGTTAAATAATCTGTGGCAACTACAATATACTTATTTTGGTGTGGGGTAGTTGGAAGTGGACCTACAATGTCTATTCCCCACTTTTCAAAGGGACCAAGTGGAAGAATAGGGCATAATGGAGTTGATGAAGTCTTACGGTTACCATGTGTTTGACAAATATCACATGTCTTACAATAATTATAACAATCTCTAAAAAGAGTGGGCCAGTGATAACCTACATCTAAGATCCTTCTTGTTGTAAGTTGTCCAGAGAAGTTTCCTCCACATGTACCATTGTGGAATTCTTTTATCAGCTCCTTCCCTTGATCACGTCCAACTACCCTCTTGTATTGTCCATCAGGTCCTATTGAAATAATACTCCATGTAGAATAGAATATGGACAAATGGCTTGAGTAATCTTCCTCTTAGTCTTTGCATTGGCACCATCAGGAAACTTGAATTCATTTAGATAATTCCAAATATCTATGTATTCACTAGGGATTGTGTCGAGGATAACAATGTTGCATCACGGAAAATCATCATCATCACAAGATGAACCTAAACCATCATAGGCTCGAGAGAGTGCATCTGCATTGACATGCTTCTTTCTGGCCTATCTATAATATCAAATTCAAATTCTTGTAGCAAAATTATCCATCTTGCTATCCTCCATGATGGGTTAGGCTTATTTACAATATATTTTAGAGCCTGATGATCTATTACAACTATAAATTTCTGCCCTAGCAAGTAATTTCTAAACTTTTTTCAACAAAAATGATAGCTAGAGCCTCTTTTCGATTCTGGTATAATTTACCTCAGCACTTTACTCATTTTCTGCTCCCAAAGTAAACTGGATGATCATTCCCATTTTCATCCTTTTGGCTCAGAGTACTTCCTAGTGTTGCATCTGAGGCATCAGTATACACAATGAATGGCTTGCTCCAATCTGGATTCTTTAAAATAGGTGAAGACACCAGGGCTTCCTTCAGTTTTTCAAAAGCTTCATGCGCCTTATTTCTGGTTCATAAGTAACATCCTTCTTCAAGAACTGGGTTAGTGGCTATGTAATTTTGAGAAATTCTTGATGAACCTTCTATAGTAACCCACATGGCCTAAAAATGATCTCAACTTACTTCTATTCATAGGAAATGGTAACTCTTTGATTTTTGAAACTTTATCAGGATTAGTACCAATACCATCTCTAGATACAACATGCCCTAACAAAATGCCTTTAGAACATCCAAAGACACACTTTGTAGGGTTTAGTGAGGCTTGTGCTTCATCTAACCTTTGAAATGTTGTCTCCATCTAGTGCAAGTGGTCCATCTTGCTCCCATAGATGCAAAAATCATCCAAAAATACTCTGATGAAGTTCCCAATGTAGGGTTCAAACACCCTATTCATCAAACATTGGAAATGTTTGGAGCATTACACAACCCAAAAGGCATAACTCTATAAGAAAACATTCCCCAAGGAGTGGTGAACGTGGTCTTCAGCTGATCTTTCTCCACTATACGAACTTGGTTGTATCTGCTATATCCATTAGCAAAACTATAGCACTCTTGCCAGCTACTTTGTCCAAGATCTGATCTGAGAATGGAAGAGGGTAATGATCCTTCTTTGTTGCCTTATTGAGCTTCCTATAATCAACACAAATGCATAGCTTCCCATTCTTTTTATTGAGATCACAATGGGAGAAACCCATTCTAAATTCTCCTACAACAAATATGAATCTTGCATCAAGCAACTTATCTATTTCTTCTTTTACAGTCTTGGAAAAATTAGGATTCATTCTATATGGCATTTGCTTTATGGGCTTAGCACCATCTACCAACTCAATAGAATGTTCTACCCAACTTACTTGATGGAGTTCCTTGTAATCAAAAGTGAATAGGTGTATGTACCTTCGAAAGAGCTAGAGGTAGGATTCCTTCTCACTCTCCATCACATCATCACCAATCTTTATTTGTTGGAGATGATCATCAATTTCTTCTTCAGATAATTTTATGGGTTCATGAGTCGGTGTGACTGGAAGGATATCCATGACCGAAACATCAACCTCACTTTCTTCATCTTTTGTGTCCACTTCACTGGTACTAGAGTAATCAGAGGATGTCAATCATCAGTTTCATCACTTGAATCCACAGGTTTTATCTTATGATGCCGAGGGATCACGTTTATCTTCACCCTCTCTCTACCACGTCCAAGTGTCATGAAGCCTTCATTCCAGTAGTTTCTTGCATGAACTCTCCTTAGCCATGGTCTTCCCAACAACATTGGATACAAAAAATACCATTTTCATCACTGAAATTCTACCACACATACAACACCCATAACAAATATTGCCACATTTGAAACAACATATTTTGGTTTATTTTTCCCTTATTTAATGACCTTAACATAAGTGTTGAGGGGTGATCAATTTTAAACCCAACATATTCATTACAGACTTGGTCATTACATTAATTATAGCACCTCCATCAACTAAGACATCATGAATTGAAATACCATTACATAATACCTCAGCTTGTGGAGCGTAGGGATCCACCTCTACCTCCAAAATAGGGACCTCAACCTCCTTCCTTCATCGAGCATTGAGTCCACTTCGCAGCTCCGCCTCTTCTCAGAAGACATATCCAAGAGTTGACCATATGTAATATTTGTAGGCCTTTTGGATAGATCTTCTAAGATGGAGTATGGTCCTTGTCCTATGAAATAAGAAAATCCTACACACCCAACTTTCTTCTCCTATGTTTCTTACTAGTTTCTCCTTTCATCTTCTTAGGATCATTTCCATCTTGGTTATCTTTTTCTTTCTTTCTTTTTGTTACAAACACATCTACTTCATTATTTATGCTCTTATCTACTACATCAAAAGAATTCATAGGTGATTTTCCTTTATCATTATCTCTTGTACGGATGTAGAAGCTCTATCTGGACAATTATACTTATAATGACCCTTTTTATGACAACCATAACATACAACTTTAGAAATATTTCTTTTTGGACCTCTATCTCCTCCCTAAGAACTAAATTATTTTCCTTGAAGAAGATTAATAGTTAACTAGCCCATCTTCTTGAGTAGATCTTCATACTCAGTAGATGTACTAGGAGAAATATTTGTGCTCACCGAGAGTGGTTGTGGATTCTGGACCAAAGGTGCTAGTGTAGGCTCTACTTTAGCAACAATTTCTTTGGGCTCCTCTTCCATGCTTTCTTCTTGCCTTCTTGCAATCTCCTTTGCTTGTTCAATGGTAGTTGGGTAGTCATACTTCACTCGTTGTCTGATCTCTGGCTTCATCCCAAGAATGAAGTGCTTACAGAGGAGATTATCCATGCCATTCATCAACCCATCCGCTAATCCTTCCTTTTAGATCTGGGCATTGAGCTTCCTCCTTAGCTCTAGAACATGAGCATGATAATCCCTTATCTTCTCCTTCTCTCCTTGGGATAGCTTTGTGATATCGATCATGAGATCTGCATATTTTTTTGTTCACCAAATTCTTCAAGAAAACTTTTAGTTAATAAATCCCATGAGTTTTTCACATTATCACCTAGTGTTTCAAACCACCTAAGGGTTGAACCATCCAAAAAGGTAGGAAAAAATTCAGTCCATTGTTCCCTTCTTATAAGGCCATTACAAATACAAGATCGTTTAAACTCTTGAATGAAAGAGGAAGCATCTTCATTAGATTGGGCTGAAAAAATAGGAATCTTCCCCATTTTCAAAAGTAACCACAGTGAAATACCAACCCAAGTATAATCAACAAGACTTATGTGCACAAATAATTGGAATCACTATAATAGAAAATAGAAATGACCACGGTAAACTATGGTAAAACTTGACTTACTGCGGTAAAAACTGACTTTACTATGGTAAACACTATTCACAGTAAAAAGTGAAGTTACTGCGGTAAATACTATTCATGGTAAAAAGTGACTTTACTGTAGTAAATACTATTCATGGTAAAAAGTGACTTTACCATAGTAACTACTATGCCTGATAAAAAAAAGGTTACCCTCCAAATGTTTTCTGATTAAGTGGGAATATCTCTCTAGAAAATCCACCAACGAGGAATGGTCTCGAGCAACGGAACCAAAATGTCATCACCAATCCAACACTATGATAATTCTTCACCGGGAACTCCTCGTGCTATGATTATTTACTAATGCATAGCTTTTAGTTTGGTGGATGTAATATGGAAACACAACAACAAACATAACACAAGAATACCATAGACTATGATAAGAAGGAATGATGATAAATTTGAAATATAAGTGTAAATTATAATATCAACATGAAATTGTTACAATATCACCCATGAGGTACTTCAAGTGTTATTGACTTCACTTGCCTTCCAACCATAACTATGGGAGAAACTTCACAATTACACCTCTTAATGGCTTCTTTAACACACCTTCAAAATGATGGCTTCCTTTACACACTTACTCATACAATATTTCTCACTACTTCCTTCTATGCTAAATGAGGGGGTGGCCTCTCTATTTATAGAACTTCTAGGCTTATCCATCTTATCTCTAAGATAGGATAAGAAATCTACTCTGACGAATCATATTCCATACCTTAACTCTTATATGTACATGTAAGCTTATCTTTTAAGATAAGATAAACCTTATCATTTCACATGGGTTCCACATTTTTAGACTTTTTACAAATAAAATACACAAAATATTTATGACCTCACTCCTTGTCCTTATTACCAATATAATATTTCTAATTCCTAATCATGTAGACCCTACTTCTCTACTTACCCTAACTTTGACATTTTAATATTACCGGACCACTTACGACAAATATTTAGTTTTTACCACAACATTCCTATTGTACTTTTGACTATTACCATACTATACATTATTGGTGGCATCGACACTGCAACACCGTTATCTTCTATCGACGCCTACTACTAATTATATTTAACAAAATCCTATTCTTAATACATACATTAATGAAATAGAAATTACAAAGGAAAATTTTATTGTCGATAGTTCCATTTTTGGAGACAACCATTTCCAGGAAGTAATGAAACTAGTGTGGTGTAATGTTGATTAGTTAAGTTCTAGAACTTAGTGAAGAAAATACGTAAGGTTCACACAAGAGAACAAAGTACATTCAAATATTTGGAAACATCGGTGAGGATTACTTACGTAACAAAGACAAAGTTAGGACTTAGGCATTTTCATGATGAGGATCTATTTTTAGATATAGCGTGTAGAGTACTCAACCCAATTGGAGAATTGTGTTCACACATTGGCTATTTTGGATGATCAACTATGAATCACTTTACATGAATGCAGGCTAAAGATAGGATTGAGAACTGATATTTGACAAAGATAGAACTACTGTTAACACTCTTTCATGTAAGCCTATTTTATAATGACGTGTGGTTAATAATAGCATGTGACCTATTCAGGATTAGATAAGTGGTGAAGGGAAAGTCCCCACCCTTATACATATGTAGTGAAGCTTTTTGTGTAGTATATATAACATATATATATATATATATATATATATAGAGCATAGATATACATTTGAGAACTAGGGTATAGTGAGATTATGCTACATCATTTGGACCTATTACGTGCATGATCGTATACTATTGCTATTGTAATGAAGCTTCTGTGTATTTACTATAATTAATATAATGGTGATTATGGAATAAAACAAGGTATTCTCATGGTTATAATTTAGTATTGCATGTTTGATTCCATTATGGTTATCTGTTAGATCTGTTATGTTCTAGATCCAGGTCTAAATATGAATTGTATGAAAGATATATTAGTTATAGCTCTGCATGATTAAATTCTTCATCATGCTAACATCCTGCAACAACAACCCTAAAGAGGGGCCTAGTATCTTTGTGTACTTTGGGTGAGCACTCGCCTAGGTTGAGTGATGTTCCAACGTGCCTGGTTGGTATTGCTGAATTCTAGGCTAGATCAATCCTCATAGTATCTTATCTTCTCACATAACAACCGGTAGTTGGTCAAACTCGCACTACTAGATTGCCTCACTACAACTAGCTTGAGATTTCATCGCATGTATATCAACCCCTGAAATAAAAGTACCTTTCACTCCATAGGATTTTTGTCGTCTCTCTCTATTATCGATATTGATCATGGTCAGTTATAAGTCGAGTAAGCTCCACTGTATTGTGTTGAGATGTTGAACCAACCTATCTCTCTCAACTACCAATGTGGCCTTATTAAACTCCAAATGAGCTATGGTAGCCTCTAACACCTGCTACCTTATCCTCTCCATCTCCGCCCTCACCACCACCACCATCCTCCTTAGGTACCACCTCGACATGAGATCACACTCGTATATCAAAATCACCTAGCTACTCCCCGCCACTATGAAAAGTAAGCCATTGTTGTCACTACATCATCATACCGTCACCTCTCCTAAGAATCTACTACTATGGTAAGTCCCTCCTCATAAGCTATGTCCACCGCCTCCCTAACAATTGGTAACATGGTTCATTTTAAGAGACCTCTTAGAAATTAGAGGTGGAAAATACCTGGTGAATATCCTCGGAACCAATTTCACGGGAAGGAAATTTTTTTGGGGTCCGCAATAAAATTTTTGCCTAATTTTTAAGAGGTGTGACAAAAGGCCAGAGACGTGCTATAGAAGATTTGTTGTCACACATTAATAAGGTGGTTGACGCACGATAGAAAATCTTCATCGTCATGCATCTATAGCCTCTCGCTCTCCGGTCGCGTGACAACAAAATCTTTGTGTCACGTGTCAAAAACTCTCTATCGCATGTCTACTTCCTCCACACTCCTATCAAACATAAAAACTCTCCATGTCATGCATCAACAAACTCTCCATGTCACACGTCAACAAACTCTATGTCACTCGTCTACAACCTCCACCCTCCTATCACGCATCTGTAGCCTCTTCCCTCTTGTCGTGCATTTACTATACTTGATAATACATATACCCCCATGTGGTATGAGTGATCTAGTAGTGTTCTACCTAGTGAATAATCTAGGATTATATAGGGGATAGTTTCAAGGGTAGGCAAAACGACCCTAAAAAATTTAAACTATAATTTTTAGGCAAACAGGTCACTAACCCGTGCCAAAAAATTCACCTTTTCAAATTTTTCAAAAATGGAATATTCACCATATTACAAATATTTTCCACTAAAATTATCCTTGGTTGGCAATGCTACATCTATCTCAACATCATCCTTCTAGTAGACCACTCGCTACCTCGACACATCTTGTACTAGACCAAATTACCATCCGACACAACCAAATTAGATCAAATCACACTCACCCTCCCCTGTACCCCCATACCCACCTATCTTGTTGCATAGCCACCAAATCCCTCACTATATCCGACCATATTGGGAAACTCAGTATACGGCCTCTAAATCACATCACCTTCTGTGGACCAGCCAAGAGATTCCTATTGTAATCCTCATCCCTATTTGGCCCTTTAGCCCCATGATATGATATCCATCTCATAAAACTATCCAAATAATCTAAATCCACCCACCTCATCAATGACATTCCTCTTGGATGAGCCATTATAATATGCTTGTAAGCCCAACACTCTAAAAAAAAAGATACATCAACACCAAATCTGTGTTTGGTCCTCCATGACCACAATTCTTTGTAAAATTACACCAACAAAGTAGGGGATTCCAATAAAAAAACCTATGATCCGGCATATTCCATACCACACTTTGTGCCAAGATCCATAAAAATCACTCTTTGGATAATCCAAAGTAAGGCATAATAGATAATACCCAACATCACTATAGTCACTAGAGCTTGACCCTCCTCATCATCATGATATAAGGACCCATAAACAATCATATAACATAAAACATAACCTCTAAACTATCATCTCCATATAAAAATGTTGCATTGCAACGTCCCATCCTATCTCATCAATAATATAAATCTTCTCACCTTATACTACCAAGTGTAGAATTCAAAGTGCACATCCTAAAAATTAATGTCATATCTCCTATCGTAAACAAAATAGTCCATGTAATAAGGTACCACCTCTCAAACAAAGCCTATAATAAACTAATATCCCTATGGATACCTTAGTAATGATGCATCCCACCTAGCCCCACTACCTCTAAGTGCCCCCACTCCTCATCTAATAATTGATCATGCACCTCATCAAGGATCTTTGGGACCATGTCCCATGTAGTCGTTCGCCTCTATCCTACATCCACGGATATGAAAAATAAATGTCAACAACCAATTAAAATCACTTAATCAACTATAACATTTATCTACTAAACATCTATGAAATCCAACTAAAATACTAGTGTTCCTACACAATCATTAGCGATCACTACCAATCGCCATCAATCCTATGGATCACCAATGATTTCATAAGAAATCTCTAATGATCCCATTACCCAAATCCAAAAATATATAATAATATAATTACACCACCTACCTCAACATGTGTAGGTCTCGATGTCTCTATCCAGCTTTCAACCACCACCATCTCGCTCACTCAAACTCAAAATCAAAAAATAATGTTATAAGAATATTAATCTCACAAACACAAAATGATTCAAATGAAGCTACCATGAGCCTTATAAATTCAATTTTTCCCACCCGCTCGATCAACAATGATCCGTGTAAGCGCCTAATGATTTTTCTTCGATCCTTAGTGATCTAAGTAATTGCTGAAAATTTACTCCCCTTTATGAAATATATCCTTGTACGGTTTTGTCCCCTTATCCAATTATCATTTTGTCAAAACTTGACCATCAATAGAAAGCCTACACTTATCAAAATCCACCTCATATCTCGCAACCTTATCAATAGAAAGTCATATGTCTATAGGACATGAACCCATTAGTTCCCCTATCACTTGAATTCCTTTTTTAGAATCCCAAATTTGTGGTAACTTCATTTGTAAAAACCTACATCTCCTAATACATTGTGGATAACATACCCCTTGGGATAATTTCTCAGCTTTCTTCCCATGAGTCATATGACTATAGGTTGTGAACCCCTTGGTTCTTGTATGCACTCAATTTTTCATTTGCTACATTGTCGAATGTTTCAGAATCCCAATGATGAGTAAATGTCTTTCCAATGGTGTTCGAGTCCAATTTATTGTTCGTAGTATATATTTATAGCCTAGATTGCATTTCCTTTCCTTTCCTAGCTTTCCGTACTTTCCCTTATCATTTTTCAGCTTTTCCTTGGCCTTTGTGCTTTAAGTTATAGAACCATTCGTGATTATGTAACCACCCGATGGTTGCGTAACCGCCAATATTCCTTGAGAAAAAGTTGTGTAACTACCGTTTTTGTGTAGAACAATGATTCCGTGCACTTGATTTTGAGATTTTTCTAGCGTGTTTTGAATTCATGTCACTTCTTCAAACTTTTTTAACACATGTTTCTTAACAAATTTGGCTAGTCTTGAGCTCATTTGATGCGTACCAACTTCCCATTCATTTAATTTTTTTAATTATGAGTTAACCACCCCTTTTTTGAGAGAGGTGGCATTGCTCTCGGCTGTCAAATGGCTTAGAATATTTCTCTACCTTTTTCCTAAAAGAGCCAAGATTTTACTCAGAGCATAGGTTAGAGATTATTGTTTTGAATTACATTGTTATATTTCCTGTAATCCTACCGAGAAATACACAAGAAAGATCAACTCTCTTTCCTTGTTATTCTCTTACCTGTGTTGCTACCAAATTTCTTGCAAGCCATTCCAACTCTAACATTTCTTCATCATTTCTTCCACATAATCCAACACAATTCCTTAGACTCATTTGAACACCAAATTGGAAAATAAGATGAGGGACAACAAAGAAAAACTAGTAATGGAACTATCATAGTTCTACATTTCTAGGTTGGGGATGCATTTGGATTCTTAAAGATTTCTTTGTCTAAGTAGATCTTATTCCATAATCTATTAGAGTATATTAATTCAAATAAATAAAATTACTATAGCTTTCCTTTATTTACAAAAAGCTTCTATTGAAATTTGCTTCCCTGCCTATCCTGTGGGTTTGCATGGGAAGTTTGTCTAGAAGAATCTTCTGCATTTGTTTAATGTTAGTTGTAATTTCCCTTCATTTTTGTAAGCTTCCATAGATCCTACTTATTTTGGGAAAAGTTTCAGGGGAAGAATAGCTTCTGAGAAGCTTTTTCATTCTTCTCGTGACTTTAATGGAAAAAGAAAGGAAGTTACATATCCACAAGTAAAAATTAGAAAATTTATATTTTTATTAGAATAGATTAGATCCACTCTGCATAAGGAAATAACCACATCCGGTTGTTTTCTTGTTTAGTTATGTTAATTTAGTGTAGAAGTAATTTTAATTAATTAGAAGAGGTTTTAATTGTTTGTGTGTATTTCTTCTATAACATCCTCATTTATAACTTCGAGAAAATAGGGTTTTTTTAATCATAATGTTTACTATTCTAAATTCACATAATTTAGAATAAATATTCCTTACTAATCCATCACATAACAATAAACCATATGTAGTTGTAATGACTTGGTATAAGACCAATCTCTCATTTCATGACTCGGTAATAAACCGATCTCTCACATTTCATTATGCATATGTATATACTATGTATATTTTGGTTCATTTACCCTTTACGGGTCAATCAAGTGTTAATGTCTAAAATGCCTATCTGAGTATCTATTACTAATACTCATTTGAAATCACACAACCTTAGACCAAGTGATATAAGATAACGCAAATAGATGTTTGTGATACTTTGGCCAAAGTTTAAGGTCATGTATGTCATGCCTTTATTCCTAGATGACATACTCATTGAAAGGAATATGTCCTTCACCCCACTTGAAACTATCATCTAGATTAGACTTCCTTGACTTCTCAACCAAAATTTGGGTCAATTTTTCACACTAAATAGGGATAAATCACATAAGCTAGTGTAGATAGTCCACTTATGGTGACTAATGATAAGTAGACATACTCGACTCGCACTCTACCAATTTCGGGTGTGTTTACTCACCCTAAGTCAACATAAGTTGACATCAACACTAGGCTATATGCTTATCACAGTTTAGAGTACAATAGTGACCTGTAATTCCACTTTATGACAAGTTGAGTTAAAGGAGCTGAGTGGGATATTGAGGCATAGTGGTTGCTTCATAGTATCCACCTAATGACCTACGTTATTAAGTGGGTACTATGTAGCAAAAACTATACTTTGTAATAGTCCACTAAGTTCCGTTAATGGAACTGACATACTTAATGAGTTCACAATTTCTTAATTCTTAGCTTGTTAATTAGTTTAATTTAACGTTAAGCATCATACCTAGGGATCTATTATGCTTGTATGATTAATACCTTCAGAAGAGGATCATAATGATCCTCCCTTTAAATTGAAGGTATGTAGATCAAATCAGTATTAATCTTAAAGAATACATGATTTATTTTTGATTAGTCCATTAATCCCTAAAAATAAATCGCTTTGAATAATTAAAGGACATCACCTAAATCTCATTTATTTAAGTTCATTGATGAGTATACATCAGATTGTACAATGGTTAAGATAATTTTTAATGAATTCTTTATCTTTATCCCCCATCTTAACATAACCTTGATATCTTTCCAATTTACCATATGTTGGGTTCCATTTAAATAAATATTATATTAATTCACTTTATAGATAAAATAATCAATCATAAGTTAGAGATCATAAACTATGTCCCTATTAGTTGTACAAAACATTTCCCCTTTTATTCCATTTTAGGACATATTATTTCATTTATAAGTTTAACCATCGTTATTTAGTTCAATCTAGATAAGGAATACAATATAATATGTAATACCTATATTACATTATAGTCACAACCTAGTAAGGTAAACTATATCAAAATTATAACTTAAATTAGTTTTCCTTTATCCTTTTAGATTTATGGTCTTAGATATATATAGTTCCTACTGATCAACACATAATCCTAAGTTATCAAATAAGTCATGCATACTTGTGACATAGGATTTAATAGAAAAATCATAAATGAACATGTCGAAAATATAACTATATTTCAAATTCCAATCATGAAATAAGTCATTCATAACAAATGCAGAATTTCCTTTATTTCAACCACAATAAATATTTCATAAATATTTTAGTCAACAAATGATATCATTTTTTAACAATTACAGAGTACAATGGCACTAGGCCTTCATGGTTCTTCAACATAATCATTTCAAAAAAATTATACTTTCAAGTATCTCGAATTAAATGAACATCATCAAGTAAAACAAATTCAACTTCCTATAAGTCTTTATTCTTTCACTTTTCTCGAAATCCATCTCAGTAAAACATTAACATGTGTCAGTTCACGAGAAATGAGCATGATAACAATAAAACATTATAACAACATGTTTCTACCTAAAATATCGTGAAAGTAACACTGCTAATCACTACAATTTTTCTAAGTTCCACAATACGAACAACTCTAAAAGCATGCCCAAAATGCCACAATGTCCAATCAAGAAAGGAAGTCAAATTTAGTCACAATTATGAATCAATAAAATATATATCAACAAAGTTTCACCACTCAAACACGGTTAAGTACCTTTTGACACTAAAAAGTCAAATTAGAAATACAAGTGTGTTAGGGTTGCAATCATATAATATTATAGATTATATGATTGAAAACTAACACCATTTCCTTACTTTTTATTTACTTATCTAAGTAAATTATTTCAACACACCACAATACTCAATTAATATGCAAGTCAAATGATCAGATTAAGACCTTACATAGCAGATATAAAATTCAATAGTTAAGCTAATGATAACATTTATAATCGCAAATCAATTAAAGAAAAATATTAACAAATATACCAATACCTATGAATCAATCAATCAGAACTTGATTAAACAGTCAAGTTAGTTTCCTTTCAAGGTTTTATAACCAAATTTCCTCAAAATACTATTATAGTTATACTATTATCCAAGGAGTCTAGTTCTATATGAAGTGAATGCAATATAATGGGTGCCAACGAGAAAGGATTAAAACTATTGCTAATCAGTATAAGTAGTCAAGAAGAATTTAATACAAGACCTTAGAAAGGAAGATTATTGTATTCAAATTCAAATGGTAAACTTCAATTAAATTATTCTTTAATAATTTATTGACTAAGTTAACCATGAAAACTCTATAGTTCTATGTACTAAAAAGGATATCGTTTATAGTTGTTAATATCGCTTTCAACTATAAAACCCACCTCCTAGGTAGGTCAAAATAAGGTAAATACAATTAAAGTAAAGCTAAATATAACTCAATCCCAAAAGTATAAGATCTTGAATTCATACACTCAAGGATTAAGAATCCCACTAGCTCGTTCTCAAAAATCCCTCATAACGAGTTAAAAAGAAATCCAATCAAATATTTCAAGTCCATTCAAATGTTTATCCATTCAAAAAAAGAATACTAGAAAATATATCGAATCTAGTTTGATATAAGAGATATTTCATTAATAATAAGGAAAAAATTAAAGAACAGAAGCCAGGTTTCCTCCTTGATAAAATATAGAACCAACACATTAATAGCTCATAGTAGAAAATGAATTCCCTTATATGGAATCTATTTAGATATTAAGTCAAGTAACAATTATCAAGATACCAGATGTCATCTAAAGAAAAATTTGATACCAAAAATTTGAGTATAGTCCGAGTGGCAGAAAAACCCAACCCAAAATAAATATTAAAGAAGATCAAGAGAAAAACATTACCCACATTTGATCAAGATTCACGCCAACCTTGAAAGGGTAGTTTAGAGACAAGAAAAGTTAACCAAAACTGTAAAGGAGACTGGTAGCACATACTAGTAAACCATTCACTCTCTCTTTATGGAGAGACATTCAAAACTATTAACACCCAGAATGGGGTTAAATTGATTTTGAGTCTTAAGAAGTAATGGATCAAGATTCACATAAATAATAGTAATAAAAACCAAAACAAATTCCTACAAGAAGATATTATGAAAACAACACAATATTCCATTACATAATGCCTAGCTTTGCAAGGATCCTTTGTTTTCAACCATTATTTCTTTGTGGATTTCGACCTAGAACCAATATCTTATACAAAAAGGATTGCATACACCCATAAATATGTAACCATTAGAAAATAATTTCACAATTTCTATTCTCAAAAACACTACCAAAGTCATATATGCAAACAAAATCATTCAATATGACTAAAACCAAAAAGAAAAAACACTAAACCAACCATAAGAACTCAAAATCAGAATGCAATTCCAAAAATGAGTAGAGTTATTTTCATGAAACTGTTAAACAAAGAAAAATATCATAATGAGTTAGAGCCTATCATTCCTAGTAGTGCTCTCGAACTCCTTTTCCAAGCTTCCAAACTTTCCTATGAAGTTTCCACAAGATTTCCAGAAAAACTTCAACAAAATTCTCGAGAACCCATTATCTTAAAGACTCAACAATAAATTTCTTCCTCTATTCTCTCCATGCAATGGCAAGTTTAAAAGTGTAATAAAATCAAACTATCAGTTTAAAAATGGAAAAAAACATGCAGAGCCACTAATCTCAAAAATTGAAATGCAAAGTGAAACCAACTCTTTTCCTTTTCCACCAACCCATCTTGTCATTTCCAAGGTGGTATTCGCTCATGGTTCGAGATCAATTAATGCCCACAAACTGTCACAAGCCACCAAGAAACCCACCAACCACCCATTTAAACTTAGCATCAACTATTAGTTCTAATAAACAATGCAATCTTTTAGTGATGCATTTTAGTGTGAATGCTAAAATAGACAAGGTCATCACCAAAGATGGCAGGATAAAACATTAATTTCCAAATTAAATTCACAAGTACTCCTTTAGAATGACACCACTACCCTTATCTTTAACCTTTCCTTACCCATCATTCCAAACTTAGTTGTCCAAAGGTTAGGTTTAAGGATAGTTATCCCTTTAATAAATCATCATAGCTTAGGTTAGATTACAATGAATCCCTTAGGATAGTTTTAGGGATTAATACCCTTCCAAATGCATTCACCTTAGCTTAGGTTAAGGATAATATAAATACATCTAGAGTAGTTAGATTCCCAATATTTAACCTTCACCTTAATATAGGTTTAGTTAGGTCCTAACAAAATTCAACAAGAACATTACCTATAGAAATTTCAAACCAAGAAGGTAGATTAATGGAAAGAAGTATTCAACGCAGACTCTCCCAACAATCTGTTATTTATTTAAGCCTGAGTATGAAGGTATCTCAATAATAAAAAGGTGTTAACCTGACTTAGCAAATATGATCAAAACAACATATCGATCATAAGCATGCCTTAGATCATTGAAATTGATCCAAGGTATGACTATTCCTTTATTAGTAATGAAATAGACTAAGGAACAAGTTTTAATATTGTAACTTAGGTATCTTACTCGACATAGTCCCATAAGATTGCATTTACTTCTTATCACCTAGATTCACATAATGTACTTCAAAGCTCAACATAATGAGTACATGAAACAATTCAATATCAATTCAACATTGCCAAGTATGATTACATCCAATTTAGAAGATAAAACATATCATCTACAACAAACATGATCAACAATTCAGAAGAGGATACCGAATCAAAACAGAAATCACATTTCGGTGTTTGCAAACTTCAATTATAGAAGCAAGTTAAGATATCAATGATGATAGAGGCATTACATCTTCTATGTTCTAGAAAGCATAAAATACAAAAATATTAGATTATATTAATTAGTTTGATTTTATTCCCTTTATTCAAAATCATCAAAAATTACAAAAGAAATAGATTAGTTTGTTTCCTTTTGTTTAATTAGTTAATTTTCCTTTGATAATTAGCCACTAGAAACACATAAATTTAATTAAATTCAAGGAAATTAATTGAATCAACTTGATATAAATCTGTTTGTTTCCATTTGTTAATTAGAAAGGAATTGACACATCTCCCAGATGTACCACTAGTTGGCTTAGGATCAACCTTGCCCTCTTGTTGTTTTCTTTGAAATATTGTTTGTTTCTTTGATTTAGTAGTTTTCACATCCCACATGACCATTCAAGGCCCTCAACAACCAAGAGACCACATGTATGATCCCTAAGTCCCACATGTAGCCAAACAAAGTTCAATTAATTATAGACATTGACATGGGCCTCATGATCTTGGTTTTCTGGACCACATTGCTTCCACCCACCATTATCTCCTAGTTTATAGCTCTAAACATCAAATCAAACAATGCCTACAAGTTCTATAAAATTCATCTTGGTCACAACTTATTCCCACAATATACCCATTTGTCCTATTCACATGTTTCCTCCCACACCTCCATGACCTTGTCTAGAGACTTCTACGAGAAAAATGCAAGACAGTTCCCCCGCATTCCACAACCAGTTCGGAGAGTGTTTGGTGACACTAATATTGATAGAATCCTTCATGTGTCCATTCTCCTTGATTGTTCTATTTCACCCACCCAAGTGAGGAAAGCATTTATTACTTTAGATGAATAGATCCCCACAGTCCCTGTTGAGGACATTGGATTGCCGTGATCACTTGTTAGCCATTTTCGTACATTTCACCTATTCACCTTATATAGTTTTCACATAGCCATATATCCATCCCATTGTGGTTATCTCAACATGACCTCGGGAGGTTGTGTGTTGTTAAGATCACATGTTGATTTTAAGGTGTACAAAATTGGTGAACCCGACATGAAGGACTAGTTCCTATTTGTTTTCATTGTTTCTTCCTTATTTAATCCATCCTTCTCCTCTCCCATTATTATGAAGGTATTTGTATACCCCAGAATATGTCGAGGTCATGAATACGGAAGGCCCATTTCAAGTCTTAAGGCATATTATTACCATATGGGTATGCAACATTCACCCTCACTATCAATAAGGAATGATAATTACCCATCCAACTTGCCTTCCCCTCATAGTCCTCCTCCTTAAGGCACAAAAAATGCTCATCAATTAGGGTCGAGGCAGATTAATAAACCTACGTATAGCATGCGGCTGGGTTCTCTGGTTCAAACAACATGACATTCACGGGAGAACCAGGGTTCAATCCTTGGTTCTTTTCATGACCAAAAATCAGCATGCAATCTGATTCTCTCCCATCTTACCTATTTCCAAATGATGAATTCCTGACATGCTTCACTCGAAGCAATGATCGTCTTAACGCAATAGACTATACCTTGGATCGGATGTAAGAGTACATTAATGTTCTTCTTCAAAACAATTATGATACCCCTCCTCCTACAACATGAAACACATCCAAAGAGGGGTGGCCTCCCAAGGATCAATCCATAGCAGGACATCATGTGCCTTTACTTCCTAACAAGGCTCATAACACACCCAAGCTAAATGAAACACTATTTATGGGTGATGTTTTCAACATTGGTGGATAGAGTTAGGGAACTAAAGCTTGCCCAACCTTCTCATACTACACCTTTTTTAGGGCAAGGTAATATCCCAAACCATGTGCAGAACTTTGGTTACGTGCCCTCGAACCTTCACCCCCTCTAGTTTACATGAGTTCCCTAACCTTGATGACCTTCTTCTTTGGATCCGGAATGTTAGGTATGCTCACTCACATGTCATACGGATAGCCACCACAAGTGTTAACTATAAATGCATTGTAAAATTCCATCCTAAGCCAATGCAACATTCCTTGGTTTTGTACCTACTACTCCATACCAAAATAATGTTCCCCATACCTCCACATGTATTCTAAATCACCACGGGGGACATGTTTTCCTTTCCTGGCTTGTATGCTCAGCCTCAAGGGATGCCTTATGCCCATGTAAATGCTTATGTTGTGCCATATCAGCCTCCTATTCCTCCCCCACCTCCCCATCAAGGGTCATCCATGGTAGAGTCTTATGCATTGGGTACATATGCTAAATATCTCAAGGAGCCCCTTGAATTTACCATACAAAGTGTAATACTTCCATGACCACTTCCTAAATTTCCAAAGTTCAAAGGGAGGGGACCCAAATGCGCATATCAAATTGTATGTGACTATTGTCAAAAAGCTACTCCCATGGGATGTAGTTGTAGCTAAGATTTTCCCAAGACCCTTAAAGGTATTTCTCTCGACTGGTATTATAGGATACCAAAATCCTCGATTCATTTGTTCAAGTAACTCGTTCTTGATTTTATAAAGGATTTTGACATAAAAACTCTTACGAATAGGAATAAGAGAATTCTTTCATATTAAGCAAGAGTATAATGAATCCTTTGCCCATTTCATTCAAAGATGGCAGCAGGTCCTCTACTCCTTGGCTAGCACTATAAACATGGACCAAATGGAGATTTTGACTTGTTCTTCCATTATTTTAATCAAGAAACTAAGGATGAGGTGTAAAATTTCCCTCTTAGGATCTATTAGGAGGTCTAAAGGGTGTTCTCCATGACTTGACCAAGTGGTGATTGATAGTGTCCGAAAGACATACGACTTAAATGGGAGACTGGTCACCCCCTTTCAGGTTAATTCAAACTACTCGAATGGCTCAAAAAATAATAACCAAGGACCCAAATTCCTCAATAATAACCATAGTGCTAAGACATATGGCGTAACTAACAATCCAAGAAGCCCATTTTTTTTAACACTAAAAATGTGAATAACGATAAAAATGTGAATGCCAACAACCAAAGGAGTAATAACTTCACTTCTTCCATTAATGTGGTTGAATTTAGTTTACCTCCCCCACAACAATGAGTCTAGGCCCAAGGCCGGTTTAATACCTAGCGAGATATCCAAACCAATATCAGAACCAAGGCCTGAGGCCCTCAAACTTCAACTTTAACAACCAATAGAAAAAAACCATAAGAACTATGAACCAAAACAAAAATAGAATAAGATACCTTGTGATTATGATCTGATTTATCTTGTGGTTTCCATAGGGTTAGAGGACATGATGCTCATATGTGCTACTGATTGCGAGAAAATTTATACTGACTTCTAGAGGACCAACAACAACTCTTTATTGAGATGTTTTTGGCTAATCACATGGCACCAACACGAGCACTCACATGGGACCTATTTCCCTCATAATCATACTCTTGGGGCTTATAGATATCCCCTTCCAACATGTCCCAAGAACATAAAGCTCAATCCTCATGGTACTAACAAGCACAAACACTAAGATTGGGGGTGAATCAAGTCTGATTAATTTTTTTCACTTATTACCAATTTTAAATCCTTTAAGTGATGTGTGACTTTAAACTATGAGTATTCAATTAAACATATGTCATGCCAAAATGCCACTGAACAAAAATATTACCATGGGAAACCCTTTGGGAGAAAAACCCACTTAAAACCATTGCTTATATTACACAAATCAAGGACTTGCAAGAATATTACACATCCTACAATATTTGTTTAGTGAATCTCCAACCCCATAAGGAACACCAACCCCTGACACCTTTCTGATATTACACACAAAAAATAACTCAAGTGAATATTACACATCACAAGAGATTTCTTTAGTGAGGCACCAACCTCACAAGGAGCACCAAACCCCATAAATATGCTAAGATACAACTTAGACTTAATTTACATATACATTTTGATCATCTAATTACAACAATTACTTTTACAATAGATTATGATCACCTTTATGTATCTGTCTATGTTCTTATTTTCACTCTCTTCTACTCTCTGAATTGATCCCTCTTTCTCATCAATACACCAGCCCTTATGCTCTTTTCATCTAATGAATCTTTGCTTCATCGATATTCTCTCCTCTTTCCTCTCTCTTTTCTTTTGTCACTCTTTCTTAGCTTGATTGCATCATATTCTCTCTTTTGCAACTCTTCCTTAGCTTGAATACTTCTTTTCTTACTTGAGCAAACACCCAAAATAGCTCCAAGTTCAAACTATATTCACAATCGACCCAATTATTCTCTTTGAATTACGTGTCTTGCACCTTCCTATTTGGTAATATGAGAATCCAAACTATTAAATGCATGTAGCTAACTCTAGATATTGTTCCTTCTGTATTCGGCTTGATTACACCACTTTCCATGCATTTCCAGAAGCTATTTATTAGTTGTTTGCCAAAAATAGATTTTCACATTTTCAACATGACCTAGATGAGCGAGCTGTTTACTTCTCCAATATTTTATTCTTCCTTGAAGCTCAAGATCTCATAGAGAATGTAATTGCATTTCCAAAAATTCAATAAGCATTAAATATTGGCACTTGAAACCATGAATTTATTTGTTCTTCATGGAATTCAAGTCGTATGCATAGAGTGTAATCATCGATAATCAAATCACCATCAATCTTGGAGAACCAAATCTCACTTGTCCATGTTTGAATCAATTTGATTTTCTTCGACCCATGTCAATACATATTCCATCATTTCGTGGCTTTCCTTTTCTCCTCTGACTTTCTCCTTTGTATTGCGACTCTTTTCTTTGTCTACGGAATTTATTCCTTCACGATGGATTTTTAGTTATTCGTCTCTTCTATGCTTCTCATGATTTCCCTAAGTCTTGCATCTTTCTTTATTTTTCCTACCTTTCCACGGATTTGTTCCATATCCATAACTATAACAACCGCTACACCAAACCTCAAGGCATTAGTGAAATCTACACATGAGGATCATAACATCCCACCACACTTCCATAGCCTAGACCCGAGGCAGATTTTGCACTGTCAGTGGGACCCCACCACCGCCCTATACAAGCCTCGGGTGAAAACTACAATCTTTGGCGTAGCATTTGGTCTTTGGGACTCAAACTTGGGTGGTCATTCGATAAAAAATGTAACGAACCACTACACCAAAACCTCAAGGTGTTAGTTAAATCCTCACATGATTATCATAATAGTAACTCTTTCTCTTTTACTTGTGGCTTTTGTAGTCTTTCACGACTATCTTTCATTCTTAGCAAATTTTTTAGTTCTTTGTGGTTGTTCTATTTATCTACACTTTGAATTCACCTCTGTGGATCTTCCTTCACATATGTGGCTTCACTGTCTCATTCACGGCTTGTTCTTTGGCTCCATTTTTCTTTACGGCTTTATCCCTTTACTTGTGGCACTTACTTACCTTTCGTGACACTTCTAGTTCTCCACTGACTACTCAAGTATTTGGCGGTTTGTCTCTAGACTTTGGCGGATATCTTCTCATACCTGCAGTAGCATGCCTGAAAACATTGACTAAGTCCCTTAACACTTATCCTTAGTCATCTTGAGCCTCTGTGAGTTGACACTACCAATCAACCTTCAACTTTTCAGCTTTCTCACTTTACCAATTTGAATCCTTTTCCCATCAATTACAACTTGACATTAACTGATCCATCTTGACATCAATGACAACACATATGACATATGACAAAGGTCCAAAAATATCCCCCTTTTTCATTGATGGAAATATTCCAACCTTCAGAAACCTTTTGATGGAAAAATACTTGCATACGATTTCGATTTTCAGCTTTACTCCTCTTGTGTATATGACTTGGTTGGTTCTATCATCTCTCCCCTTATATATCACAACATTTTTCCCCCTTTGAATGTAACAGGATGATTTATCACATCCACTTTTTCTCCTTTAGCTATATTACTGCAACACTTCAATTTCTCTCACCCTTTTCACTTTATTTAGTTGGTTTCTAACTTTCATCAAATTCTCTCCCCCTTTGAAAACAATGAAAAGGGCCAATTATTCCTCATATAGTTGGATACAAAATGTTATTACCTCAAGAATATCTCCCTAGGCTTATGATTCTAATCCATCTATCTTAGTGTGTTTGCAACAATGCTCCCCCTGAGTTGATGCATACTTTGATAAATTTGAGCTAATAGATTAGCTCCCCCTTACTTTGGCACTATTTTAGGAGCTGATAATCCCTGAAAATTTCTCTTTCATTTTCTCACACTTCTCTTTAGTTGTTGGCGGGATCAAGAATGACCCTAATTCATTCCTTAAGTGTTCAAATGTTGCTTTTGGTAGTGGCTTGGTCATTATATCTGCAATTTCTTCTTTAGTGCTCACATATTCTAGAATGATTTTCTTTCATTCACTTATTCCCTCAAGAAATGATATCTAATTTGAATGTGCTTGGTCTTTGAGTGGAACATTCAGAACATTCTTAGAGATTATTTTAATTTCACTTGTAGTCTTCCAATGTTTGTTTCATCCAGAGAACTTGAGTGCACACACATCATGACAAAATATACTCTGCTTCACATGTTGAGAGAGCCACTGATGATTATTTTTCTTTAGCCAAGATACCAAGAAATCACCAACAAAGAATGCTTCTCCTCTTGTACTCTTTATATCATCAACAATTCCTACCCAATCAACATTTGTATATGATTTTATGTTGAAGTCATTTCTTTTGGGGTACCATAAGTCCATACTCAAGTGTTCCCATGAGATATCTCATAATTCTCTTGACCACCTTGAGGTGTGTTTCCATTAGTTATTCTTCTTGAAATATTCCAACAAGGCCTACCACTTGCATAATATCAGGTCTTGATGTTGTGGAGTAAAGTAGACTTCCTATCATGGATATGTAAAATGTTTTGTTTACCTTAGGTATGTCATCTCTCTCTACTAGCTTGCATCCAACTTCCATTGGTGTACCAATTGGTCTGCATTCTTCCATTCTGAATCTTTTCAACATCTCCTTGATATACTTAGTCTGGGATATGAATATACCTTGATCTATTTGACTGATTTGTAAACCCAGAAAGAATGAAAGATCTCCAAGCATAGAAATTTCAAATTCTTCTTTCATCATATCAACAAACTCATATGTCATCTTATCATGGTCTCGCCAAATATGATATCATCTACATAGACTATGACAATGATCAAGATGTTATCCTTCTTCCTTGATGTAGAGATTATTTGTTTACAACACCTTTTTTGAATCCTTTCTCAATGAGGTATGAATCTAATCTGTTGTACCAAGCTCTGGGAGCTTGTTTTAATCCATACAAAGCATTCTTTAACCTACACACATAATCCTTATATCTTCAGTTAGTGAAAATCCATTTCAGGTTATTCAATATATACCTCTTCATTCAGAAATCCATTTAGGAAGGATGATTTCACATCCATCTAGAATAATCTGATCTTCTTGTATGTCGCGTAAGCCAGAAATAGCCTTATTGCCTCCATTCTTGCAACTGGTGCAAATTTTTCATCAAAATCAATTCCTTCCATTTGCGTGTATCCTTTGCACACTAGCCTTGCCTTGTTTCTTATCACTTCTCCTTTTTCATTCAGTTTTTCTGAATACCCATTTGGTTCAATCACATTCTTGTTCCATGGTCTGGGTACTAGTTCCCATGTCTCATTCTTTTCAATCTGATCTAGCTCTTCATTCATGGCATCTACCCAATGTTGATCCTTGCATGCTTCTACAACATTCTTGGGTTCTATCATTGACAAGAGTGTTATGTCTTCATGGTTATGCTTCTCTCTTAACTTTCTTCTAGTGAGAATGTCACCATCTTTGTTTCCAATGATCTAATTAGAAGGATGGTCCTTTTTGACTTTCTTGAGGGTGCCTTAGTGTTTGGCCTTTCTTCCTCTTCATCTGCTTCTTCACATGGACTATCCAACTCTTCATCATCTTTTTGTTCTTCAAGACCGCCATTGTGTTGAGTACTAGTTTTGGCATATTGTGTCTCATCCACCTTTACATTTGTGCTTTCAACAATCTTTTGCAACCACTTATTATAGCAGCATTTGTAAGCCGTGTTGACCACTAAGTAACAAGGAATATCCCTTCATCACATCTTGAGTCAAATTTTCCCAAATTGTCTTCATCTCTTTTGATATAGCATTTACTACCAAAGAATCTTATGTGCTTTACATTTTTTGGTCTCTTCTTCCACAGTTCATAGGGAGTTTTGTCATTATTTATCTCTCAGTTGAGCTCTATTCAAAAGATAAACTACGGTGTACACTACTTCACTCCAATACTTATCTGAGAGTTTGGATTCATTTAGCATGGTTCTTTCCATCTCCTAAATAGTCATGTTATTCCTCTCAACAACCCCATTTTGCTGAGGTGTTCTTGTAGTTGAGAATTGTCTTCTTATTCCATGTTCTTCACAAAATTCATCAAACTCATTTGACTAGAATTATCCACCTCTATCTGATCTTAGGCATTTGATCTTTTTATTCTTCTCATTTTCTACCAGTACCTTGAATTTATTGAATCTATCTAAGGCTTCTAAATTTTTCTTCAAACATGCTACCCATGTCATTCTAGTGTAATCATCTATTAGAAGCATAAAATATACTCACCATTTATACCTTCAGTTCTGGTGGGTCCACAGAGGTCTATATGAATCAACTCTAGTGGTCTGGTTGTAGAGTACTCCTTTGATTTGAATGATCTCCTTGTTTTTTTTCCATGTAAACATGCCTTGCATAGCGTATCTATGGGTTTCACAATGGTTGGCATATGTCTGATGCAACCTTTTGCACTTAGCTTTACAATATTTTCAAAACTCACATGCCCCAATCTTTTGTGCCACAACTAGCTGTAATCTATCTTACTTGTGAAGCATTTATCTTTGTTTATCTCATTAAGAACATACATGTTGTTCTTTTTCCACTTGGCCTTTGCAACCTTCTTTCCTATTTTGCAATTTATAATATCACAACCCTTGTCATGGAATATAACATTGTATCCCCTTTTGCACATTTGACTCACACTCAATAGATTATGTTTAAGACCTTCAACATATAAAAATTTTCAGTTATATTTTTCCATTATCTAGACTCAAGGTTCCTTTTCCAACTATGTTTTCAAAGTTTTTATCACCAAATATCACAGCACCAGATGCATTGTTAGATAGAGTAATAAAATTTATTTTGTCACCTGTCATATGGCTAGAGCATCCACTATCTAAGTACCATATTTTATCTTCATTTTACACATGGAATGTTGTTTGTACAATTGAACATGATTCTTTTCTCTTGTTCTCATATTTATTTGTAACATATATCCACTTCTTTTGTTTAGGAAGTTTATTTAATGGGTTGAAACCACACTACTCTTCTTATGATAATTGTGTTGGACACCATTATAGTTTGATCTGGTGTAAGATGGGCCAAAGTTTCTCCTATAGCCTCTAGAGAATTTTCTACACTTGGTGGCTTTATGTCCAAACTGATTACATGAATAATAGTAACCATAAAAATAATGTGTGTACCTCATAGCATAGGTGATTCTGGGAGCATAATTTCTTCTCTTTGCAACATTGATAATCTTCTTGTTTGTGGTGGATGAGGTGTTGGATGTTGATGTAACCTTGTTTTCTTCATTCTTTGCAGGCTCCTTTACTTTTATTTCTTCTTTGAAGCCAATTCCAGTCTTGTCATTTTCATCACATTGGCTACTCAATATATCAGTCAAAACACTTGATCCCTTTTCAAGTTTTTCATACACTTTTAACTTGCTCATTTTTTCCATTGCAGCTTTCAAGTTTCTCCAGATTATGAGTTCAACTTTGTGCACTCATCCTCCTTTGATTTGTAGGAGTTTGAAATATTTTCAGTATGTTTCCAATTCCTTGAGCTCATTAGCCTCTTCTTCTTCTCTTTGATATTTTCTTCCTTCAAAGATGTAGATTTTTCTTCATAATCCTTTAATGTGCATCTCAACTTCTGATTATTTTTCCTACACAATCTCAACT
This sequence comes from Taxus wallichiana var. yunnanensis, assembly GCA_018340775.1. Classification (NCBI taxonomy): domain Eukaryota; kingdom Viridiplantae; phylum Streptophyta; class Pinopsida; order Cupressales; family Taxaceae; genus Taxus; species Taxus wallichiana. The sequence goes on from CM031234.1 coordinate 860,386,683, forward strand.
CTTCAAGAGCACATACTAGTTCAGCTTCAAGATTTACTTCAGCTTCTTCTTCCTCAGATTCATCATAATCAGCTATATTATTCCCTTTGGAGCTTCCTTCTTCAGATGCATCCATGGCCATGAATAGGCATTCAGATTGATCTTCATCATTTTCATTCTCAGAACTTCTTGGGTTGCTAGAATCAGAATCACTTGATTCTTATTTTGAGTAGAAGTTTCTTTTGTTCTTGAAGAACTTCTTCTTAGTGTTTTTCTTTGTATATCCAGTCTCTTTCTTTCCATGTTTATGAATTTCCTCTTCATGTTTAAATTATTATCTTTATTCTTGTTTGGACACTTTCCAGTAAAATGACCTACTTGTCCACATGTGAAACACTTAAAGGGAAGTTTTCCTTTATACTTACTTAGGCATTTTTTAGTCTTCTCACGAACATTACTTTAATATTTTCATCATACAACTCATCTCTTGAGATGATTCTTCTTCTTATTCTTGATTGGATTTGAGTTTATTTATTGACTTTAAATGCTACTTCTTTCTTGGAATTTTTGGATCCAATATTCCTCATCTCGTATGTTGAAAGAGTGCTCTGCAATTCATCCATCGTGAGAGTCTTCATGTATTTGGATTCCTCTATAGTTGATACCTTTACATCATCTTTTACATGAGATCTCAAAATATTCTGCACTATGAAAATTCTTCTCTCCTAGACCTATGATCATATTTATGACTTCATCTATTCTTTGCATGTAGGCTACTATGCTCTCATCATATTTCATCTTCAGATTTGAACTGAGCTCTATAGGTCTGTAATTTTCTAGCTTGACCTTTTCATCACCTTCATAGATAATTTGCATCTTGGTCCATATCTCCTTTTCTATTGTGTAGTGCATTACTTTGACAAATTTTGTTTCAGTCAGGCCATATAGAATGGCATTCATTTCTCTTGAGTTACATTCATATTCTTCCTTATTCGTGGAAGTAGTAATTGGTATGGCTAGAGAGAGTTGTATCCTTTCTAAATTTATTCTCATATATCAAAAACCAAGTGAAATCAAATATGTTTTCATCCTTATTCTCCAGAATGCATAATTTGTACCAGTGAAGAGAGGTGATCTTGATAGTTGTTATATGGATACCCAAGAGGGTTAGGGATATGATGACATCTTTTGGTTCAACCTTGCGGTTCAACCGGTGTGTCATGGCCTTCACCCCAAATCTCGAGGCGGTCATATAACATGACCACGTTTCTTAATCGGTCGGGGGGTAACTTTCGTCGCGAAATCAGTGTAATCTCTCAGCATATCAATGCACGAGGTGTCGCATGTAAGTCACCTGCATTGTAACCGAGAAGATCCTAATCTTCTCGGAGGTACAACCTGCCCAATCGACCTTATGTAAAATCATCCTTTAAATCCGCCTCGAGAAGATCTGCCTTAAAACAAGCGTTACGCACTAAAGATTAAATTACTTCTTAAGACTTTCTCCTAAGGTTAGCCATTTTCCAATCCTCGGATTCATTTTTCTTAAGCGACCCTCCTCCATTAATCCCATTACTTGGTAGAGGTATTAAGGTCTAGCAAACACATCAAGGAGTCATTAGAATATCGTGCGATTTCTAAACCATGATTCGAGACAATATCTCATAACCTATGCTTGAGAGTTACCACACAAATTCCATTGATTGCTGCACGGTTCTCTTAAGCGAATTTATATCATACTTTTTAGTTTAAGCAGATATAAATGATTTAGAATCAATTTACTATTGTCTGTTATACTTAGGACTAGGGATTAGTAATTCAATCCCAACTTGTTTAGCGTTATCTTTTAGGCTCCAATTTTAACCTATCCTCTAGAGAGACAATATTTAAATTACAATATTGCATTATCCAGATCAAATTGGGAAACTACTAAATACTCATAAGAATTTAATCTAATTACTCCTGAAACTTTCATTTATCATCATTACAAAAGCATCCATATTATGCCAAAGATAACTATGCCTCTTCGTTACGTAAGCGAAGAAGTTCATCATACAACACATAAGTATCAACGCTTATTTTCATTCCTTTTAGGCTTCAAATACAAATTACATTTATGCAACGGCATACTTGATATAATGCTAACGGAAAAGAAACATCTTTTCACATATAGCATCCATAAAATCAAGTTGTAATTCATAATAAATCAAATAAACTATCATCTCAGTTGCCGAGATCTGCATTGTATTACCTCTTACGAATGACCATCGAAAAAATAATCAACATGAGTCGAGTTCGATGGCTAGAGCATGATAGCACTCAACTTTTAAAACAATTGCAATCCATCGATTGTTTCCATTAAACCTTCTGTTTAAATGAGATCAAATATCGAAAAAAAACATATTCCGGGCTATGTCCTTGAAATACTAAATGATTACAAACATGTAACTCTATCATTGTTGCGAAATAGTCTTAAACACTTTCTAATATTTCTTCAAATATTAAAAACAAGAACGAATGCATAAAAACAATCATTGAATCCAAATCCACTTACCTTTGGTCGATTGTTGCGATCTTCCAAAAAGAAATAACATAACAATTTGGTCTCACCAAAGAAAGCGTTACCAAATTAATTTCCTCTTTGATAGTTCATTATCAATAATATAAAATAAAGGAAGAGAAAGAATCAATCCATTCTTACTTCCCTTTTTACATAAGTTCATCAGACATGCCTTCACTTATGAGAGCAGACTCATCCGATTATATAAATGAACAAGTTGGGGACAGGCGAATCAAGATCAACTGTTTCTAAATCACGAAAATAGAAACCCAGACCAAATCTCTTGTCGTGACAAAGAACCAACACATCAACTATCCTGCATAAATCGATCGATGTCCAGAAACTCAGTTTCACTAAACACGGTAAGGCTTTTGAACCAAGTTCGAAAGCAAGAGCTTTCAAGCGTATTGCTGTAACCAACAACTCTATAACATTAAGCCTTTTAAGGTTTCCGAGAAACTATGCTATGGTGACCACACATTGATTCCAATTCATGATCGATCAATTCGAATTGAACAAAGCGAGAAAGGAACTTAGCATACTTATACTTTCTCGGTTTATCGGTCGAACAAGCGGAAAGGAACACCATCAATTCGATCCTACATTGTGCGATGACAAATCCCTAGTGCAACTCACTGCAACGGGGCGAGCAGCAGTCATCAAATAGCAATGACGATACATAAAAATCGGAGACAAACAATCAAGCTCTTATTTCAACAAAGAAACCCATTGTACTACTTCACGATAATTTTAGCACAAATAGTAAACGGAGTTGAATATGTAGTTGCTCACCTAAGGAATCTCATGATGCACCACCTCAAGCAATATGCAACACATAAAGTACCCCCAGAAAATACGGGAGGTCTTCAAGATGATTTTTCCATTAGTCAGCTTTGGATCAACACTTATATTTGTATATACACATTCCAACGAGCAGTGACCAAAATAGAAATAGAACATTGGCAACGTCTCTCACCCAGATCGTTCGAATTCAATCTAATAAATCACTAATTCACACTACATGCGATAATCAGATTTGCGCCCATAATCACATGTTGACCCAACAACGAGTATAAAAAATAGAATTTAATTGATAAATCCTTCCATGCCATTCAAGAGTTAAACATTCGAATGAAACAAGTATAAGAAAATCAATATACTCATTCCAAAACAATGAAATAAATGAAACTGCTTCAAAACCTTGTAACAATTTTAAGGAAAGGCAATACATCCACAAAAAGTCAATACTCGGTATTTACTACTGATAATGAAACCCTGAAAGCTTTGTCTTTTCCACTGAGGCTTCCACGACCATATAATAACAAAACTCAAGATGAATCTACATTCACATGACGGTAGATTACTGCATGGCTTGATTCAATCATGAAAACCACTTTAGTCGTTAAAGACTATGGTAACTCATCATTGCCTATTCAGCGCGAGTTCAAATTAGAAAGCAATGAAACCCATGCAAAGTATCATTAATCGCTACATTAGCAAAACCATGACGAGGCTTCGAAAATCTTCAGCGAATGCACGCAACAATCAAATGGTACACCAAGTGTCAATTCCCTCTTTGTCTCACAACGGCATTGACATCGCAAATCGACTGATAAATGATGATCTATACCCTTCACAAGTATATTCGACGGGCTCTCGCTTGCCAAACAGACCGATGGCGTTCGAAACCTTTATAAATATAAATCTCTCATATTTAAACGGAAAAGGAATACATGACAAATGCGAGTTGAAGTTGATTTCAACAAACACCCAACAAGCTTGAAATTGCCAAAATCGGAACCGAGAAGAGATAGTCTGAGCCAAAATCAACTAAATCTTCATAGGAAAAATTTATCTAATCTTCACTGAACAAATGTGAACAGTTGTTTTAATGAAGACATTTGAAAGACTGACAAAATATTTAAGGATAAGCAATACGTAAC